>CM077011.1:115365676-115695055 GCA_039090855.1 Macrothele yani
GGCGGGAGAGAACTGACTTTGAGAAAAGAAAGATTGTTGGGTGTTATATTAGTGGGTTGTCCATAAAAGAAACCGAGAGGCGTTTAAACATACCCAAGTCAACTGTTTTGGATGTACTGAATAAGTGGAAGACACATGGCGTGCCTGAAACAGCAAAACGTACCGGTAGACCAAAGAAAATCAGTGATAGAGGACGTCGAAGTCTCAGGAGAGTAGTTACAGCTAATCGACGGAGTACTGCGCAAGACCTCAGTGTACAGGTGAGTAAAAATGCTGAAACCTCGGTATGCGCACGTACCATTCGCAGAAAACTTCATTCCATGGGTTACCGTGGTCGTGCGGCTGCTCATAAGCCTTTCATCTCTACTCGAAATGCTACTCGTCGTTTAGCATGGTGTAAAGAACATTTATCGTGGACCGTAGAACAATGGAAACGGGTCCTATGGACTGATGAATCCAGATACACGATCCATCAGTCTGTAGGCAGTGTGTGAGTATGGCGGCAGCCGGGGAAACGCTATTTAGCACAGTGTAGTGTTGCTACGGTCCAGTTTGGAGCTGACAGTGTACTCGTGTGAGGGTGTTTTTCCTAGTATGATCCCGGTCCATTGGTTGTCGGGGACAAATATGTTAACCAGCACGTCTACCTCGATATTCTGGACAATTATGTCCTACCAACTCGTGGCAATACTGTTGAAACGAACCTTGTTGCTACCAGCAGGATAATACACCGAGCCATAAAGCAAGGACTGTTGCGGCGTGGTTTGACAATAATTCCGTATCGTGTGTAGACTGGCCAGCACAGAGCCCTGAGCTTAATCTCTCAAAGCACCTATGGGATGAATTAGAGCGCCGCATAAGAAGTTTGGAACCAAGGCCTACTACTAAGCAACAGTTAGCGGCAGCATTATGTACTGAATGGAAGCGCATACCTATCGATGTGTTCCAAACCCTTGTCGAAAGCATGTCTCGAAGGATCAGTGCATTCATTAAGGCCAAAGGTGAACCGACAGCGCACTAATGTATGTCAATAAATGCTATGTTGTGTTTCTTTTCTAGTTGTCCGCTGACTTTTGTCAATATAGTGCATAACACGTGATGCTGATCTCTGTTAATCAGTGTTACTCTTGTTCTTCAGATAGGAAAAGCAAGTTTGACAAACACGAAATTGTTATGGCCAGACGATGGGTTAGAACATTGCCGAGACTGCAAGGCATGTAAGGTGCCCACGGCCAGCCGTGGTTAGTACCTTCACAGAGTGGAAATGTGAAGGTACTAACGCAAATCTGAAGGTACTAACCACGGCCAGCAGTGGTTAGTACCTTCACAGAGTGGAAATGTGAAGGTACTAACCATGGCCAGCAGTGGTTAGTACCTTCACAGAGTGGAAATGTGAAGGTACTAACGGAAATGTGAAGGTACTAACCACGGCCAGCAGTGGTTAGTACCTTCAAATTTCCGAGACTGCCAGGCATGTGAGGTGCCCACGGCCAGCAGTGGTTAGTACCTTCACAGAGTGGTCCGAGGAGGGACAACTGCGAAGCGCCGGCGAGGTGTGGGTTGACCAAATCCCGTCGGTACGAGAGGTGAGCAAAAACTATTCCGTATGGTACGAGCCAACAGAAGGGCAACTGTGGTGCATCTCACCAGTAATTTGAAGGCTGGTAACGGGAATAAAGTGTCACAACACACAGTGCATCGAACCCGGTTGAAAATTGGGCTGCGTGGCCGCAAGCCGCTCCGAGTGCTCATGCTAACCTCGGTTCACAGTGGAAAGCGACCACAATGGGACACGAGCATCAAAACTAGACCTTGGTACCAACACTTCTCACGAATGATTGGAAAAAGGTCGTATAGTCCGATGAATCCCGTTTCCTGTTGGACTATGTGGGCGGTCTGGTAGGTTCTGCGTCGTTTACTGTGAGAAGTGTTGGTACCAGGATGCAGCGTGGGACGAAAACAAACCGGTGGAGGAGGTATAATGTTTTGGACAATTTTCTGCTGGGAAACCCGGTGTCTGGTCATTCATGTGCAGGAAACAATGGCGTCTATCACCTACCTAAACACCACTTTAGACCAGGTACATCCTTTCATAGCAATTGCATTCCCCCTCTAGTAGTGCTTTCTTTCAGTAGAATAACGCGTGATTCCACACTACCCAGACTGTTCGAGAACAGTTCGCAGAACATGAGGAAGACTTCCAGCTGTTGCTCTGCCCTCCAGATTCCCCAGACATATATTCAATTGGTTATCTGTGGTTTGTGTTGAAACAGCAAATCCGATCCATTGAAGCTCAACCACGTAACTGACAAGATTAAAACATCTGCTTGTGACGTGTTAGCACCAGATACCACAAGACACCTTTAGAAATCTTGTAGGGTCTATGACTCACCGTGTAAGAGTCTGTTTTGGCGGCATGTGGAGAACCAACATCATATCGGGCAGGTTTCTAAAAGTGTTTTCGTTCTTTGGTGTATCTATTGGCTAAACATTAGTTTTGCGAAAGAGGTACTGAAAACTGAAATATCAATACTGACGGCAATGAAATGCTTGGAATCTACACTGCTGGCTACCCAAAATGCAACACCAAGAAGTATAATGAATAAATTCTTTTACCAGCTAAACTAAGCTAACTATAGTGAATAAAGCTTTTAACTAAGCTAGTAATGTTTTATAATGCTTCTACTACTGAATTATATGCTTGTACTAAGCTTCTAATAGTGAATTCAAATGGTTGTTGTTACTAGTTAATTAAGATCACGAATAAAGTCTCCTGCTAGTAGTGTAGTAATAGTATTGAACAAACATATAACTGGTAGTAATGTTGTAGCAGTAATTAGGATGAATAAAGTCTTAACGCTGGTTGTTAATGATAATCAACTAATAACATAAACCTAACAGCCAGACAGAGATCTGACAAAAACTATGAATTGAGAAAGACGTACTTACGAAAAAGCTCTTTTATTATATAACTCTGGAATCATCCAACGCACACACACTACTCGTATCACAATAATGAAGAATCAACCTAATCACATAGAACGAAGCTCTCAATACAACAACAAACTCTCTCCTTCACATAAACCAACGCTCTCCGTACAACAACAAACGCTCTCCGTACAACAACAAACGCTCTCCGTACAACAACAAACGCTCTTCTCGGGTATCGTTGAACGCGCCTATTTATACTGGCTACCACCACGTCATGACTTACACTCATTGCCAGATCTCATTCAGCGGGTGAAATAACATCTCGTTCAGTAAGAAGATAATTTACATAGTAAAAGAAAATAACCAGAGATAGTAAAATCAAAAGGAAAGTAAATATAGAGTATACGTTACAGAAGGAAGCATCCGATTGGCCTGAAATTCGCAGCATGCGTCGCCCGCGAGAGGACATGCAAACGATTAGCATTGCAGGGCATATGCAAATCATGTGCGCCCGGCACGCCACCGAGAAGCACTATAAGAAGGGTGCACAGAAGGCGGGGTGTAAGTAGTGGAAAGTGTGTTGTGCTGCCGGACCTGTGCGTGGGAAGCTTCCTTATGCCTCGTCGCAGAATACGGCAGTCATTCCAGCACGTTTCGGAGTTCGACAGAGGACAAATAGTGGCTTATCGCGACAGCGGTTTATCGTACCGAGATATCGACGCCCGAGTGGGACGACATCCAGCCACAGTGAGGCGAGTATAGATTCAGTGGGTGAAGCAGGGACGGACGGACCGACGTGAGCGATTGCCGCGGCCGCGGTACACGACCGAACGAGAGGACCGGCATGTTGTGCGGCGGGCATTGACGGCTCGCACCGCCACATCGCGAACGTTAGCGCAGGAATTAGGATGTATTGCGCAACAACCAGCGTCAGCACGTACCGTTCCGCGTCGTTTTCAAGAGCGGGAACTTGTCGCACGGCGCCCATTGCTTCGATTACCATTGACGTTGCACCACCGGCGAGTGCGGCGACAGTGGGTCATTGAACGCCGCACCTGGACTACGGAATGGCACGACATTGTCTTCTCCGACGAATCCCGCTTCTGCCTGCAACACCACGATGGTCGGATTCATGTGTGGCGGCACCGCGGCGAGAGACTGTATGGTGCCTGCATTATGCATCGCCATACCGGTCCGTCGCCTGGCGTTAAGGTTTGTGGCGCAAATGGATATGACACCCGCACCCCTCTGGTACGCATCGCCGGTACACTCAACAGCCACCGCTACATCTCCGACGTTTTGGAGCCTGTAGTTCTCCCTTACATGTAGGACCTGCCAGCGGCCACGTTTCAACAGGACAATGCGCGCCCGCACGTGGCACGCGTCGTGCAACAATTCTTCACGGCCCAACAGGTGTCACTGCTGCCGTCGCCTGCCTGTTCTCTCGATGTGTCGCCCATCTAACACGTCTGGTCGCTGATCGGCAAACGAGTGGCCCGGCAAGCACCATCCGCGGCTACGCCTGATGAACTGTGTCAACGTGTGGAAGCAGCCTGGACAGACATACCCCAAGCCCACATCCAAAGCCTCTTTCGTCCGATGCCGCGGCGTGTAGCGGCCATTATTGCCAGCCATGGGGGCCACACGAACTATTAATGTCTGCGTGTTCCGCAAGTCGCACGGGCCTGTAAGCTCAATCGTGTCATCTTTGTATCTGTTGTTATGTGGCCAATTAATCTGGCTTTGCTATCTCGTGTCCTTTTTGGTGTTGCATTTTGGATGGCCAACAGTGTATAAGCGCAGACGCCGAAAACCCCAATTCAGCCTAAATCGGTTCTGTATCTCTTTTCTCGCAAGCGTGGTCTAAAGGAGATCCTGTGGAACCTTCCTGAGGATTTGTTTTAAAGGAAACACATATGGTCGTTGCTTGCCACCATTTCACACACACATTTAGTACCATCACAAAATGATTAACGCGTTAACCATGCGCTCAACTTTCAATTTCAAGTAGTATTATCTCATCCACTACAAATATTGGTACTTTCCATATGCGCCGCGTGATATTCAGAAAAAGAACATGTAAATCTGAGCGGCAAGTTCCGCGAAAAGTCCACTGGTTTCAAGACATAAAAGTATGAGTATGTATTAGAGTTATTTGCTACTAGAATGTCGTCACCACTAATGAAATGTTATTCTGTCAGAGAATATGCTAGTGACGGTTCGAACATCAGGAGATAAAGAGATCTGACGATTCACAGGTTCACAACTGAGGAGCGCGCAAGCAAAACCCAAACATGTCACAAAAATGTGAATTATCAAGTAAGCATTGGATATGATAAAGGATGATGGTCTGATTCCTTTTCTGTATCATAAGCCGACCCAAACCAAACAGCTCCTACTCATTTGATCGGCAAAAAAGTGCGCGATTCAAGCAAAAACGAACATGACCCAGTTGCAGGCTGAAGCAAAATCAAACATGTCGAGTGAACCAACCAGAGATCGAATATTCGGTCACGTGACGAAGACAAAAAGAGTGACGCAGTGATGTTCACGTTTCCACACAGTCGACGTGTTCTGTTCAAACGTGGTGATTATTTTCGTGCGTTTGTCATATTTTTAGAGATATGGAAGAGGTCGCAGATGATTTAGTAATGGTGAAGGAAGGTTCAAAAGGACAAAGGATAAGAAAGAGAAAGTGTGAAAGAAAAAGCTAAGAAAAAACGCTATGGTGCACCCGATGGTTCCAAAGTTTCCATAGGTTGCAAACATCAGAACACTCGGTTCTTGTGCTATAAAATTCGTCCATGTGATGTATTATTCGTCCATGTGAACATCAAGAACAATGTGACTGCCTGGAGGACGACTGTGGTCTACATATTTGATTTTTATTAATGTACTTGTTTTCTAATTTTCATAAAAATCTGTTCTTCTCAGTTAAGCATTTTTTATACAACCCATTATTATTATTTTTTAATTTGTAATAAATTGAGCAAAATAAAGACGTACCAACATGTGACAGCAACTTTGGTAAATAATGAACAAATATTATAAAAAAAAAAAAATCAACGGAAAAGTGAAAATGCTTTTCTTTCTCCATCTGCTTTTTCTTTCAAACCTTGAGATTTTTGTTAGAGAATAGGTATTCTATTAAAGGCAGGTTGATTATTGAACAGACAGATAGATTAAATTCAGAATATGTTCAAGCAAAATCCAACAAGTTACTAGGGCACCTGATCAAAAACAAACATGTCACTTGAAGCCCGAACAAAAACAAACATGTCAACAACAAAAAGTTGAATATTTTGATTTTAAAATATTTTTTATCTGAATCACATCCATAGACGTGTTTAAAGCATCAAAAGGAAAATGGCTGATAGTTGAACAGTACGAAATTCATTGCCCATAACTCAATGAACGTTTTTTCTGCCTACTGCAAATCCAGATCTGATGTACATGTTTGGTATTGCTGCTTGCGCGCTCCTCAGCTGGAGGCCTGGAAAAAGCTTCGTGACGATCGAGAGATTCACGTCCGAAGACAGGTACATTTTGAGTCCCACAGCTTTTAACGATTGTCTTCGTGCTTGTTGATATGCATGAAGAAACTGGGACGAAAAAGAAGCTGTAGGCGTTGTGACGTGTCTGCACCGCAGGACGCACATGAGATAAAGGCAGATAGCAGTGAGAGCATACGTCCGCGTAGCTCAGTTGGGAGAGTGATTTATTTCCGGAATGAGGAGACCCGGCTTGCACAAAAATGACATAGAAATTTACTTCGTTGTAGCGTTTAAATTGAAATGAAAAATGAGATGTGACGTTTGAAACTCGTGGAATGAAAGTCGTCCTGCAGCATGCCAGGCATGTTGGTAGTTCCGAAGACATTTGTCATATTTTTCTTCACAGTCAACCGAGTTCTATTGCAGAGCGTTGATGGGCCCAGATTACGTCAAGATAAAATAAATAAATGTCCCAGATGAACTAGGAGAATACGCGAACGGAAGACCAATGTTAAGCTTTGAAGAAACGAAATGTGAAAAAATCCACTTTTTTTTTCACATTCACATTTCTTGTATTCTATTTGCATATTCTTTCTCTAAATGAATCGCAAAACTGTTGTTGTTTAAATAGTGTGATTATGTACAGTGATGAGCCATTATAATATGACCACCTACCTAATAAGCTGCAGGACCCTCTTTAGCCCCCAGAACAGGGCCCAATCGGCGAGGCATCGATTCGATGAGGTGGCGATAGGTATCCTAAGGCATCTGGAACCATAATGTCAACAGAAGGTCCTCCAGTTCCCGTAAATTTCGGGGTGGTGGTGGTGATCTAGCGCGAACCCGCTATTCCAAGTCGAACCACAAATACTCGATTGGGTTCATGTCAAGTGAATTTGGAGGCCAGGTCATTAATGGAAAGTCACCAGAATGTTCCTCGAACCATTCCTTGACGATTCTGGCAGTGTGGCATGGCGCATTATCCTGTTGGTAATGGCCATCACCAGCAGAGAACACAATTGCCATGAATGGGGGACTGGTTCGCAACGATGTTCAGATACGTGACAGCTGTCAGGGATTGTGCTATTGGGATAGTGGAGCCTAAAGTGTCCCAAAGAAATATCGCCCACAGCATAACACCGCCACCGCCGGCCTCCTTCCGCTCAACAGTGCATCCAGGTGCCATAGGCTCCGTTGGTAATCGGCGTTTTCGCACTCGGGCATCTACGTGATGCACCAGGGATCTTGATTCGTCAGACCAGGCCAGTTTCTTCCAAACATCCACGGGCCAATCTCGTTGATCTTGGGCCCATTTAATGCGTTGTTGGCGGAGACGTGCACTGAGCATAGGGACCCAGCTGGGTCTTCGGCTACACGGACCCATGCACAGAAGGCTGCGAGGAACTGTGTGCTGTGACGCATTACCCTGATCACCACTGATGTAGCTGCGGGTGGTTTGTCGCACTATGGCCCTGCGTTCGCTGTGAACAATGCGCGACACTCTCAGCTCCCCTCTGCTATCAATGAGCTGTAGACGACACACGGCTGGACAACGGTTCGTCGTTTGGCCATCTGTGCACCACGTTTGATAGGTGCCCACTACAGCGGCACGTGCACAACCCACAAGCCGCGCCGTTTCCGAGATCGTAGTTCCGAGTCGCCGTGCCATTCCAATTTGTCCTTTATCAAACTTCGATAAATCGGCAGCTTTTCCCATTCTGACTCCGAACACTCTACTAACTGAAAGCCGGTCCTCGGGTTGTATATACATAGTGAATAGGAAAGTCGTTTTAGCCTGAAATAACTTGCGAACGAAGAGATGTACAGTTATGCAAGTCAGATAACGGTATAGTAAAGTGACTACGCCCGATGAAATGCAACCAACAGCAGCGCGCCTAGTGGCGAAATGCGCAAGTTAGCCATTGCAAATCGAAAACGAAAAGAGATAGAGCAAAATTTCCAACTACAAAGTTGTAGAGCATCAATTAGTTAGTACAAAACGACATTTGTTTTTACACGGATCAGATAAATTGTCGCCCGAATACCCTAAAATGTCCGAAATCGATGCGCGGCGATTCGAATCTGCATATTCACATTTCGCAAATGTAGCCGTATGCAAATGCAGATTGTGAAGTACCGTACCTACGATATAAAAACCAGTAGCAGGATGCACCCTGATCAGAAGTTTAGGTCTACGTACGCTGTGTGAGAATGGCGAGCTTCACTCAAAAAATCAGGTGTATGCAACAGCGCCTACAAGTCTGCTGGATCTACGTCGTCGTGTTACAGATGCTTGCCATAGTGTGACACCTTCCATGCTGAGGAATGTGCATGCAGAGTTACTTTCACGAATACAAATGTGTATCGTGGACAATGGCGAACTTTTTTAACATACTCGACATTAACTTTTTATCACTGTGCACCAGTTTGCCTTTATTTTTTTGTCTGACGTCATCATACTGTATTGACATAAGTACACATTTATGCAATAAATTGTGTGTATTTGCTCATACCTATGCCTGTTCCCTTCAAACGTTCACACAAAAGGTCGCGCATCGATTTCGGACATTTTAGGGTATTCAGGCGACAATTTATCTTATCCGTGTAAAACAAGTATCGTTTTGTACTAATTAATTGATGTTCTACAACTTTGTAGTTAAAAATTTTGCTCTATCTCTTTTCGTTTTCGATTTGCAATGGCTAACTTGCGCATTTCGCCACTAGGGGCGCTACTATTGGTTGCATTCGATTGGGCGTAGTCGTTTTACTATACAGTTATCTCACTTACATAACTGTACCTCTATTCGTTCGCATGTTATTTCAGGCTAAAGGGACTTTCCTGTGCACCCTGTATACTGCTCTGTAAGCTTCACTTGCGCCACCTTTCGGTCTCCAGGTGCGCTCATTTCTGTAGGCTGGGAGTGGTCATAATGGAATGGTTCATCGATGTATGTCACATCATTTCCCTCTTAACTTTGTTTCTTGAAGCGGAGAAGGAACCTTTCATTAATTCCAGACGATGTGTGGAACAAACATTACACATCATTTTAAGAACCCAACTGCCAGTAGATCCGTTTTTGCGTTCGGGCGCCAGTGTGAAAACAGAAATTTGTCGGTGACAGTGATCGAGTCCGTGTCTCCTACCTGCGGAGTGAGTTGCTCCAATCGACAAAGCTACACGCTGCAGATTTGCCGTCTTCACACCTGCTTCACCTCTGCAATACGTCATAGATTCACGCAGTCTACACTCTAGTGCATATTGTTGTGTTTATGTAAAGTGTAATGAGGTATTGTTGTGCATGAGTATATGAAATAATATTGCGCAAGATCGAATTTTGATGTGATGGTTAAAGCTAAATAAATTAACTCGAATTTTGCGAATTTGAAATTTTAAAAGGGGACTCTGACGTGAACATCCTCATATATCACTGTAAGTTCTGCCAAATTTAAAGCCTCTACGTTCAGTAGCTTCTTCTGTAGGCGACTGACAGTCAGACAGACACGGTAATTTTATTATTATACTTAGATGCCTCGCACACCATGTAATCGTCGTTGCTTTTGGCCACATTCAAAATACTCCTTCTCCAGTTATACTACGAGGGTTCTATTGAAATTGAGCATAACTTTTTTATTAATTGACAGAGGTCGTTCAAATTGCACATGTTGGTAGGGTAACTCTTTCTGAATACAAAGGTACTACTCAACATAGTCTCCATCACAAGCGATGCATTTTCGCCATCGTTGAACCCAACACTCGAATCCTCTATGAAAAAATTCAAGTGTGGACTGTTGTGCCCACTTCTTCACAGCCACTTTCACCTTGTCTGTGTCATGAAATCCTTATCCTCGGAGACAGTCCTTCATCGTACCAAACAGGTGGAAGTCATAGGGCGCCAGATCTGGGCTGTACGGTGAATGAGGGACCACCGACTAGCCTAATTTGCTGATCGTCTGATGCCAAAGATGTGTGTGGTCTCGCATTGTCATGGTGAATGTGGATCTTTTTCAGATTCTTGTTCGGTCTCTTCCTTCTTATGGCTTCTCTAAGCTTCTTCAGTGTCTCAACGTATCGCTCGCTAGTCACGGTACGGCTACGTTCCAGAAAATCAAGGAGAATGACACCCCTGTCATCCCAAAAAACAGTCACCATGACTTTCTGTGCTGATCGCTGGCCCTTGAACTTCTTAGGCCTTGGTGAAGATGTGTGACGCCATTCCATGGATTGATTCTTCATTTCCATATTGTAAAGATGCGACCACGTTTCATCCCCTGTCACTAGATCGAAAAAAAAACGTGTCTTCATTGTCTTCAAACGCTTCCGTCAGATCAGAGCAGACTTCCACCCTTCTCTCCATCAAATCGGCTGTCAACTGCCGAGGTACCCACTTTGCAGACACTCTCCGACACCCTAAATCTTCCACCGCCTTCTGTATGGCATTGTGTCCACAGTTCAGTTATACAGCAAGTTCCAAGGGTGTGACTCGTCTCTCCTCGCGAATCAATTCATCTACTCGCCGAGGATTCGTGTCAGTAGTCGCAGATGACTGTCACCCACGACGTGGTTTGTTTTCAATTCTGGTTTCTGTTTCTTTAAACTTCTTCATCCATCTACACTGCTGGCCACCCAAAACACAACACCCAGAAGGACACGAAATAGCAAAGAAAGATTTACTGGACACATAACAACAGATACAAAGATGAAACGATTAAGCTTACAGGCCCGTGCGACTTGCGGAACACGCAGACATCAATAGTTCGTGTCGCCCCCATGGCTGGCAATAACGGCCGCTACACGTCGCGGCATAGAACGAAAGAAGCTTTGGATGTGGGTTTGGGGTATGTCGGTCCAGTCTTCTTCCACACGTTGCCACAGTTCATCAGGCGTAGCCGCGGGTGCAGCTTGCCGGGCCACTCGGTTGCCAATCAGCGACCAGACGTGTTCGATGGGCGACATATCGGGAGAAGAGGGGGCCACGGCAGCAGTGACACCTCGTGGGCCCTGAAGAATTGTTGCACGATGTGTGCCACGTGCGAGCGCGCATTATCCTGTTGAAACGTGGCCGCTGGCAGGTCCTGCAGGTAAGGAAGGACTACAGGCTCCAACACCTCGAAGATGTAGCGATGGCTGTTGAGTGTACCGGCGATGCGTACCAGAGGGGTGCGGGTGTCATATCCAATTGCGGCCCAAACAATAACGCCAGGCGACGGACCGGTATGGCGATGCATAATGCAAGCGTCATAAATTCTCTCGCCGCGGTGCCGACACACGCGGATCCGACCATCATGGTTTTGCAGGCAGAAGCGGGATTTGTCGGAGAAGACAATGTCGTGCCATTCCGTAGTCCAGGTGAGGCGTTAAACGTCCCACTGCTGCCGTATACCCCGGTGGTGTAACGTTAATGGTAATCGGAGCAATGGGTGCCGTGCGACAAATCCCCGCTCCTGCAGACGAGGTCGAACGGTACGTGCTGACACAGGTTGTTGCGCAACACACCCTAATTCCTCCGCTAACGTTCTTGATGTGGCGGTGCGAGCCGTCAATGCCCGCCGCACAACATGCCGGTCCTCTCGTTCGGTGGTGTGCGGCGGCTGCGACAATCGCTCACGTCGGTCCGTCCGTCCCTCCTGCACCCACCGAATCCATACTCGCCTCACTGTGGCTGGATGTCGTCCCACACGGGCGCCGATGTCTCGGTACGATAAACCGCTGTCGCGATAAGCCACTATTCGTCCTCTGTCGAACCCCGAAACATGCTGGAATAACTGCCGTATTCTGCGACGAGGCAGCAGGAAGCTTCCCACGCACAGGTCCGGCAGTACAACACACTTCCACTACTTACACCCCGCCTTCTGTGCACCCTTCTGATAGTGCTTCTCGGTGGCGTGCCGGGCGCACATGATTTGCATATGCCCTGCAATGCTAATCGTTTGCATATCCTCTCGCGGGCGACGCATGCTGCGAATTTCAGGCCAATCGGATGCATCTTTCTTGGTGTTGCATTTTGGATGGCCAGCAGTGTATGTTCATTGCTCTTGTTAATGGTGTCATCTCCATAAACATTCTGTAGCCTTCTGTGGATGTCGGAGGGCCTGCACCCTTCCTTCGTCAAGAACCCAATGATGGTACGTTGCTTCTGCTTGGAATCCATTATTTACCTGCAGTGAAGAAGAAGGGTTACTATAGAGGAAGAGTTACTCTACCACCATGTGCAATTTGAATGATCTCTGTCAGTTAACAAAAAAGTTATGCCACCTTTTTCATTACTTTCGGTACAACCCTCGTATTTCAGCAGCAGTTGCAGGTGTTAACACGACATAGCCCAGCTTTTATTCTTTTGAATGTATCTTGAGTGCCGCTTTTGCAGCTTTAATAGCTGTGTGTGTGTGAGGAAATTGGAACACTTAGAGCTTCATTTACATGTTGGGGTATTACAAAGAATCGAGCGCCTAAAGACAATTTTCTTATTTGCTGTACGAAGATCAATAACAAAACATAGAGCTTGGGCACTTTATTATGTCCACGATTTTAATACTGATCGTAAAGAAAGTGAGTGAAGTGACAAATGTCGGATTGGGCACTTTTTTATATGGACGATTTCAATTATGAGCGTTAGGAGAGGATAGGGTTCAAAAATTTGATTACAGTACTTGCAGATTCTTACCTTACGTTATCATATTAAAGTCGCCCATCTCCTTTGTTCTCTGGTCGCCTCTTTGAAGTGTGACTGATCAACATTTTCGAAATTTCTCGAATGTACACGTCACTAACTGTGTGATACCGAAGAGCTCTGCATGTGCATACCATACCATGCCAGCAGTACACTGAATAGCAATTGAATTAGAGATACCTATATAGTAACGTGTAGCACCACCTTTCGCCCTGATGGCGGCGGCGATTCGTTGCGGTATGGACTCGACAAAACACCGGAAGCGTTGGGAAGCCATACGGATCCACGTCCCTGAACAACCTCCCACAGTTCCCGAAGATTTGATGGAGGGGGGGGTCAGAGCCTCGAACATCTCTCTCGATGGCATCCCAGATGTGCTCCATGGGATTGAGGTCAGGTGACCTAGCTGGCCAAGGAAGCGAGGTCACGTCGGTGGAAAGTTCATACAACCATTCAGATACAATTCGGGAGCTGCATTGTCTTGTTGCAGGATGAGGTCCCCAGTGGGATGTTGAAGACTCACAAACGGGAGCAAATGGTCGTCCAGGATATCCCGGTAACGTTGACCTGTGAGGGATGATGTCACACTTGCCTGGGGTCCCATTTAAGTCCACGTAAACAGTCCCCAGACGAGAATGCCACCCCCACCAGCTTGAAGAGTACCCTGCTGACAAGAAGGATCCATCGCTTCATGAGGTTTGCGCCGTACTCGTATCCTGTCATTCGCATGTACCAACGTGAATCTCGACTCATCAGTCCAGGCAACATTTTTCCAAATGTCTAGGGTCCAGTGGCGATGTTCCCGCGCCCATGCTAATCTTTGCACCATGTGATGTGCGGTCAGCAGTGGTACCCTCGTGGGACGATGGCTTCTGTACCCCATAGCGAGGAGATGGTTCTGGATGGTGTGGCTGCTTAGAAGTTTTTGTGAGCCAGCGTTAAATTGCCGAGTGATTTCTTGCACTGTGGACCGTCTATCCGCTGTTACAATGCGAGCTAGCCGACGATGACCCCGCTCATCCACACGCTGTTGTCCACGGCAGTTGGCCCTTGCAGAGATGGTTTTACCGGTTTCGATGTACTCACGGAGTACCCGAGACACAGTGGCTCGTGAAAATCCCAGTGTCTGCACGACTTCCGAGATAGAGTGACCCATTCGTCGGGCCCCGACAATTTGCCCAACGATCAAATGCGCTTAGATCCTTCGTCATACCCATGCTGCATCCGACTCTTACTGATTCCCGTCGCATCACTCCTTATATTGTCGGATAGCTGCATACGTCATGTTGTTTCCGTTTAGAGGGCCGCCCACAACGCCACATTTGCATAACGCCAGCTGTCTCTAATTCAATTGCTCTTCGGTGTATATTGATACATATCCATAGACATGAAGAACATAGCTTCAAGCAACCGTAACCAAACCAAGCTGACAGTGTACTGTTAATGTTGCTCATACAGTCTTATCCCCACTTCATTTATTGGCAGTGTCATCTGGTAGCCCCTAAGTCCAAAATTTGAGGGCCATATTCTTCCAAATGTCCAAATATATACAGTGATTCTAACAAAGGTACTCTCCAAACAGCGGCAAGTTTTGGTAGATGAAGAACAGTTGCGGTAGGAATAACATGAGTGATAACCTCCGAACAAGGGAACCTCTTAACAGCGATCAACGGACTGCCAGTCCGAAAGAAGTCTAGCAGACACCTTGACCCTTAGGACTTAATTCTTTCGGTATTTCACGGGTGAGTAAGAATAGAATAACGAATGTTGCTAAAGGAACTGTATCTTGGACAGAATGCGTTGCATTATGGAGGGCACAGTGGCATGGTTAAGTGAAAAGAAAAGAGTAAAAATTCAGTTTCATGTGTATGGGTAATGTTTTGAGGCGAGTTCCAGATCTCATGTATGTCTCACTCTCCCACCGAGGCCGGCGGAAATGTGCTCTGTTCTGGTGCCTAGAATACTTCCCTGCTTTGGTCCCTGTGGATTGTATTTCTGCTTTTCCGTGCGCTGCCACCTAACTGGACTGTTACACTTTATCGACTTCGAAATTGCTGCTTTTCTTACCTACAGTGTGCTCTAACACTAATCTCCTCCCTTCCATGGAACCAGTGGTTCTAATTTAGGACGGGCGACTGCTTATAACCTAATGAGTTGTTTAGCGGCTGGTCACAGTGGTCGTTAAACGTTTCCCAATCTGAAAAAAATTATGTAATTCAATGATGTTTAAACAATAATACAGTGCAGGGAAAATATCACAAGAAAAAAAGGAAAATGATTGCGGAAGAAATCTTTCTTCCGCCCAACTTCTGTTTCTTGGAAAATTCTCAATCACAAATAAAAATATTTATGTAATTAAATGATATGTAATATAACAACCATACGGAGCAGAGGAGACTTCACGGGAAAACGAATTTAAGATTATATGGCTCCGTCTAACTTCTGTTTCCAGAAATTGTTGCCTCCATTTTCAAACTGAAGAACGAACATTTATACAGTTAATGATGTTTCCTCTGTTTCGTATGGCTGCTAAAATTATATTCAACAACCATACCAGACAGAGGAAACATCGCGAGGAAGAGAAAAATAACTATTACGGGAGAACTCTTCACTCCGTCTAACTTCCGTTTTCGAGAAGTTTTGAAAGACGGGATTCCGACCTCAGATGGGTAAACTTGCATCAACGATCGGGAGTCTGCGAGAGAGGATTAAAAAAATTGTGGGTATAGCATTTTTGTTTGCGGGATCAAAATAAAACCTGCGAGGTACGTAGCCCGTCGCCGTAGTTCTGCTATCGGGGTCGGATGGGGTAGAATCTCAATCTCTTCCAATTCATCTAGTTTTCGGTGGACCACCCGTCGAAAACTACAGGAGGTGGGACTTGGGACATTATGCTCTTGCAGCAACGCCCGCTTACTACTGATTAGCACTGGGTGATGTTGGCGAAGAACATCATGGGCCTGCTGCAGTTCTTCAGCATAGAGATTTTCGTCCACAGCCTGAGCATCTGGCACGAGTTCCCGGTGCAGTCTCCTTACAATTCTACCAAATGCACAGAATCACTTTCCTCTCGAATCGCCCTTTTTTACGCTTCCCAACCGTAGGTTGAAGAAGCGTATATGCTCCAGCTTCGTCCATCTGTCCGTACGCACGATAACTCGTGTAAAAAGGGTTCGATTTCGATGAAATTTTAGTATGTGGCGAGGGATCACCTGGGGACGAACCCTATTGAAAATAGGCGAAATAGGGTCAAATGTCACGACATAGGAGCGGAATCCATTCCACTGCCCTTATAAGGCGTCATAACTTGCGTAAAAAGGGTTCGATTTCAATGAAATTTTAGTACATGGTAGGGGACCACCTTGGGACGAACCCAATTGAAAATGGGGTAAATGAGGTCAAAGGTCAAGACATAGGAGCGGGATTCATTTCATTGCCCTTATGCTTCATAACTTGCGTAAAAATGGTTCGATTTCGACGAAATTTTAGTATGTTGTAGGGGATCATCTGGGGACAAAACCTATTGAAATGGCAGAAATAAGGTCCAAGGTCACGGCATAGGAAGGATATCCATTCCATTGCCCTAATGCGTTATATCTTGCGTAAAAATGATTTGATTTCGATGAAATTTTAGTACGCGGTAGGTGTTTTTTTTTTTTTTGATTGGAGGTTTAACGACCACCGTGAGCAACTCAATGGGCTATAAGCAGTCGCCTGTCCCTAATTTAGGGTCACTGGTTTCAGGGAAGGGAGAGAGCCAGTGCCGTAAGACAAACACAACATCCATGCCTCACCGGGATTCGAACCCGGACCCCTTTCGGACGAATAATCAGAGGCAATCGCCTTAGACCACTGCGCCACCGGGGCGGCTCGCGGTAGGTGACCACCTGGCGACGAAGCCTATTAAAAATGGGGGAAATGGGAGCAAAGGTCACGACATAGGAGCGGGATCCATTCCATTTCGCTTATGCGTCATAACTTACGTAAAAATTCTTCTATTGCGACAAAACTTTAGTATGCTATTCCGGGGCAACACCGAACAGGTTCTGTTGAATATCATCGAAATGGGGTCAAAGATTAGGACACAGGAGCCAGATTTATTCCACAGCCATTATCCTCGTAACTTGACTAAAAATGCTTCTATTGCGACAAAACTTTAGTATGCTGTTCCAGATGTATAGTGAACCAATTCTGTTTAATGTAATCAAAATGGGGTCAAAGGTCAGGACACAGGAGCGAGATTTATTCCACATCCATTGGTCCTCATAACGTGAGTAATAACTTGAGTAATGCTTTCTGGTATGTTGGAAAGCGTATCATAATCAACGCATTGTATGATTTTACTAACTTGTTGCACTACTGGCTGCGCACCTGGAGTGGCCTCGGCCACTGGTTCCCAGGGATAGGTTAACGCAGGAATATCCTCTTTTCATCACCTGTGATGATTCGACGCCAAAAACTAGTGTCCTGTAGATTTGACAGCAATTTGGAACAGAGAAGGACACTTAGTTTTTCTTACTGGGGTGTCAATTCTTGAGGAGTCATTCGATGGCACCTAGAAGAGCAATCAAACTGGTGCAGATGAAGAACAATGCTGGATTGGGAGTTTTCGTGTGTTGGTTCCGAGTTTCGTTGTCACAGCTTCGACCATTGCGCCAGTGTTTGTGCTGGTTGGACGTACTGACCTCGGTTTCTCTTCGAGACTGGTGTTCCCAGCATTGAAACGCCTTAACTATTTTCGTGTACCCGAACAGCACTTTCATCGACCTCTATCCTCTGCTCACCTGATAACGCAATGTAGCTCCGCTCCAAATGCACGTCATCAGCCTTGAATGTTCCACATCACCGCTTTATTCAGTTGATGCTGGCGTGCTTTTGGTACAGGAATGAAGGCCTAACATTATGTGGAGCTCAAAACGGGATGAACTTTTTGACACACCTAAGTAATTACACAGTTCAGCAATTACGTAATGACACTATTTTAAAAAAAAAACAGTATAACACACTGGTCGGGAAGGCATGTTTTTTTTGTTTGTTTTTTTATAAGTCATTTGTCAGCTATGTGGTGGCAGCAACGTTTGCATGAGATTTGCTCAGATGATTACTTACGCTGTGCATGACGTCATTCGGCGGAAGAACACTGTCACAGCCCTGTCATGGAGCAGAGAGCAAATATCTGGTTCTGTTTGAAAATAAGTAAAACTACACTATGTTGACAAAAGTCATCGTTAACCCTTTTAAAAGCAAATGAACTGATCCGCTGCGTTGTTCAGATGCGCGATACAGCTGCAAACGGTATAACAACAAGCCTGCAGCTGACCGTGATCGTATCGCACTATGAGGTTGAGTGAAAATGTCGCGGCGGGAGAGAACTGACTTTGAGAAAGGAAAGATTGTTGAGTGTTATACGTATTAGTGGATTGTCCATAAAAGAAACCGAGAGGCGTTTAAACATACCCAAGTCAACTCTTTTGAATGTACTGAATAAGTGGAAGACACATGGCGTGCCTGAAACAGCAAAACGTACCGGCAGAACAAAGAAAATCAGTGATAGAGGACATCGAAGCCTCAGGAGAGTCGTTACAGCTAATTGGCCGGGTAATGCACAAGACCCCAGTGTGCAGGTGAGTAAAAATGCTGGAACCTCAGTATGTACACGTACCATTCGCAGAGAACTTTTTTCCATGGGTTACCGTGGTCGTGCGGCTGCTCGTAAGTCTTTCATCTTCACTCGGAATGCTACTCGTCGTTTAGCATGTTGTAAATACCATTTATCGTGGACCGTAGATCAATAGAAACGGTTCCTACGTACTGATGAATCCAGGTACAGGATCCATCAGTCTGATGGCCGTGTGATCCGGGGAAACGCTATTTACCACAGTGTACTCTTCCTGCGGTCACGTTTGGAGCTGGCAGTGTACTCGTGTGGAGGTGTTTTTCGTGGTATGGTCCAGGCCCATTGGGTATCGTGGACAAACCTGTTAACCAGCAAGTCTACCTCGATATGCTAGACAGTTATGCCCTACCAACTCTGTGGCAATACTATGGAACCGAACCTTGTTGGTACCAGCAGGATAATGCATCGAGCCATAAAGCAAGGACTATTACGGCGTGGTTTGACGATAATTCCATATCGTGTGTGGATCGGCCAGCACAGAGCCCTGAGCTTAATCCCATAGAGCACCTATGGAATGAATTAAAGCGCCGCAGCAACAGTTAGCGTCAGCATTATGTACTGAATGGAAGCGCATACCTATCGCTGTGTATCAAAACCTTGTCGAAAGCATGTCTCGAAGGGTCAGTGCATGCATTAAGGCCAAGACCGACACCGTACTAATGTATGTCAATAAATGCTATGTTATGTTTCTCTTTTAGGTGTCCGCTGACGTTTGTCAATAAAGTGTATATCTGCGGCACTTGAACTGTTGCGTGATATGTGTGGAGCTATAATTGCCTATCTCGTGCACAAATATTGCGATGGTATACATGTTTCAAGGATGGGTGGGAAGATTTGGAAAATGACGAAAGCCCCGGACGTCTAATTTTAATGCGCATGTCTGAACTCATTGAGAAACCTCGCAAAAGGATAAAAAGTTATTGTTGTGTGACCTTAAGGATGCTAAATGTGATCTCGGTATTAATAAGGAGACGATTCGTCAAATTTTAGTGCAAGATTTGGATGAGGGAAAGTTTGTGCTCGTTTTGTTCCGTATGCTTTGTCAGATAACCAGAAACATGCAAGAGTGGAGTACGCAGAAGGCATCCTGGTTACTGCAGAAACAATGCAAAATGTTCTTCAAAGCATTGTGGCAGGTAACGAGACATAGTATTTTTCCTTATGATCCTGAAACGAAGCGTGGGATTGCTCAGCGAAATTCGCCACAGTGACCCAAAGGAAAGGAGATCATGTTACAGATGTCCAAATTCAAGACAATACTTGTGTGTCTTTTACGACCGCAATGGAATTTGCATCACGAGTTCACTCTTGAAGGTACAACTGTCACTGACAATGCTTACACATTTATTTTGGAACGATTGTGGAAGACTGTTGTTCGTGTAAGGACTGTGCACAAAAACGGGCAATAGTTTCTTCTTAACGATATCGCACTCTCACACAAAGCAATCAGTGTACAGTAGTTTCTGGCACGAAAACAAGTGTTTGTGTTCTAACCATCTCCTTATTCTTCAGATTTGTCACCGTGTGACTACTTTCTATTACCTAAAGCTGCCTTTAAAAGGAAAAGGTTTTCAAGACATTGAAAACATACAAAAAACTGTGACATCAACTCTTAACTTCGTACCAAAAGATGACCTCTGCATGTCCTGCCTTTCGTTGGCTGATTGTGCCACTTCTTGTATTATCACAGAAGGAATGTACTTCGAATAAAGTATACTCATTACTTAATTTCTGTACTGTGTATACCTTTGTCTGTTTAAGATTTCGAAGTCTGATAAGTGCGTGTGTTGTATTACCGTGTAAGCTGGTAATTAAATGTTTTGAAATAAAACTTTTGATGCGGCTAACGATATCCTGCTAATCTTTTTATTTTTCCTTAGGAAAGAGAGCCTGCGTTGGTGAGCCTTTGGCCATTATGGAAGTCTTTATATTCCTTACATGCCTTTTACAGAAATTCACTTTCAAAGATCCCCGGAACAACTACCCAGAGCAGATGCATTACAAGTTGATTGCTATTCCCCGTGGCCCCTGATTCACTACGGATGTTGGAACTTATACTATCGACGCAGCGAGTTCCGAGAGTTACCTAATCTTCAACCTGCCGTACAAATGAAACAAAAGAGCAGACATCTTGTAAAAATTGTATAAAATTTTGAGGGTTCGTTTCAAAGCATAGCAATAAACTTTTGCATTCAGATATATCGAAGGAGTTTATTGTCGAATCTGTCTTCTAAGTATTTCCTTTCATTCTCAGCAATCGCCATTTTTAGCACGTCTTTTGTGAAAAAGATCGTGCTTATGTTACCGGTTTGCCCGTCTGTGGACACCATATCTCTTAAACTATTAGTCCGATTTGGAAAATTCTTTTTGCATTAGGAAGATTGAAATGTGCGCATGATGATTCTTTATCTCGTTTTTTTTTACAATGCACAGTTTTGCCTCCAGAGGGCGTAAATGCATATGCTATCGAATTCAAAACACATTTCATTCCATATATTTGCTTCTAAATATCCGATTGAGAAAATTACTTCTTCCATTCGATACCATTTATGTCGAAGACTATTTTAGGTGTGGTCACTTTTTCAAGGTATGCATAGATTTTCCGCTAGACGGCGTAAAAGTAAATTGCCCTTTCCCCGATATCTCGCTTCTAAAACTCCGATTTAAAAACATCTTTCTGCAGAGAATACATCTTCTGATGTGAAATCTTTTGCATATAATTTCTTAATTTTTTCTAAACAATGGTTTGGCCTCCAGGGGGCGCAAGTGCTAATTTTTGCTTCTGATATGTATTTGCAGCAAAATTTGAGCTTCTAAAATCTCAATTGAAAACATTCGTTCGTGGGCCGATATCACTCATGTCGATAAATCTTATTGGAATATTTTCTTTTTAAAATATTGCATGGTTTCTCCGCCAGGGTGAGCAGGTGTATATCTGATTTTTATCAATATCTAATGGCCCGATTTGAAAAATTCCTTCTTTGTTGAATAGAGTTTCCGGTGCAACATATTTTTCCTATAATTTCAAAATTGTTCAAGTAATTCATGGACTGTCTCCTAGGGGCGTTAAGGTAAATTGCGTTTTCCCCGACATTTCTCCTAAAACTCCGACTTGAAAAATTCTTCCAGTATCGCATACAGCTCCTGATGGGAAATGTTTTGCATTTAATTTTTTAATATTTGGTAAAGAACAGTTTGGCCACCAGGGTGCGTAAATGTTAATTTTTGATTTGATGTATTTGCAGCAAAATCTGAGCTCCTGGAAACTTGATTGAAAACATTCTTTCGCAGACCGGTACTACTCACATAGGAAAACCTTTTGAGAATACTTTCTCCTTAAAATAATACATGGTTTTCCCGCCAGGGGGCGTAGATGCATATCTTATATTTGTCGATATCTCTGCTTCTAAGAGTCCGATTTAAAAAATTCTTTCTTTGTCGGAGAACGTTTCAGCTGCGAAATGTTTCTCATATAATTTCAAACTTTTCTTAACGCACGAGTCTGCCAGCAGAGGGCGTAAGTTTACGTTTCAGTTTGCAGCAATATCTGCGGGATTAATAACCCGATTGAGAAACTTCTTTCTTCGGTCAGACACTACTGTTCTCCATACCGGTTGCATTGATTTTTAATAGCTTTGATAAATTTAATTCGCGTCAGGACGGGTTCAAAATTCTCACTTTTTACACTCATAACAAACATTTCCAAAATACTTCTTTTGCTCCAAAATAAATTTTCATAGAATGTCCTTTTTCACATTCTTTTAAATGGCAAAATTCCCACTTCTTGCATAAAACTCATGGCTTGTTTTTCACTAGTTTGAAGATCCCACAACGTCTGGACCTCAGAAATCGCTATTTTGAAAACCTATCTGTGTTCGAAAGTTGTCAACAAACCCTTAGAAGCAGGTTCAGTCGGTAGGTAACGTATCACGTGACGACATGTTGGTAAGTGACATAGTCCATGGTAACACATCGCTACAATACGTGAATACACAATTGTCGAATGGATAGTCAGTACGTCGGTATAATGGGAAAGTACCTTTTGATCTGTTTATTGACATTTGGTAGCTTACAGTTCATTAGATGAATACATTCAGCAGCTTCTGGTGCATAACTCAGTGTCGATAATTGTTGTAAAATATTAATTACTGTTGTCATTTGATACTGAAACTGAAATGCATATGCACATGTTAAGAGCCTTTGGTACTATAGAAATCAGGAGATCTCCAGTCATCAGAGGTCAAATGCTGATGTTCTTTCTGCTTGTTGAGGCGTGCAGTCCAAAGATGTGGTTTTAACGATGGGACTTTAGTGGGTCAGCTGCTCCCATAACCTATTGCCGCTAATGATCACCTGGTGGTCTTGGTAAAGGCTTCTGGCATTTCCCTCATTGAAGTTGGTGGTGATTTGTGCCATTACTGCTCTCGGCGTGATTGCAATTGTATGAAACAAGTGTCAATGGCCACATTTATCCACTGCCTTTGTCCACGTATCACGCTGTCCATGATGTGATGTTATTCTGGAAATGAGATATTCCCAATACTTTTGATTCTATCAAATGGTAATGCAATTCTTGAACAATCTCGGTGATGATGACCCATGCGTTGGGCACCCTACTATAAACCCTCTTTTTCCTGATGTTTATCCGTAGTGATATCATATTACCATCAATATGAGTGCACTGATGCCCTACCTATGTACCTACCAAGCGGTGGTTCGTTTACTAGCAAGAGGGGGACAGCATCGTGTTGCCTCAATCTGTGGCGTATATTCGAGGCTAGCTAGCCTAGCTGCGAAGCCCAGAGAATGCACACAAAAAAACTGAATTAAATAAATATACACAAATAAAAGTCAATTATCAACGGTAATAAGATATGTCGATGCTTTCGCTGAGAAAACAAACGCATGCGGATTCACTTCTTTGACTCAGTCTGGCGAGTGAAAACCAACGGCATAACGAAAGCAGCTCTTCCAGAGTCTTCGCAGTTCTGATGCGAAAACCTTCCGTACAATCGCCTGTTAGCGTTTCCATGACCACATAAATCAGCTGGTAGAGGGGATTGGCTCATTGCTTTGGGAAACGGTTAGCTGCGGAAAACGAAGACGGACGATCTCAGTCACTCGCATACTTCCTCCCATAAGAGTGTTTCGCGAGAGTTGATTCAGTTTTTGTGGTTTAAATGAATTAAAATCGGGGATATTATATCTTAAATTGTGGCTTTGTTGGATTCGAACTGTTTTGATACATTTTGTGAAAGCTTCCCTGAACATCTACTGTCAGAACTTAAAGAACTCTATGCTTCAAATTTTGATACAGCTCGAGTAAAAAATGAACTGAAAGTGTTTTATTCTCTTGATGAATACAAAAACAAATCAGTAAGAGACATTACGTGTTACATAAAGTTGAATAAATTGGACATAGTGTTTAGTGAGGTGCACAAATTAGCAGACCTCATGTTAAACTTTCCGTCAACAACTGCAACTGCAGGAAGTTTTTCAGCGTTAAAAAGAATCAAAATATATCTTAGAGTCACACAAGGACATGCACATTCGAAAAACTTTTTTTTTGTCAGTAGAGAAAAAACATTCTTTTTAAATATGAAAAAGTACTGAGGAGAAACATTTTATGAAAACGTAGCACTCAAGTTCACACAACAGAAAAGAAGAATGGAGTTCAAGTACAAATAAAGTATTGAGAAGAAGAATGAAGTTCATGTACAAATAAAGTATTGAGAAGAAGAATGAAGTTCATGTACAAATAAAGTATCAAGAAGAATAATGGGGTTCGTGTGCAAATAAGTGTTCAAATCCTAATCTTCATAATTATTTGGTATCATGATAGCAATGGCATGTACCTACAGTTTAGAAAAAAGTTACTTTTATTACTTAACAATTAAAAATTAAACTTCGCAATTTAAAAAAATAGTACTGGGGGAAGGGTGAGATAGCCCAGGTCTCGGAACCAAGAAACGCCACTGGCCTCAATATATATACACACACTGTTAGCTTTGAAATAACTATATATCACTCTTTTTAAAATAACTATATAACCAAAAGGGGAAGATTAGTATGTAGATTCTCAAATTCGTAGCTATTTATATCTATGGGACTAAGGCTAAGCACTGCAGAATTCATTTAGGAATTATTAATAATCAGGTCCTGAAAAACTACAGTGCCTGAGATGCCAGGGGCATGTAAGTTATTAAATAAAGCTGGTTGTATGTGTGTGCCAGGAAAATTTATCTTTTAAGATAAGAAATCAGAACCCTCACTTTTTTTACATATTTTGCATTTTCATTTTAAGGGTTTATACTCAAAATGTTCAGTGCATAAATGCGTGATGATGCTGCTGAGATTAGTATTTGAGAAATGTAGTGATTCTACCATGTTCCTTTTGTTGAAGTTTTCACCCTTTGTCAATAAACACAGGCGGATAGTTCCATCAGAGGCATGCCTTCAGCCACTGGCTTTAAACAACATTTAGAGCAAAATTATATATGCTTCCAATTTCTGCACCTAGAGCATAATATAATTAAAGAAGTGATATTCTTCTGTCCTTGGCACTTCGTAACAATAATACAACTTCCAGTGATTGGCAGTGAAAAGCAGCATGACATGCAATGACTGTCTTTTTTCTTGTAGTAGAAAATTCTACTCTGAACTTCATTTCTAAATTTAGTTGACCAGTCTGGGCAACTAGATTTTTTATTTACCAGCTTAGGCCAATGATTCACATGCCCCGGGCATCTCGGGCATGGTACCCTGATACCTATAAGTAAAAATATATACAGTACATAATTTCATACATATAGATTAATTAAAGCTTATATATTTCATTATTACTACTTTAGCAAAAACTTCCCATTACAAAAATAAATTACCTTTGCTTGTCTCTATGGGCAGTTTTTCGCAATTACATAGTTGCAATCTTATGCGTAATGAGAATTTCTGTTGTACATACTAACTTTTTAATGAAAATTTCGTAATGTTTTAAGGAAAATACATTGCTACAGAATTTTTTTCTGCCCCCTTGAATTTCGTTATAACAAGCTTCGACTGTTACTCTCTTTTTTTACTGAATCTGGTAAATGATGGCCATGAAAATGACAGGAAACTATATCATGCACAGTTTGTTTTCTTTGTAAATGTAATTAATGTTAAATGAAAAAGAACGAATGCATTCTAAATTTCTGTGAATGAAATCTTTATCTGTGACACTTTAAGCAGGACTTGAAAAATATCTGAAATGTCACTGCCCAGCTGGGTATGTGCACAAATTATTTACGTACCCAGATAGTAAAACCTGAATGCCCAGAAAAATTTATATTTTAAGATAAAGCAGAAGCCAATTAAAAAATATGAATTTCATCAGAAGTAAGTTAAAAACTATGAATTTTTTTACATGTTTTGCATTTCTGTTTTAAGATGATAGTGTTGAAATTGATACAAAATGATATGATGAAATGGTTTTTTGAGAAATTTAGGGATTCTACCGTGTTCCTTTCACTGAAGTTTTTTTTTTTTTGCCCATTGTCACTAAACACCTGATGTGTACATCAGTGAAAAATTGTTTCACTATCTTCCGGATTTTCTCCGAGATATTATAAATACAACTATTTAATAGCATTCCAAATGTTTTCGTGTTCCGTAATGGTTTCCTTGTGACAACACACCAAGGGAAGGACCACCTTAATCACTGAAGTAATTTCTAAAACATCCCAAACAGAAAAATTTAATATTTTAAAAATATTGATGATATTTGTTAATCTTCTAGAATGACTCAGTCAAAATCAGTTTCTAAGCAAGCGTTTCTTTTCTAGGTGGTGGGGGGTCTGAAATTTGAAATGATGCCCCATCACGTTCGAGCTCCCACTTCCATTCAAGTATTTCTTTTTTTTTTTTCTGATACCTTAATTATGGGAAAGCAATATGATATTTCAAACACTTCCAGTTTTTGACATAATTTTACTAAAAATGTGAAAAGTAGGTAAACATCCAAAAATTAGAAATAAGAAACAAGACCGTAAAAGTTGTGGAAACATTGACAACACAGTGCTCAGTAGAATGTAAAATGAAATAGCACACAAGGTAGTGAATGTGAAAACAAGAAAAGCATGACTCAACCCTGTCTGAAATGTAGTACTAGCCAAAACCTTAATGAAAAACCAACTTGGACACCACTGTGAATTGAATACCTAATAGACGCAATGTACTCTGATACCAGTTCGTAGTTCTGTTTGGCATTAATATAATGTGTAAATATAAGAATATGCCTGTATGTGTCTTTACTACATAACTGCTCTTTGTATTCATTTATGCAACCACTATATTAGTACATGTGCAAATTAAAATGTCTAAAAGAAACAATGTATTGTTCAACCAACTGTGTGTACAGAGTTCGTAAAGCCTAATGTCAAACAAATCTGTGTGTAACTGATGTCATTATTTACCATATTATAATAAACCTATTTTAAGATATGAAAATACCATTACTCACATTTAAAACTGAATTGATTGGTAATAAACCAAGCATTAAACACTTTCACACTCTTCTACAAAAAAACATGCATTTACGTGCACACTCTTCCACAAAAAACATGCATTTACTTGCACACTCTTCCACAAAAACGTGCATTTACTGTAAAAGTCGGGTGATTACTTGCCATAAGGCTTAACTGAATATGGTCAAACTTCATAAATACATGGATTGCTCTGAAATTCAAATGAGCAAGGTCAAACTTTTTTATTTCAGATTACGGCTTAATTGAAAACTGTATTCAGTTAATTAAGCCTGTGAAATTCAGTCTTAACTGAATACGGTCAAACTATATTTTTATGGGATTGCTCTTCAAATTACGGCTTAACTGAATACGGTCAAATTCTATTTTTACGAGCATCGATCGCCCTTCAAATTGCGGGCTTGGTATTTACGGTTGAGATCTTAATTTTACGGGCTTTAACAGAAACGGGCCAATCTGTAATTTTACAGGCAATGGTTGGACCCCCCTCCCCAGCAGCCGGACGCAGCTCGTAATCTAACGGCGAAAGTTTTAGTAGTGTGTAAGGGTAAGTTTTCTTGTTAAACTATTTGTTATTTTTTAAGTCACCCGTGCATGTCTTAAAATGTGATGTTTAAAGTTTATTTCAAGCATTTATACAGAACGGTAGATCACAAACCCTAAGCCTTATTTGTTATTAGAAAAGGTATGGCCACTGTTTTTTTTTTTTTTTTTTTTTCAAATCTTATGATTGTATCAGTTATTTTATAGCCTAAACTTATTACATATTTTTTAAACAATTTCTCAAATACCTGTATTCCATAATTTTTCGACTGCCATCTGGCGAACCCCCATCCCCTCAAAAAATGGCAAGCAATGACCTGTTTGCAGACTGTTATTTCTATTCTACGCCAAGAAGTTTCGGATCACTAGTATAGTTACACTATTTAAATAAAAATGGCGTTTTCTAGTCCAATAAACGTGACAAACTTTTCCATCGCAAAACTGAATAATGAAAATTATACAGTTTGGAAATTTAAAATCCATATGCTTCTCATTAAAGAAGATACTTGGAATGTTATTTCCCAAGAGGAACCTACGGTTAAAACTAAGGACTGGATTAAGAAAAACGCACAAGCTATATGTCAACAATAAGTCTACTTTTGACTGATGAAAAAATAATAAACGTCTTAAATGAAACAACTGCACGAAATATGTGGTTAGCTCTGCAGAGAATTCATGAAAGAACAAATTTAAGAAGTAAGCTCTATTTGCTTAGAAAACCATACAGTAAAAGGTACAATGACTATGAAAATATGCAAGAACATCAACCAGATATTAGAAATTGCAAATAAAAAAATCAATAGGTGAAGAAATTAAAGATTTACACCTAGCAGCTATAATGTTGTGTGGCCTGCCATCTACATAGGACGCACTTGTAACAGCTCTTGAAGCAAAACATGAGGATGAACTAACATTAGAATATGTTAAAAATAAACCCATCGACGAACATAATAGGCGAAAAGAGAGAGCACAAACAAACACAGATTCCACAACAGCATTTCAAACAAGTGACAAATTTAAAAGAAATGCAAAAGAAGCAAAACATTAAACATATCGCAATAAGAAAGGTCACACTAAAAATGAAAGCTGGCATACTTATAATTAAACATACCTATTTATTTTAAATATAATAGTATTTGATTTTATATTTGACAGTAGCTTACTTGTACTCTAATAAATCATTTGATATGATCTTTATTTACAGCACATTTTATGTAAATAAGGATCAATACATGTTGCGAGGTTGAACTGATCCTTATTTATATAAAATGTGCTGTAAATGAAGATCATATCAAATGAACCAAAATTTGGTGTAATGTCGTACCATAATTTGGCGTTAGGTCAAACCGTAATTTGGTATAAAGGTCGAACCGTAATTTGGTGTAAAGGTTGAACCAAAGCTTTGTGCAAAAGTTGAACCATAACTTGGTGTAAATGTTGAACCACACCTTGGTGTAAATGTTGAACCATAACTTGGTGTTATGTTGAACCACACCTTGGTGTTATGTTGAACCATAACTTGGTGTAAATGTTGAAACATAGCTTGTGTAAAGGTTGAACCGAGTTATGGGTGCAGCAAACTTTCCCCCTGCTTACTCCATATTTTGGTTCAACCTAGCACCAAATTTTTAAGTGTACAACTGAATGGTTAGGCTATTGTTCCTCTTTTGTTCTTTGCTTAAAATTCTTATTTATTTTTTATTGCGTTTTGCGCGTGCATTTCTTAACTCAAAAACAACTGTGAATGTTTTAAGTAACAACTGCGTATTACTTCCTAGATACGATGCAAACTGATAGAATAAAGTTTTCTGGCGGCTAAAATTTAAAGTTTTGCTGGCAACAACATGAGAAATGGGAATTTTCTGTCATTCGGTGAAAACATGAACTTGATATGTTTGGGAAACAAAATGAAAGACATTTTGTTACCTGAATATTATGCACATAATAATAATTTTTTCTATGTCTTTCTCTCTTTTTTGGGAGGGTTGAAATTAACGGGAAGCCCTAACATTCTTCTCGGATGCTGAAAATATAAGTAGGAGTAAAACAACATGCTTTATTTTTTTCTTTTTCATATAGCGCAAATTTGCACAAATGTTCAAACCCGGGCCTGTTATAAATAATTATATAACGGACCCGGGCCGGACCCGGGATTTAAATGTCCTGGCCCGCGCTGGACCAAGGCCTTGGAAAAGAGCCCGTGTTCATCTCTCGTGTGTACCAAGCATGCGAAACTGTGAAATACTGTGTTTGATGTGCAAGCTTATTTGTATCATAAAAGAATGATGTGTTAAAGGAATGAAATTGAACAGTCTGATCACGCATTTTGGCGTCTCCCGTATCATATGAGACTTGTAGTCCAAAGAGAATGGAAAGTCCCATATCAAGAAGGCAATCCTCAAAATAAAGTCATCAAAACTTGTTTTTCCGAGATATAAGAATGACTGGGGAAAACAGCAGAGAAAAATTCGTCCTAAAGGCTGAATGCCAAGCGTTTTATCATTGCAAAGAGCACTTCTACTTAACAACACGCCCACCGACTACGGGCTCCAATAAAAGTTTTCCGTAAGCTCTTTCTCTTATATTTTTATGAGCAAACGCCAAAGAAATTTCCTACACCCTCTCCGAACTCTTAGAGAGAGCGGAGTGTTAGTCACAATGAATATTTTTCTTTGTGTGGAATGATATTTGAAAGAAAAAAAGAGTAATAATCTAAACATGTGACTTCCTCATTCTTTCATTTAAAATTGCTAAAAAAAAAATTTTAGCAAAAAAAATTTAAATAATCTACTAACAAGTTATACACTAATCTATTTATTCAGCTTGAACATTGCTATATAGTCAGTTTTTTACATGTAACTCCAGATGTATTGAGATGGATCGATATCGCAATAGACTTCTTAAAAGGAGCATTTCTTTTAGAAAATTGTTTTGTGCTGCTCATGTAGAAATGTCCTCTAATCCAGCGTGTTTCCACCTGGAATAATTGGCAGTGCCGTTTTTGAAGGAAAATTTCTGGATGGAACTCCGCTCACTGTTCACCGAAGAAACATCCTTTCCTAAATTTCCATCTCGTGGGGCAGTTTGGTTTAGTGAAGTACCAACCGGTTCCGCGCGGGAAGGTTGTCTTGCGCCCACGCAGATAAATCAAAACTATTACTTTCACTTTCGAGAGTCAGAGCGTATTCAAATAAATGACATGGCATTTTCTCGATTATCCATGAGGAATTTTTTCTGTCAAACATTTTTAATGAATAACGCTTCGGACTTGCATATAAATAACTCTTCTCAATCTTCCTCTACATGAAACAGCTGGAAGGCAAGGTAAATCAACTATGTTATACCTTACTCAGATTAGATTTAGAACAGAACCCTTTTTAAAAGGAAAATAAAATTTGATACGCATTTCTTTTCAAGAGTTATACACCATTCAGTTTAACCAGCTTGAAAATTGCTATATAGTAAGTTTATTACATGTAACTCTACATATATTGCAGTGGGTCCACATTGCGTTTGACTTCTTAAAATGAACATTTCTTTTAGAAAAATGTTTTCTCCAGCTCATGTAGAAATGTCCTCTAATTCGGCGTGTTCCCAGCTAAAATAATGGCAGAGTGTCGTTTTTGAAGAGAAATTTCTGGATGGAACTACGCACCCTGTTCACCGAAGAAACGTCCTTTTCTAAATTTCCATCTCGTGGAACAGTTTGGTTTAGTGAAGTACCATTTGGTTGCGTGCGGGAAGTTTCCCTTACGCCCACGCAGATAAGTCCAAGCTATTACTTTCACTTTCGAGTCAGAACGTATTCATATAAATGTCACTGCATTTTCTAGATTACCTATGAGGAATTTTTTTATTCAAACATTTTTTAATGGATGCTGCCACCCTTGCTCCTCGGTCAGGTGACTGTGGCTGGAAGCTCTCACGTGACTCGAGAGAAAAATGTAAGGCACTGACAACATCTGAGCTATTCAGCGCTGAACTGAAAGAAAATAAAAATCTCATTTGTGTTTTTTGTGAAAAGTCGCACGCAAATTCTGAGTTCAAAGAAGCTCGAAATCTGTCTCTGGAGGAAAGAAAATCTATCCAAATAAAAAGGGGGTGCTGTTTTAAGTGTCTTAAACCAAGACACGTTTATTGTATGGTAAAAATTACCTGCTCACACTGTGGTAATAGACATCTGTCTAGTATGTGTTCTCATAAACACGAAGGGAAAGATAATAAACCAGAAAATAATAAAGAAAATGCTAAAGCTCTGGAAGCCAGTGTTTTGACTAACAATTCCTGTTCCAAGGAGGTGTATTTGTAGACTTTAATTGTGTGTATTGAGGAGAATGATATCAGTCGTTATGAACGAGGGATTATTGGCACAGGTAGCTCGAGACCATATGTAAGTGAATTTGTCGCTAAAGCACTGAAGTTGAAATGCAAAGAGGAAGAAAAAGTCGTTCATGGACTTTTTGGAGGAATAGAAAAAAGTGAAAAACACAAAACATATTCGATTAAATTAAGCAATATTGCCGGCGATTATATTTGAGAATTAAAGGTGATGGATCAAAAAAGATTATGTGCTTTCATTCCGAAGTTAGAGGACTCTAAATGCATAAAAGAACTGACAAATCGTGGTGTTTTCATTAGCGATATTTCCATAAATGAACATGAATGTCTGTATGAGAAAAATCCGAAGGAAATTCATATTCTTGTTGGAGCTGACTTCGCAGGGAAGTTATTTACAGGTGAAATTGAGCACCTTTCCAATGGACTGGTGGCAGTAAACACGCTTCTGGGATGGACGTTCATGGGAAAAACAGAAGAAGAGTAAGCGAGTAAACCTAATGTCCTTATCTCTCTCTCCACGTTGGCGAATTTAACCTTTCTGATTTGTGGAGACTTGATACTTTGGGGATTCTCGATCCAGGTGAAAAGATCGCGAGAAAGGGGCTCGAAGACGCTGCGAAAGATCATTTTATTCGTAATGTTTCAAGAGACGATGAAGGAATATATATGGTTTGTTTGCCATGGATTTGTTAAATCCTTAGAACGGCCTGAGAAGTTAGATGCTTATGAAGATGTTTTCCGGGAGTGGCTGAAGGAGAGCCTTATAAAAGAAGTTAAATCTACTGAGGAGAATGTGAAAACTGAGCATTTTTTACCTCATCATCCTGTTTTCAAGGAGAACTGAACGACCAAAGTGAGACCCGTCTTTGATGGCTCGGCGAGAGGGAAGAATTCTCCCTCCATTAACGATTGTCTGGGAAAAGGACCGAATGTTGTAGAGCTTATACCCTCGATTATAAACAGATTTCGGATTAGAGAAATTGGGGTAACTGCCGATATAAAAAAGGCTTTCTTACAAATTTAACTTCAGGTGAGTTATAGACCATTTTTGAGGTTCCTGTGGTGGGAGAACGGTAAGGAAGAAAATCTTAAAACCTTCCGGCACCGAAGAGTTGTTTTCAGAATTTCTTCGAGCCCTTTCCTGCAGGGAGCAACATTGGAATTTCACCTGAAGAACGCGCTGGATCATCTGCAAGAAACGGTGAAAAAGCTCCTGAGCTCCTTCGTAATTTTTTTTTTGTTTAATGTGCCTAGAACCTATCAATTTTGTAGAGGTCTCCTTTCAAAACAATCTGATCACTCATTCAACTCTTTCAGATAAGAACTTACAAAACACATGAAGACATATGTTGACCATTTGCTAGCAGCTGACTTTAAATCAGTACACAAAGTCTCTAGACATCAATAGTTCAATATCACTAACATTCATTGCAAAAAAAAAAAAACAACTTTCCGTACGATATCAAATCTCCATATTACGGGCACAAGTCGTGCTAAATATATGTTGTCACAACAATACGTGCGTAGAACTTTCATCAATATGCATGTAAGAAGTGGCATAGTAGTAAAAAAAACTGCGTAATGCAGAGAAAAAAACTACAATATTTTTAACGTGGAGTTAATTTACACATTCGTCCACACCTGATAATTTCTCAGGGAAGACAATACATTCAAACTAAGTTAATTGAATCGTAGAACATTTTAACACAGAAAACATGTTTTAAATTTAAATTTGTCGAAAAAAACTGCACTTGCAAAACAAAATTCAACAACACACAATAAGTGTCAAGCACTTAAAAGGTTAATCATAGAACAACAACACAAAAAACTTTTATTGAACACTTGGCGGCCAGGGCCGACTTCTAATTACTCCCATGCATTCGCACATCGAGTTTTAGATGAGATGGAGGAAACCCTGGAAACCCCTATCCTGGGAGTTAAACATCTATAGATATCAACAAAGGCAATGGCTGATATCAATTTCATGCCAAAAAGGAAACATTTACAATATGAGTTGACAAGCATTTTAATACACTTGAATTTGCTATTGCAAAAAAATTGTGTGGCGCCACACCAAAAAAACATTACATACTGACAAGGCGATAAAGTATTTGATATACACTGAAGAGCAATTGAAATAGAGACAGCTGGCGTTATGCAAATGTGGCGCTATGGGCGGCCCTGTAAACGGAAACGACATGACGTATGCAGCGATCCGACAATATTAGGAGTGATGCGACGGGAATCAGTAAGAGTCGGACGCAGTATGGGTAAGAGGAAGGATCTAAGCGCATTTTATCGTGGGTGAATTGTCGGGGCCCGACGAATGGGTCACTCCATCTCGGAAGTCGTGCAGGCACTGGGATTTTCACGAGCCACTGTGTCACGGGTGCACCGTGAGTACATCGAATCCGGTAAAACCATCCCTGCAAGGGCCAACTGCCGTGGACAACAGCGTGTGGATGAGCGGGGTCATCGTCGGCTAGCTCGCATTGTAACACCGGATAGACGGGCCACAGTGCAAGAAATCACTCGGCAATTTAATGCTGGTGCACAACAATGTGTAAGCAGCCACACCATCCAGAACCATCTCCTCGTTATGGGGTACAGAAGCCATCGTCCCACGAGGGTACCGCTGCTGACCGCACATCACAGGGTTCAAAGATTAGCATGAGCGCGGGAACATCGCCACTGGACCCTAGACATGTGGAAAAATGTTACCTGGACTGATGAGTCGAGATTCACGTTGGTACATGCGGATGGCAGGATACGAGTACTGCGCAAACCACATGAAACGATGGATCCTTCTTTCCAGCAGGGTACTCTTCCAGCTGGTGGGGGTGGCATTCTCGTCTGGGGACTGTTTACGTGGACTGAAATGGGACCCCTAGTACGTGTGACATCGTCCCTCACAGGTCAACGTTACCGGGATATCCTGTACGACCATTTGCTCCCGTTTGTGCGTCTTCAAGATCCCACTGGGGACCTCATCCTGCAACAAGACAAAGCACCGTACCATCGCTCCCGAATTGTATCCGAATGGTTGGATGAACACTCCACCGACGTGACCTCCCTTCCTTGGCCAGCTAGGTCACCTGACCTCAATCCCATCGTGCACATCTGGGATGCTATCGATAGAGATGTTCTAGGCTCTGACCCCCTCCATCAAATCTTCGTGAACTGTGGGAGCTTGTTCAGGGGTCGTGGATCCGTATGGCTTCCCAACGCTTCCGGTGTCTTGTCGAGTCCATGCCGATACGAATCTCCACCGTCATCAAGACGAAAGGTGGTACTACACGTTACTAGGCAGGTATCTCTAATTCAATTGCTCTTCTGTGTAATTTTTCTCAAAGTCTGTCATAAAAGTTCTGTGATACATTTTGAGTATAGAGAAAAGTTCAAATAAATAGTATTTTTATAGAGCAAAGCTCAATGCAGAAAAACTTTCCTTGAGCTTGAAAGTCAATTGCAATAACAAATATTTTTTTAACAGTACCTTTTACTGGCAAAGAAGCTTTGTGTCTTGTTACGCTTACTATGTTGTAGGGGCGACAACGGCACACTCGAAGCTTCACGCTTCTCAGGCTTAGGTCGAAGGTCACTGGATCGCCGGGATGTCTCAGGATTCCTTGGTGAACAGGCAAGTTGACCAGAAGAAGCGGGGTTATCAGGCTGTCGCAAGGAGGTTTCAGGCTGAAGCAAGGATGTTCCAGGATGACTCGGAGACGAACCAGGAATCGGAGATGATTGTAGATCAGGCCGTTTCTTTGGCGGGTGAAGAAGCGGCGTAAAAGTAGAAGGGTGCTTCTGTGGAAGACGAAGAATGGTTGAGGAAGGTATTCCATTGACGACGAAGAATGGTTGAGGAAGGTATTGGCTCCGTCCGTCCCGAGCGGAGATTCCAAGGACGACATCCAGGCGGATACAATGAGTAGAATCGATGTCTGGATTGTAGCCCAACACTAGAAGTTGCACTGTGAGATTGTGAAACAGGAGGGGAAAGTTCAGGCGGCGGACGCTTGCTAGGTTTTGAGGGCACAGATGGCGAAACAGGACGTTTTTGCCCTGCTGTAGATTGATTAAATGTTCCTAAAGTAGGCAACTCCTCAATGGAAGCAGAAGCAGGGATTTTCTCACTTGGAGACTGAAGAACCTCAACTATATTGTCCGATGATTCAGTATCAGCAAGAGGTACGGCTCTTTTGGTAACAGGAGAAATAGAACTACCTGAAGAAGATGAAATGTCAGTTATTGTCCTTTTTAAAGTCTTAGATGTAGGACCAAACGGCGGCACCATGCGTGAAGAAGTAAATGGAGTGATTGATTTATGAGAAGCAGATGAAAATGAACCACGCTGCACATTACGAGAATATCCAGAGGATATGATGATGAACTCTCGATTTTTGAGAAGGCAGGAGACGGAGGAGTAGAAATATTTGCAGCACCCCGAGTGAATGGGAGAATGTTAGAATGAGAATCTTGAAAAGGAGTGGAAGCAAAGATCCGCTCAGACAAAGGTAGAGAATCGGACAGGACAGGGGTGGGGTCAATAATTTTATCATCAGTACAGACTTGTGAAGAAGTCCTACCCTCTGCCTGAGGATTCCTACGAGATTTAGGGTCGTTAATTTCATCATTATTTCTAACAACCCATTTCCTACATTGCTGCACATGGGCAGAATGTAGGGAGCCATCTGGCTTCTTTAGTATGACATTATTATTGTACAATTACACCAATTCAAAGGGGCCTTCATATAAGGGGGCAAATTTCTTTACAAATGTATGTGCAACGGGGGATTGAAAATGAGGTTCTAACAATACCAGATCCCCAACTGCGAGATCAGGTTCTCTCCTTTTTGCATTATAGTGTCGAGCTTGGCTTAACTGAGCTCGACTGATAGCAGCCTGTGCCTTTTCTGCTAGTTGTTTTACAGATTCAGGTGTTGGTCTTTGGTTAATTTCATTGACAATGCCAGTTAAATTTTCAAAGGGGGTGCGGATTTTGAGCCCTAGAAAAAGTTCAGCGGGCGTAAACCGTGTTGACTCATGAAATGATGAGCGAAGGGCGAAGCAAAACATTTCAACATGTTCGTCCCAACGCTCATGATTATTTCCAATGAAAGTTGAGATCATCTTTAGTAAGGTTCGATTAACACGCTCAGCCGGACTGGCTTGAGAATGATATGGACTGATGAATTTGTGTTTTATCTGAAGACTCGCCCACATTTGCTCGAATACCTCTGAAATGAACTGAACCCCGTGGTCCGAAACTATGGTACGGGGACAGCCAAAACGAGTAAAATTATTATGAATAAGAGTATCACATATTACATCTGCAGTTGCTGTTTCAATGGGGAATGATTCCACCCATTTAGAAAAGCTATCTGTAATAGCTAAAATGTAACGAGACTTAGTTTTAGTTGATAATGGATAAGGGCCCAATAAATCTATAGATATGGTTTCGAAAATATAATTATTAAAACTATAAATATGGTGACCGGCCGGTCGTTTATTATCATAATTGCACTTCTGACAGTATTCACAAGAGCGAATGTATGCGAGTATACTATCGTACATGCCCGGCCAGTAAGCTACGTCTGGAAGCTTAGTACAAGCTCTTCGTATGTCTATGTGGCCGGCAAGAGGAATATCATGAAATTCATATAATACAGCCATGCGGAGAGACTGGGGTATCGCAGGGCGGTACTCAGCTCTCGAATTCACAAATGTTTTGTAATACAAAATACCATCGACGATCTCATAATTTGGACTACGACCCTCTAAAGAAGTTTCACTAGGAGCAGAAGAACCAGCGAGTAAGAAATTATAGATTTCCCCAAAATCTGAATCATTCGGCAGCTCAAAACTTATCTGCTCCCTTGAAGTGATTTCCGATATTAGAAATAGGGAGGGAGGTTGAGTATCCGCCTGGCGACCAGAACTGACCGGGCAGCGAGACAGTGCGTCAGGCAGTTGGTTAGATTTACCAGGGCGATACTGAATCCGAACATTAAATTCCTGAAGTTTCCATTTTAACAGTCTTCGAGAAAGATTCCTAGCAGTGTTTAAATATTGTAATGCCGAATGATCCGTGATGACATTGACGGTTAAGTGATTGAGGTAGCATTTAAATTTGGTAACTGCAAACAAAATAGCTAAGCATTCTCGCTCAGTAGCAGAGTAATTACTTTCTGCTTTGTTAAGAGTTCGAGAGGCGTATGCAATAGGATGCCGTCGTTAAGATAATACAGCGCCTAGACAACACCTGATGCATCAGTATAAATTTTAAACATTTCTGCATGGTTAGGAAAGGTTAACACAGGTGGTGAAACCAAAGTATGTTTAAGAGCATTAAAAGCAGTTTCTGCCTCCGTGGACCAAACAAACTGTTTATACTTCGTTTTAATGCGAATAAAGGTTCGCATAGAGTAGAGTACCCCGGAACGAACTGTTGATACCACCCGGTGATGCCCAAGAATCTAGACAACTCTTTTGCTGACTTAGGCCTAGGGAATTCGGAAATCGACTTGACCTTTGAGTCTTCAGTTAGAAGACCATTGGGGGTAATTTTAAGTCCCAGTCATACCAGTTCGCCCCGTTCAATTTCACATTTGGCAGGCTTTAATGTCAAACCCGCGTTATGTAAAAGTTCAAATATTTGGTCTAACAGAGACAGATGCTCCTCAAAACTCTCAGAAGACATAATAATATCATCCAGATAGACATGGACATTAGGTCCGAGCACAGGACGTAAGACATTGTCCATTAAGCGCTACAAGGTTACTGGAGCATATGCCAATCCAAAGGGCATTTTCAGGAACTCATACGCTCCAAACGGGGTAATGAATCCAGTTTTCTCTACTGAATTTTGGTGGACTGGAACCTGCCAATAGCCGCTAGCCAAATCTAAAGTTGACAGTCAGTTTGTTGATGATAAATCCTGGAGAATATCACTTATTATAGGTAACGGGTAATTGATAGCTTTTGTCATCGCATTCAGTTTTCGATAGTCTATCACAAAACGATACTCTCCAGATCGTTTTTTAGGAACAAGAAAAGCAGTGCTGCCCGAGGACTAAGTGATTCCTTAGTAATTCCCGAATGGAGCATGACCTGAGTTTGTTTTTGGAACTCATCTTTTTTCTGGTTCGGACATGGATAAGGCTTACATGCTATGGGATTAGCCCCTTCCGTATCAATGGTGTGATACACCACCGTGTAAACCCTGGCTTGTCTGAAAATAACCCTGATCTGCTGTTTAAAACCTGACCAAGTTGGCTCTTGTGCTCAAGTAACAATCTCTCGCTCGCAAGAACTGCGGAAAAATCAATAGGCTCTTCTGGGGTGGGAGGACTAACCTCAGGCATTAAGATTAGCCCATGCTCAAAATCAAGTGTAAGTATAAACATTTTAATAAAATCCACCCCCAGAAGGCAATCAACGGGTAACTCTTGGATCAAGAAGGAAGTGTGTGAAAGTTGAACTTTACCAATCTTGACAGGTAAATGAAAATGTTATTGTCGGCACCTAGCAGACATTTTTATGGGGGAGGGCTCGACAGAAGCATTTGGAAAGGTATCAGCACAGAAATCAACGTTTAAAGCAGAAATGTCAGACCCATAATCGATTTTTGTCGACACCACCACTTTACCTAAGGTGACAAGAATATCAGGCAACTGAGGAGCTTGAATGGTTAAAAAAAGAGACTTGAGGCCTTCAGAAATACAAGGATATAGAATCGACTCATCTACCTCCTGTGGAAGTTTATATTGGAGTGAATTTGATTACCATGTCTTGGTTGACTTTGAAAATTTGCCGAAGCACCAGAACGTGCCGAGTTGTAATAACGTGCAGGAGTAGTATCACTAGGCCTGCCTGCCTTGCCCCCAGCACGGGGTTTGGGATATGTCTGGTCAACCGGGTAGTAATTATCCCGGGGATGAAAAACTTGGTTGTTATCCTGGTTCCCATAAAAGTCAGGATGTCGCAACTCTGGTGCCCGACGATGCGGCGGCACGTATCTAGACTGCTGATAGGCGTTCTTCACCCTTGACTGAGAAGCAGCCTGCCTAGGCTGATTGATAAATTGTCTTTGTTGAAAGTTCTGTTTAGACTGCTGATACTTATTAGTTTGAAGAGGAAGTTCTTGGAACAGCGTAGGTTAGCGGTACTCTTGGACCTGTGAAGATTTCCCTTTGCTGTGTCGTTCCTCAAAAACACTGATGAGTTTCAGGCACTTGTGAACGGAGACAGGATGTCGAACTTCCAAAAACTCCTGCAGGAAGGGATCCAGCTGCTGTAGTAAGGTATCAATAACGTCAGACTTGACTGCAGAGGGATCCCATAATTTATAAAGTCTGTTTCCAGAGCGAACGAGACGGACTATCTGACGCCCGGTGTCGCCTGGAAAACTGTTGTTGGGAAAGGCCGACCTTATTTGTGCCAAATGGAAATGCATCCAAAACTTCAGCTCTAAATTGCTGATAAGAGCCCTCTGGGTTCATCCGACGCCACTGTCTGTACCAGACCTTGGCAGTGTCTTTTAAACATGTGCTCCCAATAGGTATTTGTCAATCTATAATTAATTAGCTTTTACTACTAAGCTAATTATAATGAATATAACTTCTTCTACTGATGGTTGTTGTTTTGTTAATTATTTATATCATGAATAAACTTTCCTGCTAGTAATGTAGTAATAATAATGAACAAGCTTATAACTGGTAGTAATGTTGTAGTAGTAATTAAGATGAATAAAGTCTTATTCTGGTTGTTACTAATAACACTTAATGAAATAAACCTAACAGCCAGACAGAGGTCTGACCGTACTATGAACTGAGAAAGACGTACTTACTTAAAACTCTTTTATTTGGTAAACTTTTCGCTCTCACATAAACGAAGATCTCTTTATACAGCAACAGCTCTCTGACACATAAACCACAGCTCACTTCGTACAACAACAGCTCACTCTACGCACATCAGCAAAAAGCTCTCCACATAAACAAACGCTCTCTCACATAAACAAACGCTCTCTTACATAAACAAACGCTCTCCCTATACAACAACAAACGCTCTCCTTAGGTATCGTTGAACGCGCCTATTTATACTGGCTACCACCACGTCATGACTTACACTCATTGCCAGATCTCATTCAGCGGGTGAAATAACATCTCGTTCAGTAAGAAGATAATTTACATAGGAAAATAAAATAACCAGAGATAGTAAAAATCAAAAGGAAAGTGAATCTAGAGTATACGTTACATCATCTCCCCCTTAATTTTTTTTTCCGAAAAACCTATCAATTTTGGAGTGTAAGTCTTACACTTCGTTGATTGACGTTTATCGACCTCTTTTTTGTTTTGTTGTTTGGTGGCAGCAGTATGTACAATCTCAAACTTGGCATAACAAAATCAAGAAGTCTGTATTCGTCTGTGAAACACTTTATATACTTGAACAAAACAAACCTGCATCGGCATACCTTCCTTTTATTCTGCCTAGCAGGAATCACTTTTTTAATTTCAAATTACGTTCTCATTATTCGTTGAATACACACCAACTGTATAAGCAGCGAAGATTGCCTGGAGCTGCCTAATAGTAACAATTTTATTATTCTACCCCTAAGCACATAGATATATATAAAAAAATTTGGATTAGTAATTAAGATGAATAAAGTCTTATTCTGGTTGTTACTAATAACACTTAATGAAATAAACCTAACAGCCAGACAGAGGTCTGACAGTACTATGAACTGAGAAAGACGTACTTACTTAAAACTCTTTTATTTGGTAAACTTCTCGCTCTCACATAAACGAAGATCTCTTTATACAACAACAGCTCTCTGACACATAAACCACAGCTCACTTCGTACAACAACAGCTCACTCTACGCACATCAACAAAAAGCTCTCCACATAAACAAACGCTCTCTCACATAAACAAACGCTCTCTCTATACAACAACAAACGCTCTCTTACATAAACAAACGCTCTCCCTGTACAACAACAAACGCTCTCCTTAGGTATCGTTGAACGCGCCTATTTATACTGGCTACCACCACGTCATGACTTACACTCATTGCCAGATCTCATTCAGCGGGTGAAATAACATCTCGTTCAGTAAGAAGATAATTTACATAGGAAAATAAAATAACCAGAGATAGTAAAAATCAAAAGGATAGTGAATCTAGAGTATACGTTACAAATCTTCAGGAACATTGTACAAATCGAAGTGATCTTTGAGATCCTCAAGAAACCTAAGCCACCCGCCGTTTCCCCTGAATACAATGGAACCCGCATGGGGTACGTAATGAGCAAGGATTTCACTCCTTCTGACGGGAAGTGGTTGGGTAAATTGCTGTTGAGTAACTGCGGTTAAAGTAAGCGGCACATGATTTTCGTACCTCGCGTATTCACTGTCCGATAGATCTGAACCGCAGGCCTCGTACAGAGCTACCGGAGAATTAGGTGGTACCCATAACGCTGAATGCGTGAAGTATTTGTTGTAGAATCATTATGCACAACATTATGTAAATAGTAGTCAGAGAAAAGACCGATAGGATCCGTGATATTTGCCATTTTTTTTTCTTTTGACTTCCTGTATATTTCTGTTTGATGGAGGTTCGGGCGCCAATATAACGTAATCTCTTTTCGTGTTGAACTTTTGTCACTCTTCTTACGTTATTTTTAAAACATAACCGTGCGATGAAAGAGTTCCTAAATTAAACCTTAACGGCCAGACGAAACATTTAAACAGAAGTCAACTTATTGTAAATGATGCTTTATTTCTCCAGCACAAATAAGGCACTTCAGGATAGAAATCACATACCACATATCTAACACAATTCAACACCCCACACGAGCAACTGTTGTATCGCAGTTTTTATCTATCGTCCTTATCTTATACAGGCATACGTCACGTTTACTCTGACCTCAATTGTGTTGCCAACAGTATTCGTTTGAGAGAGAAGATATCACGTTAAGTGTGAAGTATAAATGAGAACGAACTCAAAATTTACATAGGGAAAGAAACTAAAAAGGAAAGTTAATTTAGAATATACGTTACAACACCTAATATTTTCAGTCCATCTTATGCTAATATTATGTTTGTTAACTTTCCTACTAATGTCGAATTTTGATTCGTCGGGCTCATTTCCCTCTACGAGAGCCCCGAGACATCCGCGTCTCTTTGTCCCCGCATCAACTCCTCTGTCGTTCTCCCCGAACTCATATGCTATTCTTGTACTCTAGCCCAAGAGTTGACCGCCGTCCGATTGAAAGTCAAAGTCTTAGCTTTTCAGGAAATATATTGTCCATCTATAAATAAACTTATTGCCCGTTGAATTCAGTTTTTACCTCGAGTCAGACATCGGCCATAAAAACCATTTACGCAATAAATTTTGGTGCCTCGCACACCCTGAAATATGAGACCCAAATGATCTCATCCATTACTAGCCTACTTGGAGAAACATATTAGCACCGTATGCAACAAACAAATATCTGAGGTCAAAAACATTGTTCTCACGTACTTACAGCATTCAAAACATGAACATTAAAGATTTTTAATATCTATAAGCAGGGATGTAGAAGAGCCTTGGCGTGGCTTAGCGGCATTAAAGCACTATTTTATAAGATTAGCGACCCCAAGCTACATTTCTTAGTTAGGTGGCTGTGGAAGATAGGTAAAGATTTTTTTTAGATGAGCGATCATATATTCGAAAATAACGAATACTGTATTTTATACACTATCTACCAACAAGTAATTGGACAATTGTGATAACAAAGGAAAACGAGGTATATTCAACTTCAACAGTTAGTGGAGCCTCCACGAGCGGCGATTACAGCTGCGACCCCCTTATGGGGCATACTATCAACCAGGCGTTGTACGACGGCTAGCGGTATTTTCTTCCACTCGGCTTGGAGAAGACAGGTCAGTTACTTCACCGATTTCGGACGGTAGGGGCACCACTTAAGTCGACGCTCCAACTCGTCCCAGAGGTGCTCGATAGGGTTAAGGTCCGGGCTCTGCGAAGGCCAGTCCATTCGATTAACCCCATTGTCACCATACCAAGCCATGGTGGACCTCGCAACATGACAGGTGACATTGTCATCCTGAAAGTAACATGGGTCCACCCCGTAAACCTGCCAAAACGTAGGAAGCGCATGGTCATCCAAAATGGTGCAGTAGGTCTCGGCGTTGAGTCCACCAGGAATTGAGACCAAGGGTCCCGTGCGATACCAGGAGAAACACCCCCAAAGCATAATTCCACCGACGCCGAACTTCACAGTTGGCACAATACATTCCGGCAGAAGGCGTTCTCCAGGCAGACACCAAACCCAGACCCTGCCATCCGAACGGTAGAGGGTGAACCTACATTCGTCGCTCCAGAGAACCTGTTTCCACTATTCAACGGTCCACTGTCGACATTCTTTGCACCACGTTAGCCGAGCAGCGCTATTGGACTTGGTGATCAAAGGCTTTTGGGAGGCAGCATGTCCATGATAACCGAGCAGATGGGTTTCCTTACGGATGGTATTCATCAAAAGAACACTTCCGGATGCCTGTTGAAACTTCTCGCGGATGTGGCCCATTGATTTGGCGCGGTTCTTCCGAATTTCTCTCGCTCGCACCAGTCGGTCTCTAACTCCCAGTTTTGTGGGTCTGCCAGGTCAGGGCACATTCCGACAGTCACATCTGATCTTCCACCTGCCAATCACGTAGGCCACTGTCAATTTTTGGTACTTCAACTCGCTGGATATGTCACGTATGGATCGGCCATTTCTGTGATACCCGACATTACACCTTTCTCGAAATCAGAGAGCTCCGAACTGCGTGGCATCTTGCAAGCGACTGGTTGCGTTGTTGTTTCCCTCACGATATTTAACGGCGGCGGCCGTGACGTGTATCAGGACCGCAGATATCGTCGATTGCAGGGGTGTCCAATTATTTGTTGCTAGATAGTGTATGATCATAACTAAAATTACTGCAAGGATGAAATTATATCGTAAGATCACACAGCAACAGGACATCTCACGGATCATAATGGTAAAGACAATATTGTTTGTGCCTCGGCATAACTTTCACCGTAAGTTACTATCATGTCTATGCGCCGTTGGCAATCCCTGATTGGGGGGGGGGGAATCACACCACCCAGACTTCACCCGGAACCAACATCACTAACCAGAAACTTACGTCTGTCACTACTCGAGCACCGGGACGGCGTAAAGAGAATATAAAGCCAATTGTCTAAACTGCAGTCTTCAAGATTATTTCATTGCTCGGAGAAAAAACTGTAGAGAGAAATTATGTAGCAATTCAGGCTAAGTGATGAGAGTTTTATGTATGCGAAATGTGTTTTTACTGAGCTAACCTTTCTCTGATTCCTTAAGGATAACTCAACATATATCTCCTTCATTTATCTTAATCATACTGAACATTCGAAATTGAGTGAAATGACAGACCGTTACTTAAAAGAACTCTGCATATCTTTAGTATGTGACTAACAAACACATTTCTTTCCTTTCTTAAAAACTGCTCAAATTAAGTGATTTAAATATAAGGAATTAGTAACAACAGTTTTGTAAAATATACTGGACTAGAAAAATACCAAATCCAAATTCATAATGTTTCTAAAACCTTTGTGTGAGAGTCTTATTCCAAATCTTTCTTACCCGATCAATTTACCGCTAGGGCACTTTTTAAGTAGAACTACATTGCGGTTTATAAGTCACTAAAGTTAATAAAATAAAAACATTATTCATTAATCAATTACATAAAAAATATTATTAAATGTTATTGACAAGTTTCATTATTATATTACTACTAATAAGACTTCGCATTGTTCTTGAGAAACAATGATCACACTTTACTTAACGTTAATCATGTCATCGCTTACCTAAAGAGTTTCCGAACTGCTAGGTCAAATTTCCTTTGTCAAACCAAATTTTGCTCTTTCCCAAACTTTCTTCCGTTCTTTTTCTTCGTACAGAAAGAGGTCTTCAAATTTTGCTCTTTCCCAAACTTTCTTCCGTTCTTTTTCTTTGTACAAAAAGAGGTCTTCAAATTTTGCTCTTTCCCAACCTTTCTTCCGTTCTTTTTCTGTGTACAGAAAGAGATTGCCTGCCTATCAAAATAAGGCAACAATAAAAAGCTGTTTCAAATGTTACACACCTATTTTTAATATACAAAATACTTTCTCATACGTTGTACAACAGAAATTGTTGCTAGCAATTTGGCTTCTGAATCGCACAGCAACTTAACAATAAGTGGCCAATACAAGTAATTAGTTTAAAAATAATAATGAAAAAAAAACATTGTTGTTACGTATTTTTGGTCAACAACAAATACTGTTGCCGTGAAATATATTATTGTGCAACAATAGTAAGAATCAATATAAAAGGACTGAGTTTGGAGTTGGTAGAACTTCAAATTCCAGCTGCAGGTTCAGATAAACTTCCAAACACTTCGGCGTCTTATCATCTTAAAAAGAAAACTTTAACTCCCAATGTTGACCAAAAGTGCACTCGCAGCCTTCATGAATTATCCTAATGTTATATTAATCAGCATTCCTTTAAAAAAATACCTTCTGCTTCTCATGATGTCATGTCCTTTAATTTGGCGTGTTTCCACCTGAAATAATGGCAGATGTCGTTTTTGAAGAAAAATTTCTGGATGGAACTCCGCACACTGTTCACCGAAGAAACATATTTCTCTAAATTTCCATCTCGTGGGGCAGTTTGGTTTAGTGAAGTACCAACCGCATTCGAGAGGGAAGCTTGCCTTACGCCCACGCAGATAAATCAAAACTATCACTCTCACTTTTGAGAGTCAGAGCGTATTCAAATAAATGTCATGGCCTTTTCTTGATTATCCATAAGGAATTTTTTCTTCAAACATTTTTTAATGGATGCCGCTTTGGGCTTGTCTATGAATTACTCTTCTCCAGTTTCCTCTACATGAATCAGCTAGAAATACAGGAAAGGTGAAGTACATTTTAACTTACTCAGATTAAATTTAGAATAGAACTCTCTTTAAGAAGTAAATGAAATCAGATAAACATTTCTATTAACAAGTTATACACCAATCTATTTAATCAGCTTGAACATTGAAATATAGTAAGTTTATTACATGTAACTCTAGATGTATTAGAATGGGTCCACATTGCGATCGACTTCTTAAAATGAGCATTTTTTTTAAATTGACTTGAGCTGCTCATGTAGAAATGTCCTCTAATTCGGCGTGTTTCCACCTGGAATAACTGGCAGTGCCGTTTTTCAAGAAATATTTCTGGATGGAACTCCGCACACTGTTCAGCGAAGAAACATCCTTTTCTAAATTTCGATCTCGTGGGGCAGTTTGGTTTAGTGAAGTACTGAACGCATTCGAGAGGGAAGCTTGCCTTACGCCCACGCAGATAAATCAAAACTATTACTCCCACTTTTGAGAGTCAGAGCGTATTCAAATAAATGTCATGGCCTTTTCTTGATTATCCATAAGGAATTTTTTCTTCAAACATTTTTTAATGGATGCCGCTTTGGGCTTGTCTATGAATTACTCTTCTCCAGTTTCCTCTACATGAATCAGCTAGAAATGCAGGAAAAGTGAAGTATTTTTAACTTACTCAGATTAGATATAGAATAGAACTCTCTTTAAGAAATAAATGAAATCTGATAAACATTTCTACTAACAAGTTATACACCAATCTATTTAATCAGCTTGAACATTGCTATATAGTAAGTTTACTACATGGAACTCTAGATGTATTAGAATGGGTCCACATTGCGATCGACTTCTTAAAATGAGCATTTTTTTAAATTGACTTGAGCTGCTCATGTAGAAATGTCCTCTAATTCGGCGTGTTTCCACCTGGAATAACTGGCAGTGCCGTTTTTCAAGAAAAATTTCTGGATGGAACTCCGCACACTGTTCAGCAAAGAAACATCCTTCTCTAAATTTCCATCTCGTGGGGCAGTTTGGTTTAGTGAAGTACCGAACGCATTCGAGAGGGAAGCTTGCCTTACGCCCACGCATATAAATCAAAACTATTACTTTCACTTTTGAGAGTCAGAGCGTATTGAAATAAATGTCATGGCATTTCCTTGATTATCCATAAGGAATTTTTTCTTCAAACATTTTTTAATGGATGCCGCTTTGGGCTTGTCAATAAATTACTCTTCTCCACTTTCCTCTACATGAATCAGCTAGAAATGCAGGAAAAGTGAAGTATTTTTAACTTACTCAGATTAGATATAGAATAGAACTCTCTTTAAGAAATAAATGAAATCTGATAAACATTTCTACTAACAAGTTATACACCAATCTAATTAATCAGCTTGAACATTGCTATATAGTAAGTTTACTACATGTAACTCTAGATGTTTTAGAATGGGTCCACATTGCGATCGACTTCTTAAAATGAGCACTTTTTTTAAATTGACTTGAGCTGCTCATGTAGAAATGTCCTCTAATTCGGCGTGTTTCCACCTGGAATAACTGGCAGTGCCGTTTTTCAAGAAAAATTTCTGGATGGAACTCCGCACACTGTTCAGCAAAGAAACATCCTTCTCTAAATTTCCATCTCGTGGGGCAGTTTGGTTTAGTGAAGTACCGAACGCATTCGAGAGGGAAGCTTGCCTTACGCCCACGCAGATAAATCAAAACTATTACTTTCACTTTTGAGAGTCAGAGCGTATTGAAATAAATGTCATGGCATTTTCTTGATTATCCATAAGGAATTTTTTCTTCAAACATTTTTTAATGGATGCCGCTTTGGGCTTGTCTATGAATTACTCTTCTCCACTTTCCTCTACATGAATCAGCTAGAAATGCAGGAAAAGTGAAGTATTTTTAACTTACTCAGATTAGATATAGAATAGAACTCTCTTTAAGAAATAAATGAAATCTGATAAACATTTCTACTAACAAGTTATACACCAATCTATTTAATCAGCTTGAACATTGCTATATAGTAAGTTTACTACATGTAACTCTAGATGTATTAGAATGGGTCCACATTGCGATCGACTTCTTAAAATGAGCACTTTTTTTTAAATTGACTTGAGCTGCTCATGTAGAAATGTCCTCTAATTCGGCGTGTTTCCACCTGGAATAACTGGCAGTGCCGTTTTTCAAGAAAAATTTCTGGATGGAACTCCGCACACTGTTCAGCAAAGAAACATCCTTCTCTAAATTTCCATCTCGTGGGGCAGTTTGGTTTAGTGAAGTACCGAACGCATTCGAGAGGGAAGCTTGCCTTACGCCCACGCAGATAAATCAAAACTATTACTTTCACTTTTGAGAGTCAGAGCGTATTGAAATAAATGTCATGGCATTTCCTTGATTATCCATAAGGAATTTTTTCTTCAAACATTTTTTAATGGATGCCGCTTTGGGCTTGTCTATGAATTACTCTTCTCCACTTTCCTCTACATGAATCAGCTAGAAATGCAGGAAAAGTGAAGTATTTTTAACTTACTCAGATTAGATATAGAATAGAACTCTCTTTAAGAAATAAATGAAATCTGATAAACATTTCTACTAACAAGTTATACACCAATCTATTTAATCAGCTTGAACATTGCTATATAGTAAGTTTACTACATGTAACTCTAGATGTATTAGAATGGGTCCACATTGCGATCGACTTCTTAAAATGAGCACTTTTTTTTTAAATTGACTTGAGCTGCTCATGTAGAAATGTCCTCTAATTCGGCGTGTTTCCACCTGGAATAACTGGCAGTGCCGTTTTTCAAGAAAAATTTCTGGATGGAACTCCGCACACTGTTCAGCAAAGAAACATCCTTCTCTAAATTTCCATCTCGTGGGGCAGTTTGGTTTAGTGAAGTACCGAACGCATTCGAGAGGGAAGCTTGCCTTACGCCCACGCAGATAAATCAAAACTATTACTTTTACTTTTGAGAGTCAGAGCGTATTGAAATAAATGTCATGGCATTTTCTTGATTATCCATAAGGAATTTTTTCTTCAAACATTTTTTAATGGATGCCGCTTTGGGCTTGTCTATGAATTACTCTTCTCCACTTTCCTCTACATGAATCAGCTAGAAATGCAGGAAAAGTGAAGTATTTTTAACTTACTCAGATTAGATATAGAATAGAACTCTCTTTAAGAAATAAATGAAATCTGATAAACATTTCTACTAACAAGTTATACACCAATCTAATTAATCAGCTTGAACATTGCTATATAGTAAGTTTACTACATGTAACCCTAGATGTTTTAGAATGGGTCCACATTGCGATCGACTTCTTAAAATGAGCACTTTTTTTAAATTGACTTGAGCTGCTCATGTAGAAATGTCCTCTAATTCGGCGTGTTTCCACCTGGAATAACTGGCAGTGCCGTTTTTCAAGAAAAATTTCTGGATGGAACTCCGCACACTGTTCAGCAAAGAAACATCCTTCTCTAAATTTCCATCTCGTGGGGCAGTTTGGTTTAGTGAAGTACCGAACGCATTCGAGAGGGAAGCTTGCCTTACGCCCACGCAGATAAATCAAAACTATTACTTTTCACTTTTGAGAGTCAGAGCGTATTGAAATTAAATGTCATGGCATTTTCTTGATTATCCATAAGGAATTTTTTCTTCAAACATTTTTTAATGGATGCCGCTTTGGGCTTGTCTATGAATTACTCTTCTCCACTTTCCTCTACATGAATCAGCTAGAAATGCAGGAAAAGTGAAGTATTTTTAACTTACTCAGATTAGATATAGAATAGAACTCTCTTTAAGAAATAAATGAAATCTGATAAACATTTCTACTAACAAGTTATACACCAATCTATTTAATCAGCTTGAACATTGCTATATAGTAAGTTTACTACATGTAACTCTAGATGTATTAGAATGGGTCCACATTGCGATCGACTTCTTAAAATGAGCACTTTTTTTAAATTGACTTGAGCTGCTCATGTAGAAATGTCCTCTAATTCGGCGTGTTTCCACCTGGAATAACTGGCAGTGCCGTTTTTCAAGAAAAATTTCTGGATGGAACTCCGCACACTGTTCAGCAAAGAAACATCCTTCTCTAAATTTCCATCTCGTGGGGCAGTTTGGTTTAGTGAAGTACCGAACGCATTCGAGAGGGAAGCTTGCCTTACGCCCACGCAGATAAATCAAAACTATTACTTTCACTTTTGAGAGTCAGAGCGTATTGAAATAAATGTCATGGCATTTCCTTGATTATCCATAAGGAATTTTTTCTTCAAACATTTTTTAATGGATGCCGCTTTGGGCTTGTCTATGAATTACTCTTCTCCACTTTCCTCTACATGAATCAGCTAGAAATGCAGGAAAAGTGAAGTATTTTTAACTTACTCAGATTAGATATAGAATAGAACTCTCTTTAAGAAATAAATGAAATCTGATAAACATTTCTACTAACAAGTTATACACCAATCTAATTAATCAGCTTGAACATTGCTATATAGTAAGTTTACTACATGTAACTCTAGATGTTTTAGAATGGGTCCACATTGCGATCGACTTCTTAAAATGAGCACTTTTTTTAAATTGACTTGAGCTGCTCATGTAGAAATGTCCTCTAATTCGGCGTGTTTCCACCTGGAATAACTGGCAGTGCCGTTTTTCAAGAAAAATTTCTGGATGGAACTCCGCACACTGTTCAGCAAAGAAACATCCTTCTCTAAATTTCCATCTCGTGGGGCAGTTTGGTTTAGTGAAGTACCGAACGCATTCGAGAGGGAAGCTTGCCTTACGCCCACGCAGATAAATCAAAACTATTACTTTTACTTTTGAGAGTCAGAGCGTATTGAAATTAAATGTCATGGCATTTTCTTGATTATCCATAAGGAATTTTTTCTTCAAACATTTTTTAATGGATGCCGCTTTGGGCTTGTCTATGAATTACTCTTCTCCACTTTCCTCTACATGAATCAGCTAGAAATGCAGGAAAAGTGAAGTATTTTTAACTTACTCAGATTAGATATAGAATAGAACTCTCTTTAAGAAATAAATGAAATCTGATAAACATTTCTACTAACAAGTTATACACCAATCTAATTAATCAGCTTGAACATTGCTATATAGTAAGTTTACTACATGTAACTCTAGATGTTTTAGAATGGGTCCACATTGCGATCGACTTCTTAAAATGAGCACTTTTTTTTAAATTGACTTGAGCTGCTCATGTAGAAATGTCCTCTAATTCGGCGTGTTTCCACCTGGAATAACTGGCAGTGCCGTTTTTCAAGAAAAATTTCTGGATGGAACTCCGCACACTGTTCAGCAAAGAAACATCCTTCTCTAAATTTCCATCTCGTGGGGCAGTTTGGTTTAGTGAAGTACCGAACGCATTCGAGAGGGAAGCTTGCCTTACGCCCACGCAGATAAATCAAAACTATTACTTTTACTTTTGAGAGTCAGAGCGTATTGAATTAAATGTCATGGCATTTTCTTGATTATCCATAAGGAATTTTTTCTTCAAACATTTTTTAATGGATGCCGCTTTGGGCTTGTCTATCAATTACTCTTCTCCACTTTCCTCTACATGAATCAGCTAGAAATGCAGGAAAAGTGAAGTATTTTTAACTTACTCAGATTAGATATAGAATAGAACTCTCTTTAAGAAATAAATGAAATCTGATAAACATTTCTACTAACAAGTTATACACCAATCTATTTAATCAGCTTGAACATTGCTATATAGTAAGTTTACTACATGTAACCCTAGATGTATTAGAATGGGTCCACATTGCGATCGACTTCTTAAAATTGAGCACTTTTTTTAAATTGACTTGAGCTGCTCATGTAGAAATGTCCTCTAATTCGGCGTGTTTCCACCTGGAATAACTGGCAGTGCCGTTTTTCAAGAAAAATTTCTGGATGGAACTCCGCACACTGTTCAGCAAAGAAACATCCTTCTCTAAATTTCCATCTCGTGGGGCAGTTTGGTTTAGTGAAGTACCGAACGCATTCGAGAGGGAAGCTTGCCTTACGCCCACGCAGATAAATCAAAACTATTACTTTCACTTTTGAGAGTCAGAGCGTATTGAAATAAATGTCATGGCATTTTCTTGATTATCCATAAGGAATTTTTTCTTCAAACATTTTTTAATGGATGCCGCTTTGGGCTTGTCTATGAATTACTCTTCTCCACTTTCCTCTACATGAATCAGCTAGAAATGCAGGAAAAGTGAAGTATTTTTAACTTACTCAGATTAGATATAGAATAGAACTCTCTTTAAGAAATAAATGAAATCTGATAAACATTTCTACTAACAAGTTATACACCAATCTATTTAATCAGCTTGAACATTGCTATATAGTAAGTTTACTACATGTAACTCTAGATGTATTAGAATGGGTCCACATTGCGATCGACTTCTTAAAATGAGCACTTTTTTTTTAAATTGACTTGAGCTGCTCATGTAGAAATGTCCTCTAATTCGGCGTGTTTCCACCTGGAATAACTGGCAGTGCCGTTTTTCAAGAAAAATTTCTGGATGGAACTCCGCACACTGTTCAGCAAAGAAACATCCTTCTCTAAATTTCCATCTCGTGGGGCAGTTTGGTTTAGTGAAGTACCGAACGCATTCGAGAGGGAAGCTTGCCTTACGCCCACGCAGATAAATCAAAACTATTACTTTCACTTTTGAGAGTCAGAGCGTATTGAAATTAAATGTCATGGCATTTTCTTGATTATCCATAAGGAATTTTTTCTTTCAAACATTTTTTAATGGATGCCGCTTTGGGCTTGTCTATGAATTACTCTTCTCCACTTTCCTCTACATGAATCAGCTAGAAATGCAGGAAAAGTGAAGTATTTTTAACTTACTCAGATTAGATATAGAATAGAACTCTCTTTAAGAAATAAATGAAATCTGATAAACATTTCTACTAACAAGTTATACACCAATCTAATTAATCAGCTTGAACATTGCTATATAGTAAGTTTACTACATGTAACTCTAGATGTTTTAGAATGGGTCCACATTGCGATCGACTTCTTAAAATGAGCACTTTTTTTAAATTGACTTGAGCTGCTCATGTAGAAATGTCCTCTAATTCGGCGTGTTTCCACCTGGAATAACTGGCAGTGCCGTTTTTCAAGAAAAATTTCTGGATGGAACTCCGCACACTGTTCAGCAAAGAAACATCCTTCTCTAAATTTCCATCTCGTGGGGCAGTTTGGTTTAGTGAAGTACCGAACGCATTCGAGAGGGAAGCTTGCCTTACGCCCACGCAGATAAATCAAAACTATTACTTTCACTTTTGAGAGTCAGAGCGTATTGAATTAAATGTCATGGCATTTTCCTTGATTATCCATAAGGAATTTTTTCTTCAAACATTTTTTAATGGATGCCGCTTTGGGCTTGTCTATGAATTACTCTTCTCCACTTTCCTCTACATGAATCAGCTAGAAATGCAGGAAAAGTGAAGTATTTTTAACTTACTCAGATTAGATATAGAATAGAACTCTCTTTAAGAAATAAATGAAATCTGATAAACATTTCTACTAACAAGTTATACACCAATCTATTTAATCAGCTTGAACATTGCTATATAGTAAGTTTACTACATGTAACTCTAGATGTATTAGAATGGGTCCACATTGCGATCGACTTCTTAAAATGAGCACTTTTTTTTTAAATTGACTTGAGCTGCTCATGTAGAAATGTCCTCTAATTCGGCGTGTTTCCACCTGGAATAACTGGCAGTGCCGTTTTTCAAGAAAAATTTCTGGATGGAACTCCGCACACTGTTCAGCAAAGAAACATCCTTCTCTAAATTTCCATCTCGTGGGGCAGTTTGGTTTAGTGAAGTACCGAACGCATTCGAGAGGGAAGCTTGCCTTACGCCCACGCAGATAAATCAAAACTATTACTTTCACTTTTGAGAGTCAGAGCGTATTGAAATAAATGTCATGGCATTTTCTTGATTATCCATAAGGAATTTTTTCTTCAAACATTTTTTAATGGATGCCGCTTTGGGCTTGTCAATGAATTACTCTTCTCCACTTTCCTCTACATGAATCAGCTAGAAATGCAGGAAAAGTGAAGTATTTTTAACTTACTCAGATTAGATATAGAATAGAACTCTCTTTAAGAAATAAATGAAATCTGATAAACATTTCTACTAACAAGTTATACACCAATCTATTTAATCAGCTTGAACATTGCTATATAGTAAGTTTACTACATGTAACTCTAGATGTATTAGAATGGGTCCACATTGCGATCGACTTCTTAAAATGAGCACTTTTTTTAAATTGACTTGAGCTGCTCATGTAGAAATGTCCTCTAATTCGGCGTGTTTCCACCTGGAATAACTGGCAGTGCCGTTTTTCAAGAAAAATTTCTGGATGGAACTCCGCACACTGTTCAGCAAAGAAACATCCTTCTCTAAATTTCCATCTCGTGGGGCAGTTTGGTTTAGTGAAGTACCGAACGCATTCGAGAGGGAAGCTTGCCTTACGCCCACGCAGATAAATCAAAACTATTACTTTCACTTTTGAGAGTCAGAGCGTATTGAAATAAATGTCATGGCATTTTCTTGATTATCCATAAGGAATTTTTTCTTCAAACATTTTTTAATGGATGCCGCTTTGGGCTTGTCTATGAATTACTCTTCTCCACTTTCCTCTACATGAATCAGCTAGAAATGCAGGAAAAGTGAAGTATTTTTAACTTACTCAGATTAGATATAGAATAGAACTCTCTTTAAGAAATAAATGAAATCTGATAAACATTTCTACTAACAAGTTATACACCAATCTAATTAATCAGCTTGAACATTGCTATATAGTAAGTTTACTACATGTAACTCTAGATGTTTTAGAATGGGTCCACATTGCGATCGACTTCTTAAAATGAGCACTTTTTTTTAAATTGACTTGAGCTGCTCATGTAGAAATGTCCTCTAATTCGGCGTGTTTCCACCTGGAATAACTGGCAGTGCCGTTTTTCAAGAAAAATTTCTGGATGGAACTCCGCACACTGTTCAGCAAAGAAACATCCTTCTCTAAATTTCCATCTCGTGGGGCAGTTTGGTTTAGTGAAGTACCGAACGCATTCGAGAGGGAAGCTTGCCTTACGCCCACGCAGATAAATCAAAACTATTACTTTCACTTTTGAGAGTCAGAGCGTATTGAATTAAATGTCATGGCATTTTCTTGATTATCCATAAGGAATTTTTTCTTCAAACATTTTTTAATGGATGCCGCTTTGGGCTTGTCTATGAATTACTCTTCTCCACTTTCCTCTACATGAATCAGCTAGAAATGCAGGAAAAGTGAAGTATTTTTAACTTACTCAGATTAGATATAGAATAGAACTCTCTTTAAGAAATAAATGAAATCTGATAAACATTTCTACTAACAAGTTATACACCAATCTATTTAATCAGCTTGAACATTGCTATATAGTAAGTTTACTACATGTAACTCTAGATGTATTAGAATGGGTCCACATTGCGATCGACTTCTTAAAATGAGCACTTTTTTTAAATTGACTTGAGCTGCTCATGTAGAAATGTCCTCTAATTCGGCGTGTTTCCACCTGGAATAACTGGCAGTGCCGTTTTTCAAGAAAAATTTCTGGATGGAACTCCGCACACTGTTCAGCAAAGAAACATCCTTCTCTAAATTTCCATCTCGTGGGGCAGTTTGGTTTAGTGAAGTACCGAACGCATTCGAGAGGGAAGCTTGCCTTACGCCCACGCAGATAAATCGAAACTATTACTTTCACTTTTGAGAGTCAGAGCGTATTGAAATAAATGTCATGGCATTTCCTTGATTATCCATAAGGAATTTTTTCTTCAAACATTTTTTAATGGATGCCGCTTTGGGCTTGTCTATGAATTACTCTTCTCCACTTTCCTCTACATGAATCAGCTAGAAATGCAGGAAAAGTGAAGTATTTTTAACTTACTCAGATTAGATATAGAATAGAACTCTCTTTAAGAAATAAATGAAATCTGATAAACATTTCTACTAACAAGTTATACACCAATCTAATTAATCAGCTTGAACATTGCTATATAGTAAGTTTACTACATGTAACTCTAGATGTTTTAGAATGGGTCCACATTGCGATCGACTTCTTAAAATGAGCATTTTTTTTTAAATTGACTTGAGCTGCTCATGTAGAAATGTCCTCTAATTCGGCGTGTTTCCACCTGGAATAACTGGCAGTGCCGTTTTTCAAGAAAAATTTCTGGATGGAACTCCGCACACTGTTCAGCAAAGAAACATCCTTCTCTAAATTTCCATCTCGTGGGGCAGTTTGGTTTAGTGAAGTACCGAACGCATTCGAGAGGGAAGCTTGCCTTACGCCCACGCAGATAAATCAAAACTATTACTTTCACTTTTGAGAGTCAGAGCGTATTGAAATAAATGTCATGGCATTTTCTTGATTATCCATAAGGAATTTTTTCTTCAAACATTTTTTAATGGATGCCGCTTTGGGCTTGTCTATGAATTACTCTTCTCCACTTTCCTCTACATGAATCAGCTAGAAATGCAGGAAAAGTGAAGTGTTTTTAACTTACTCAGATTAGATTTAGAATAGAACTCTCTTTAAGAAGTAAATGAAATCTGATAAACATTTCTATTAACAAGTTATACACCAATCTATTTAATCAGCTTGAACATTGCTATATAGTAAGTTTATTACATGTAACTCTAGATGTATTAGAATGGGTCCACATTGCGATCGACTTCTTAAAATGAGCATTTTTTTAAATTGACTTGAGCTGCTCATGTAGAAATGTCCTCTAATTCGGCGTGTTTCCACCTGGAATAACTGGCAGTGCCGTTTTTCAAGAAAAATTTCTGGATGGAACTCCGCACACTGTTCAGCAAAGAAACATCCTTCTCTAAATTTCCATCTCGTGGGGCAGTTTGGTTTAGTGAAGTACCGAACGCATTCGAGAGGGAAGCTTGACTTACGCCCACGCAGATAAATCAAAACTATTACTTTCACTTTTGAGAGTCAGAGCGTATTGAAATAAATGTCATGGCATTTCCTTGATTATCCATAAGGAATTTTTTCTTCAAACATTTTTTAATGGATGCCGCTTTGGGCTTGTCTATGAATTACTCTTCTCCACTTTCCTCTACATGAATCAGCTAGAAATGCAGGAAAAGTGAAGTATTTTTAACTTACTCAGATTAGATATAGAATAGAACTCTCTTTAAGAAATAAATGAAATCTGATAAACATTTCTACTAACAAGTTATACACCAATCTATTTAATCAGCTTGAACATTGCTATATAGTAAGTTTACTACATGTAACTCTAGATGTATTAGAATGGGTCCACATTGCGATCGACTTCTTAAAATGAGCACTTTTTTTTTAAATTGACTTGAGCTGCTCATGTAGAAATGTCCTCTAATTCGGCGTGTTTCCACCTGGAATAACTGGCAGTGCCGTTTTTCAAGAAAAATTTCTGGATGGAACTCCGCACACTGTTCAGCAAAGAAACATCCTTCTCTAAATTTCCATCTCGTGGGGCAGTTTGGTTTAGTGAAGTACCGAACGCATTCGAGAGGGAAGCTTGCCTTACGCCCACGCAGATAAATCAAAACTATTACTTTTACTTTTGAGAGTCAGAGCGTATTGAATTAAATGTCATGGCATTTTCTTGATTATCCATAAGGAATTTTTTCTTCAAACATTTTTTAATGGATGCCGCTTTGGGCTTGTCTATGAATTACTCTTCTCCACTTTCCTCTACATGAATCAGCTAGAAATGCAGGAAAAGTGAAGTATTTTTAACTTACTCAGATTAGATATAGAATAGAACTCTCTTTAAGAAATAAATGAAATCTGATAAACATTTCTACTAACAAGTTATACACCAATCTATTTAATCAGCTTGAACATTGCTATATAGTAAGTTTACTACATGTAACTCTAGATGTATTAGAATGGGTCCACATTGCGATCGACTTCTTAAAATGAGCACTTTTTTTTAAATTGACTTGAGCTGCTCATGTAGAAATGTCCTCTAATTCGGCGTGTTTCCACCTGGAATAACTGGCAGTGCCGTTTTTCAAGAAAAATTTCTGGATGGAACTCCGCACACTGTTCAGCAAAGAAACATCCTTCTCTAAATTTCCATCTCGTGGGGCAGTTTGGTTTAGTGAAGTACCGAACGCATTCGAGAGGGAAGCTTGCCTTACGCCCACGCAGATAAATCGAAACTATTACTTTCACTTTTGAGAGTCAGAGCGTATTGAAATAAATGTCATGGCATTTCCTTGATTATCCATAAGGAATTTTTTCTTCAAACATTTTTTAATGGATGCCGCTTTGGGCTTGTCTATGAATTACTCTTCTCCACTTTCCTCTACATGAATCAGCTAGAAATGCAGGAAAAGTGAAGTATTTTTAACTTACTCAGATTAGATATAGAATAGAACTCTCTTTAAGAAATAAATGAAATCTGATAAACATTTCTACTAACAAGTTATACACCAATCTAATTAATCAGCTTGAACATTGCTATATAGTAAGTTTACTACATGTAACTCTAGATGTTTTAGAATGGGTCCACATTGCGATCGACTTCTTAAAATGAGCATTTTTTTTTAAATTGACTTGAGCTGCTCATGTAGAAATGTCCTCTAATTCGGCGTGTTTCCACCTGGAATAACTGGCAGTGCCGTTTTTCAAGAAAAATTTCTGGATGGAACTCCGCACACTGTTCAGCAAAGAAACATCCTTCTCTAAATTTCCATCTCGTGGGGCAGTTTGGTTTAGTGAAGTACCGAACGCATTCGAGAGGGAAGCTTGACTTACGCCCACGCAGATAAATCAAAACTATTACTTTCACTTTTGAGAGTCAGAGCGTATTGAAATAAATGTCATGGCATTTTCTTGATTATCCATAAGGAATTTTTTCTTCAAACATTTTTTAATGGATGCCGCTTTGGGCTTGTCTATGAATTACTCTTCTCCACTTTCCTCTACATGAATCAGCTAGAAATGCAGGAAAAAGAAGTATTTTTAACTTACTGAGATTAGATTTAGAATAGAACTCTCTTTAAGAAGTAAATGAAATCAGATAAACATTTCTATTAACAAGTTATACACCAATCTATTTAATCAGCTTGAACACTGCTATATAGTAAGTTTATTACATGTAACTCTAGATGTATTAGAATGTGTCCACATTGCGATCGACTTCTTAAAATGAGCATTTTTTTTAAATTGGCTTGAGCTGCTCATGTAGAAATGTCCTCTAATTTGGCGTGTTTCCACCTGGAATAACTGGCAGTGCCGTTTTTCAAGAAAAATTTCTGGATGGAACTCCGCACACTGTTCAGCAAAGAAACATCCTGCTCTAAATTTCCATCTCGTGGGGCAGTTTGGTTTAGTGAAGTACCGAACGCATTCGAGAGGGAAGCTTGCCTTACGCCCACGCAGATAAATCAAAACTATTACTTTCACTTTTGAGAGTCAGAGCGTATTCAAATAAATGTCATGGCATTTTCTTGATTATCCATAAGGAATTTTTTGTTCAAACATTTTTTAATGGATGCCGCTTTGGGCTTGTCTATGAATTACTCTTCTCCACCTTCCTCTACATGAATCAGCTAGAAATGCAGAAAAAGTGAAGTATTTTTAACTTACTCAGAGTAGATTTAGAATAGAACTCTCTTTAAGAAGTAAATGAAATCTGATAAACATTTCTATTAACAAGTTATACACCAATCTATTTAATCAGCTTGAACACTGCTATATAGTAAGTTTACTACATGTAACTCTAGATGTATTAGAATGGGTCCACATCGCGATCAACTTCTTAAAATGAGCACTTTTTTTAAATTGACTTGAGCTGCTCATTTAGAAATGTCCTCTAATTCGGCGTGTTTCCACCTGGAATAACTGGCAGTGCCGTTTTTCAAGAAAAATTTCTGGATGGAACTCCGCACAGTGTTCAGCAAAGAAACATCCTTCTCTAAATTTCCATCTCGTGGGGCAGTTTGGTTTAGTGAAGTACCGAACGCATTCGAGAGGGAAGCTTGCCTTACGCCCACGCAGATAAATCAAAACTATTTCTTTCACTTTTGAGAGTCAGAGCGTATTGAAATAAATGTCATGGCATATCCTTGATTATCCATAAGGAATTTTTTCTTCAAACATTTTTTAATGGATGCCGCTTTGGGCTTGTCTATGAATTACTCTTCTCCACCTTCCTCTACATGAATCAGCTAGAAATGCAGGAAAAGTGAAGTATTTTTAACTTACTCAGATTAGATTTAGAATAGAACTCTCTTTAAGAAGTAAATGAAATCTGATAAACATTTCTATTAACAAGTTATACACCAATCTATTTAATCAGCTTGAACATTGCTATATAGTAAGTTTATTACATGTAACTCTAGATGTATTAGAATGGGTCCACATTGCGATCGACTTCTTAAAATTATAATGAATTAGCTTTATTTTCTTTCCGCTAAGCTAATTATTATGAATGATTCTCTTCTTACCAGCTAGCTAATGATATACTTGCACTAAGCTTCAAAATAATGAATTCCCAAAAGGGTGTTGTTACTAGTTAATTACGAACTTAAACAAAGTCTCAACGCTGGTTATTTATAGTAAGTAATAAAAGTTATAAACCTAACAGCCAGACAGAGGTCTGACAAAAACTATGAATTGAGAAAGACTGAACTTACTGAAACTTCTTTATTTATCCGACTCTTGGTCAACTAAGGCACTCATAACTCTTGTACATTATAATGAATAATCTTTCCTCCTTTTGTACACAGTCTCCTCATAGCAATACACACGCTCACCTCATAACAACACACAACCTCACCTCATAACAACACACAACGCTCACCTCATAACAACACACAACGCTCACCTCATAACAACACACAACGCTCACCTCATAACAACACACAACGCTCCAAGTCTCGATGAACGCGCCTATATACTAGCTACCACCACGTCATGACTTACACTCATTGCCAGATCACATTCAGCGGGTGAAATAATATTTCGTTCAGTAGGAAGATAATTTACATAGTAAAATAAAATAACCAGAGATGTAAAATCAAAAGGAAAGTGAATATAGAGTATACGTTACATCATCTCCCCCTTAATTTTTCTTTTTCTTTTCTTTTTTTTTCTTTTTTTTTTTTTTTGTATCCGAAAAAACTATCAATTTTGGAGTGTAAGTCTTACATTTCGGTGATTGACGTTTCTCGATCTTTTTTTTTTGATTTGTTGTTTGGTGGTAGCCGTATTTACATTATCCAACTTGGCATGTCAATTTACGAAATCTGTATTCGACTGAAATTTGTAGTGTAGAACAAAACAAACCTGCATCGGCATACTTTCCTTTTATTCTGCCTAGCAGGAATCACTTTTTTAATTTCAAATGACGTTCTCATTATTTGGTGAATACATACCAACTGTATCAGCAGCGAAATTTACCTGGAGCTGCCTAACAGTAACAATTTTATTATTTTCATTTCAAATTACGTTCGCCTTATTCGTTGAAATACATACCAACTGTATCAGCAGCGAAATTTACCTGGAGCTGCCTAACAGTAACAATTTTATTATTTTACCCCTAAGCACATAGATATATATAAAAAAAGTGGATTAGTAGATGGACATAGAAGAAATATAAAAAAAAACACATATATACACAAAAAAGAATGCATAGGCCCACACGAAAAAAGAAATTCTGACACGCCAACTGGTCGTGCAGGAAAAACAACAAACTGAGAAAAGAACCTGTCCACGAGAACTTACTTATCTCGAGGACGCATAAAAAACTCTAGTGCGATAACGTTTTCCAGGCCTAATTGGACTGGTAAAATCAGGTGGCTTCGATCTCTTCCGGGACTGGAAAGGAACTGGAACATCGGTCTGCTGTCGGTCAGGAAATCCCAGCGGCTGACGGGAACGGTCAGGAATGGGGGAAATCCTTCGGTCCGAAACGGCTGAAGTCTGTGGGTCCAGAAATCCCTGCGGCTGAGAAGAACGGTCAGGAGTCTGGCGGTCTGGAAATCCCTGCGGCTCAGAAGAACGGTCGGCATACTTTCCTTTTATTCTGCCTAGCAGGAATCACTTTTTTAATTTCAAATGACGTTCTCATTATTTGGTGAATACATACCAACTGTATCAGCAGCGAAGATTGCCTGGAGCTGCCTAACAGTAACAATTTTATTATTTTCATTTCAAATTACGTTCGCCTTATTCGTTGAAATACATACCAACTGTATCAGCAGCGAAATTTGCCTGGAGCTGCCTAACAGTAACAATTTTATTATTTTACCCCTAAGCACATAGATATATATAAAAAAAGTGGATTAGTAGATGGACATAGAAGAAATATAAAAAAAAAACACATATATACACAAAAAAGAATGCATAGGCCCACACGAAAAAAGAAATTCTGACACGCCAACTGGTCGTGCAGGAAAAACAACAAACTGAGAAAAGAACCTGTCCACGAGAACTTACTTATCTCGAGGACGCATAAAAAACTCTAGTGCGATAACGTTTTCCAGGCCTAATTGGACTGGTAAAATCAGGTGGCTTCGATCTCTTCCGGGACTGGAACGGAACTGGAACATCGGTCTGCTGTCGGTCAGGAAATCCCAGCGGCTGACGGGAACGGTCAGGAATGGAGGAAATCCTTCGGTCCGAAACGGCTGAAGTCTGTGGGTCCAGAAATCCCTGCGGCTGAGAAGAACGGTCAGGAGTCTGGCGGTCTGGAAATCCCTGCGGCTCAGAAGAACGGTCAGAAGTCCGGCGGTCTGGAATCCCTTGCGGCTGATAGGAACGGTCAGGAGTCTGGCGGTCCGGAATCCCTTGCGGCTGATAGGAACGGTCAGGAGTCTGGCGGTCCGGAAATCCTTGCGGCTGAGGGGAACGGGCTCCCCCAGGCTTTGGATATGAAGTCCCTTTGTGCTGGGGCCCGTTGTGCCCTTCCAGTATCTTTTTGGACGGACGTGTCTCCGACCACATCGTTTGCTTTCGCTTACGCCCACGTGGCATGAGAGTAGCAGCAGGCATCCTGAACGTAGGTTCCAGGGGCGAAACCCGGGTGGATGCAAAGATTTCTGCCTTCGTCGCTGTTGCGGCGAAGCAGATTGGGGAGACAAGTCACGTTTGCGCCCAGCCTTTGGTGGTGCTGGACGGTTTGGAACATGAAATTGAGGATGCATAACTGATAAGTCAGAAATGTCCGAAGCCTCTGAGTCGCTGATGTAATTCAGTGGTCGTGCAGGGCGATGTTTAGATTTACCTATAGGAATACTTTCTGACGAGGTATTCAAAGAAGAAGTAGCCCGCGTTGGTGCAGAGTTATCCGGAAACGGCGCAGCAATAGTCTTGGCAATGGTTGGAGGGAAAGGAACGATACTAGTATTTGACGAACTCGATTCGAGCCTTGGTCTCATGGGAGAATCAGGTTGCGTGTGTAGAAACCCGTCTGGAGGAGGGGAGGGTGAAGGAAAAATCACTGGAGATTCTTCAAAAATGTTTGTTGGTTCGTCCAAAATTTCTGGCGGTTGAACATGAGATATAGATTCTTGAGTCTGTGGAACAGAAGGTTGAGTAGGATTGATAATGAAATCGATATTCCGTTCATGATACTTGCGACACTGATCAACATGTACATATTGAAAATGGTTGTCCGGTTTCTCCAGAACAATATTATTTTCAAAGACATTTGCCACCCGATATGGACCTTCGTAGCTGGGTGCAAATTTCTTCACTAAAGTATGCGAAACAGAAGACTGGAAGTGAGTTTCCACGAGAGTGAGATCTCCAACGACAAGATCTGGTTCCCTACGCCTAGAATTATAATATCTTGCTTGAGCCGCTTGTGCTCCTAGCATTGCAACACGAGCTTTTTCTGCCATAATTCTTACTGATTGCGGAGTTGGTCGCTGGTTTAGTTCGTCGATAATCCCCGTTAAATTTTCAAAAGGGGTTTTAATTTTGCGACCCAGAAAAAGTTCTGCAGGAGTAATTTTAGTAGACTCGTGGACAGACGAGCGGAGGGCGAACGCAAAAAGTTCTAAATGGTCATCCCATCTTTCATGATGATCCATTACAAAAGTCGCAATCATTTTCACTAACGTTCGGTTAACACGTTCCGCAGGATTACTCTGGGGATGATATGGGGAAATGAATTTATGTTTAATGTGTAGTCTCGCACACATTCTTTCAAAAATGTCAGAAATAAATTGAGGACCATTATCCGAAACTACTTTATTAGGTGCACCATATCTAGAAAATACTTCATTAACTAAGACATTACAAATAACTTCAGCCGTAGCGGCTTTAATGGGAAAAACTTCAACCCATTTAGAAAAATTATCAGTTAGTACTAAAACATAACGAGCTTTATTTTTAACAGATAATGGATAAGGTCCCAATAAATCTATGGAAATAATATCAAACACATGAGAACTTGAACTAGATTTCAAGTGACCGGCCGGTCTTACATTACGGTAATTATTAATCTGACACAAGTGACATGATTGAACGTATGCGAGCACACTTTGGTACATGCCAAGCCAATAGGCAACATCCCGCAATTTACAACGGGTCTTGCGAATACCTAAATGGCCTGCAAGAGGTTTGTCATGAAATTCATTTAAAAGAGCCATTCTAAGGGTTCGCGGAGTACATGGGCGAAACTCTGCCCTAGTAGTCCTAGATTTTGTATAATAAAGAAGACCCTCTATTACCTCAAAATGTTGTGACCTTCCAGCCAGAGAAGGATCACTTTGTAGGGGCGAACCCGCAAGCAAAAAATTGTAGATATCCCCAAAATCTGGATCATGTATTAATTCTGCCATTATCTGCTCTCTGGATGTTATATCAGCTATTAGAAGTAAAGGCTGACATTCAGGAGTAATTTCTGTGGGGACCCCACTAATCGGAACGCGAGATAATGCGTCCGGTAATTGATTCTTATGACCTGGCTGATATGAAATTTTGATATTGCTCTCTTGTAACTTCAGAGCCCACTTCATAAGTCTTTGAGATAGGTGCTTAGCAGAATTCAAATACTGAAGGGCAGAATGATCCGTAATTATGTTAACTGTCAATTCATTAAGATAACATTGAAATTTATTCAGCGCATACACAACAGCAAGACATTCACGTTCCGTAGCTGAATAATTGCGTTCAGCTTTGGCTAAAGTACGAGACGCAAAAGCTATTGGATGCCCAGCTTGTGACAAAACGCAACCAAGACCAACTCCGGATGCATCAGTATAAATATCAAATTCCTTAGTATGATCCGGGAAAGCCAACACCGGAGGCTGAGTCAATGCAGACTTCAGTGTTTCGAATGCAGCGTTAGCCTCAGGTGTCCAAATAAACTTCTTGTATTTACGTTTTAACGCATACAATGGCTCACATATTGTAGCATAAGCGGGGACGAACTGCTGATACCAACCGGTCATTCCCAGAAAGCGTGATAGTTCTTTTGCTGTTTTAGGCCGAGGAAAGTCAACAATAGGCCTAATTTTTTCATTATCAGTGAATAAGCCGTGGGGAGTGATTTTCAACCCCAGATATACAATCTCGTCCAGCGCTATCTGGCATTTACTAGGTTTTAACGTCAAGCCAGCATTGTATATAAGTTGGAACACCTGTTTGAGCAGAGAAAGGTGCTCGTCAAAAGTCTCTGATGTGATAATAATGTCATCCAAATAGACATGCACATGGGGACCCAGGACAGGTCTGAGAACCGTGTCCATAAGCTTTTGGAAAGTAGCAGGTGCAGAAGCTAGTCCAAAAGGCATACGTAAATATTCATAGGCCCCAAAGGGAGTCACAAAGCCAGTTTTATCGACAGAGTCCGGATGTACTGCCACCTGCCAATATCCACTCGCCAAATCCAAAGTTGACATCCATTTGGTTGACGACAAGTCATTTAAAATATGTGACATGACAGGTAGGGGATAATTGATCGTTTTTGTGACTTGGTTGAGCTTGCGAAAATCTGTCACGAAACGAAATTCATTGGGTTGTTTCTTTGGAACCAAAAAGGCAGGGGCAGCCCAGGCGCTTGTTGATTCCCTGATTATGCCCTGCTTAATCATTTCAGCAATTTGACGTTGCATTTCCTGTTTCTTATGTGGAGCACAAGGGTAAGGTTTCGTCGCAATGGGTTTCGAACCATCAGTGTCAATAACATGATAAACCACCTGTGTGAAACCAGGTTGATCCGAAAATAAACCAGGGCTTTCCTGTAAAAGGAGAGAAAGCTGGTCTCGTTGCTCCTCATTCAATTGGTCACTCAATAATAAACTCGTGATATCTACAGGAACCGTAGGAATCATTTCGACAGGTTCCGGAAAGGAAATCACATGTTGTACAAAATTCAAAGTTATTTGAAACTTGTTTATAAAGTCCATTCCCATTAGACATTTCACGGGTAGCTCGTCTATAAGCAGGAAAGAATGTGTAAAACGAGCTTTTCCCAGCCCTAAAGATAATGTGACAGTTCCTGAGATACTGAAGATTTCATTATTTGCACCTCGCAAATACTGCGTTGCAGGCTGAACGGGTATTGCAGAAAAAGTGTCAGTGCAAAACTTTGTATTTAGGGCTGATATCTCAGACCCAGTGTCGAACTTTGTCTCGACAATATTGTCTTCAAGTGTCAAGAATACATCAGGCAACTGAGGAGTTTGAACAGTCACTAATACTGTTTTAGGGTCAGAATGTTTGGTATCAGGAAGCAGGACCGACCCTTCGTCTACTTCCTGTGGAAGTTTAAAGGAATCCTGGTGGGGTTATCATGTGGTCGGAAACCTCGACCCTGCCGGGTATCGGGAAAATTTTCACGATGAGGAGATCTGCGTGAAACCTGCGTCGGGAACTCCGCGTGTCTGTTGACATTTTCATATCCGTTACGTCTGCCCTCAGCACGGGCAGAAAAATTATCATTGCTCTGAGCAGGAAAACGTTCCGAATGCTGCTGAGTGAAACGGGGTCGAGCATACTGTGCGGGTGTACGATATCCCGAAGCTTGTGCAGAAATTCGCTGTTGGTTTGCCACTCTTCTGTGTGGTGGAACGTATGAAGCTTGGGTGGGCACTTGTGTATGCTCGCGCTGAAAATTATGTCTATTATGCCGCTGAGGGTTTTCGTAATAAGCCTCGCGGGGTGCCCGAGCATGGTGAGTTGAACCATGTTTGCCATGTCGCTCTTCATACGTGCGTATGAGGCGAAGGCATTCATGAATTGTGGCAGGGTGTCGAACCTCAAGAAAATCTTGTAAGAATGGGTCGAGCTGCTGCACGAGGGTATCCAACATGTCAACATGACTGGCATGTGGATCCCATAGGTTGTATAGGCGTGTAGTTTCCAATGCAAATGCAACAGGGCTATCATTGGGACCTTGCTGACGCGAAAAAAGCTGTTGAGCAAGGCTAGCTCGACTGAGGCCGAAAGGAAAGACCTCCAAGAATTCTGCACGGAAATTCTCATAATGAGAATCCGGGTTCGACCCTCTCCACTGCCGATACCAGGTCTTAGCGGTATCCCTCAAGCAAGTGCCGGCAATTTGGACCTTGCAGTCTTCAGGAATATTATATAGATCAAAATGATCTTCCAGATCTTCGAGGAACTTTAAGAACCCCTCCAAACCATTGAAATGAATTGTTCCTGCATGCGGCACGAAATGGGCAAGCATTCTGCTTCGCTGAGAGGATTGAACTCCCTCAGGTACGACCCGAGACTCAGAGTAATAAGAAGCTGGTGCATTACGAAATGGTGAAGAATGCCTGGGGGCGTGTAGATCATTCATATCAAAGTCAGAGCCACAGGCTTCGTGCAAATTGTCCAAAAAAACACCATTACCCTCGAGACTTGCCGGATGGTGGAAATTTGAAGTTGTCTCAGGTAAGGAAGACATGGATAATAATAGTCAGGATCTCGTGTTCGAGAAAAGTTCGGGCGCCAATTATAATGAATTAGCTTTATTTTCTTTCCGCTAAGCTAATTATTATGAATGATTCTCTTCTTACCAGCTAGCTAATAATATACTTGCACTAAGCTTCAAAATAATGAATTCCCAAAAGGGTGTTGTTACTAGTTAATTACGAACTTAAACAAAGTCTCAACGCTGGTTATTTATAGTAAGTAATAAAAGTTATAAACCTAACAGCCAGACAGAGGTCTGACAAAAACTATGAATTGAGAAAGACTGAACTTACTGAAACTTCTTTATTTATCCGACTCTTGGTCAACTAAGGCACTCATAACTCTTGTACATTATAATGAATAATCTTTCCTCCTTTTGTACACACTCTCCTCATAGCAATACACACGCTCACCTCATAACAACACACACAACGCTCACCTCATAACAACACACAACGCTCACCTCATAACAACACACAACGCTCACCTCATAACAACACACAACGCTCACCTCATAACAACACACAACGCTCCAAGTCTCGATGAACGCGCCTATATACTAGCTACCACCACGTCATGACTTACACTCATTGCCAGATCACATTCAGCGGGTGAAATAATATTTCGTTCAGTAGGAAGATAATTTACACAGTAAAATAAAATAACCAGAGATAGTAAAATCAAAAGGAAAGTGAATATAGAGTATACGTTACAAAATGAGCACTTTTTTTTTAAATTGACTTGAGCTGCTCATGTAGAATAATTCGGCGTGTTTCCACCTGGAATAACTGGCAGTGCCGTTTTTCAAGAAAAATTTCTGGATGGAACTCCGCACACTGTTCAGCAAAGAAACATCCTTCTCTAAATTTCCATCTCGTGGGGCAGTTTGGTTTAGTGAAGTACCAAACGCATTCGAGAGGGAAGCTTGTCTTACGCCCACGCAGATAAATCAAAACTATTACTTTCACTTTTGAAAGTCAGAGCGTATTGAAATAAATGTCATGTCATTTTCTTGATTATCCATAAGGAATTTTTTCTTCAAACATTTTTTAATGGATGCCGCTTTGGGCTTGTCTATGAATTACTCTTCTCCACTTTCCTCTACATGAATCAGCTAGAAAACTGAAAACTGTCTGGATGGAACTCCGGACACTGTTCACCGAAGAAACATGTTTTTCTAAAGTTCCATCTAGTATGGCAGTTTGGTTTAGTGAAGTACCAACCCGTTGCATTCGGGAAGCTTGCCTTATGCCCTCACATTTGAGAGTCGGAGCGTATTCAAATAAATAAGCACACCGGACAAAAGTTTTTCATCCCTAACAGAAGTGACATTAGGAAGTTACCGGTTGCACAGAAAGCTCCGTGATAGCACCTTTGGGAGATAAATTGCTCTGATGTGATAAACAGCATAATTTCTGGTCCGTGCAGTGGTGTAGGGCAACGTGTATGGTGAATTTAGTCTGTAATATGGGTCGCAAGACAGTCGTTACTTAGTGGCAAAAAGGAGCAATCGTGTTGGGCCGTGTCCGCGGTCACAAATGAAAGAAGTCGCCCAATTTGTTAGAGTTTCGAATCGTACTGTCCCGCGGGTGTACAATAAACAGCGGCGTAGTTCTCAATTAACTTATAATTGGCAACGTAACTGCTGCCGGGAAACGATACTCGCCAACACGGACCTCCGCCATGTTTCGCGCCTAGTACCTGCAAATCAGTTTCAATTCTAGCAACAATTGCTCCAAGCAGCCGATGAAATCCAACCCAACCAATTTCCGAAAGGATTTTGAGACGAGATCTGCATGCGATGGACATTTGGAGCAGAGTACTACGGAAGAGGCCTCTTTTAACAGCAAGTCACAAAGTCGCCCGCTATCAATGGGATCAGAGGCACCGAACCTTTACTGAGAAGAATTGGAAACGAGTAATTTGGTCTGATAGGTCTCGTTTTTATTTGTACTCCAATGATGGGAGGTGACGCGTGCAACGCAGGCCCTATGAAGTCTTTAATCCTGATTGTGTCGAAGGTGTTGTTCAAGCTGCTGGGTGTTCTCTGATATTTTGTGGATGTTTTTCGTACCACGAAATGGGCCCTGCCGTTTCGTTGACGATGAATTTGAACCAGTATTCCATACTGTTTAGATACGTAGAATGAGAAGCCAATACTTTTTAAGACAATATAACGTTTCAGACAGATAATGCAAAGCTCAAATAAAATTAACTGTTCTTATTCATAAGTATCAAATCAGATATCCGTTGTTTCCAAACAATCCAGAAAAAGAAGATACGAGAAATAGTGGGCGATTTCTCGCGTGGTCCACTAGGAAAACTCCCGGTGTCCCAGTGGGCCAGTCAGTCCCTTGAACCCAGGGTTTCCCAACAGAGCATTGCTCAAAACATTACACTTCCTCCACCAGGTTGTTTTTTTTGTCCCACGCTGCGTCCTAGTGTTAACACTTTCCCAGAAAAATGACACACATGCAGCGGTTGCTCTGGTTTTCTTAAAGTTTTCGCCAAATTCAGTTTTCTTTCGCCAAATGTAATCTGAAGTCGCCAATTTCCACTCCCCATTGGAAATATGAAAGCCATGAAAACGAAGTGGTTTGATAGTACAGAAACAATAGGTTATAGATTCTTTACAATTAAACAGCAAGATATTATGTTATACGGTAGATCCCGGATGCCAATAGAAATAAATACATTATTTTCAATTCTGAATTTATTACTACCTATAAAAGTTTTAAACAAATAATTATTTGCAGGTAAATTTCAAATGAATTGAAAACTTTGGTTTTGCATTTGTTCTGTGGTTTGGATCTAAAAGGGCCAGTGTAAAAAAATAAATACCGATGTTGCAAAAGTGCACTTATAGAACTTTCATCTAATAACTATTTTAAAATCCATAAACATGATCCCAAATAAAAGATTCTATACAAATTTTTGACGAAGCAAAATTTGACATGACATCCGAGCAAAAACAATCTTTTTTAAAGATCGGACGTCATTCAAAAAGGCAATCACCAATATTTTCACCAAAGCTTTTTTTTCCATCACCAAAAAGAATTTTTTCGTAATAATTTTTTTCTTGATTGGAAGTTTAACGACCACCGTGAGCAACTCAATGAGCTGTAAGCCGTCCCTAATTTAGTGCCACTGGTTCCAGGGAAGGGAGAGAGCCAGTACCGTAAGACAAACACAACATCCCTGCCTCACCGGGATTCGAACCCGGATTCCTTTCGGACGAATGATCGGAAGCCATCGCTTAAACCACTTAGACCAATTGCAAAGAATGCGTTCGACAGCAAGATCCCTGCAGTTTAACTCTTCTAAGTTAGGTGACTGTGCCTTCTCAGATCGTATTTCATGATCCAACACAAACCACAGATGCTCGATTGTATTGATATCGGGGGAATTTGGAGTGCAGGGTAATAATACCTACAGGGGTTGCTGTGGCTTTCCTTAAGTTTTAACTAACTTATTCGCTAAACTCTATTTTTTTTCGCCAAAGTATTATAACAGTACAGAAAGGTAATTCCCAATATTTTCGCCAAAACTTTTTTCCATTGCCAAATCGATTTTTTTTTCGCAGTTCACAAGGTCTTTATTTTTGTCTGTAGACAAATTACAGAATGGAACACAACAAATATGTTCGACATATTTACAATTGACTATGTACATATTTACAGTAGAAATTAAAACCATTGTTAAAATACATTGGGTTACCAATGGTGTCAGTTTTGCTTAGTGAAGAGTTCATTGATAAATGATCCATCATGCAGGCTCGTTGAATAAAGCACGTATCAGTTGAGTAAGATTGTTAAAAAATTCATTGAGCACAGTGAGAAGCAAATTTCTATAATGCAATTCAAGCTTTCATCAAACAAAATTTTCAAATGTCGAACACTTCGTGTGGCAGGATGGCTGCGTAAAAAATTAAGGACTGGTGTTCTCGGTGAAAGGAATGCTAATGAAATAAATGTGTATGAGATTGGGATGGGATGAATGCCAGCATGAGAATGAATGAAACATTGACACTGGATGTGTGACAGAAAACGAAATGATTTCATACATTCATCAACATTTAATGTTGATGAATGATTTTAATGAACACTATTAATTCGGAAGCAATTACTCAACTTTGTATATGTTGAGCACGGAAATGCATGTAGCTTGGTAATTCATAAAAGGACAAAAAGAACAAAACAGGTAGTATGAAACAGATTTTTTAATTCTACATTGTAACATGTGTGGCACAAATGAAACTGGATGAAAAACTCCGAGCACACTTCTTAACATAAATGATTAATTAATCGATTTTACATTACAAAATATTAATGAGACTAACATTTGATACTGACCAACACTGATGAATGAATTTGATATCATGCACGAAGTGAAAATTAACATCATGAAAGTAACGATAATGAACTTCGTTGAATGGATGCTGCATGATCACTTTCATAACCTAAACAGTGAAAGATAACTGAATTTCCAAGTACAAAATGTGGACAAAGTAATGAAAAACGGGAATGGAATCATTTTGTATAATGAAAATGATCCACGCAGTACGGGTAGAACCAAAACGGTGATGAAAATATTAAAATTGTTCTTATTAATGACACACACAATTGAAACAAGAGGATGACTGAGGTGATAAATGGGAGGATGATTTTAAAACCACGTGAAGAAATGGGAAACCTAGTCTGAATGTAACACGATAAATGCAAGAAAGTAAAAAACACGAAATCTCAAAGGGTAATATGATTTAGGCTGTTCGCAACATGCGGACGAAAAGATGAATAGAACATGAGTGCGGATTTAATGATATGATGGAACTTAAATAATTCAGAGGTTACTAACTTATTTTCATAACAAATCACTAATGAGTAGGAATCCGGCAAATACGAAATATTAGTGTTGCACAACACTGGAAACGAACATCACATTCACATTGCGATCATTGTAATCGAACAATATAACAACACTGAAATCTTCTGTCAATGCGAAAAACACAAACATTTGATGCTGAGCGGTTTGCTAACACTATACTGCAAGCTGATTTTGTGAAACACAATGGATGACTTTAAAAGGAAAGAAAATGGTTGAAACTCAATGTGCTATCTTCTTACAGCTTGTGAATAACGAAAATAGATGACTATGGATTAAAAAAGATTTGTGTACCTTAAGCACTTATTAAAAGCTGGTAATAATTTCACATGTAATACGATTTAGGCAGCTCACGACATGCTGACGAAAGGATGAAGGGATCGTGAGAGCTATTTGAATGATACAATGGAACTTAAATAAATTCAACAGTTACTAACTTATGATAATAAGAAATCGCTAATGAGTAGAAATCCGGTAAATACGAAATATGAGCAATGTTCAACACTAGAGAAGAACTTAGCACAAGAAAAGCCAAAACGGGGAACATTATAAATTATCAGCAAACACATTACACATTTAGATCACTATAATCGAACGATGTAACATAACAGAGTTCATCCTTCAATGTGTGAAGCACGTTCCTATGGTGCGTAACGGTTTGCTAACACGGCTGATTTTTCGATAAATATAGTATGATCTTTAAATGAAAAATATGGTTAAAACTCAAGGTGCTGTATTTTTACAGCTGGTGAATAACCAAATTGGATGACTGTAAATAGGTGACAGTAAATGTTTAGTGTTCTTTGAGCAATCATTAAAAAACAGGTAATCAACTCATCATGTCAAGTCGAGAGAATCCAGTTCTAAATGGAAGGTGTAACAGAGCAATGTAACCATGCAATTTTAAAACATATAATCTTGAAACATTAATTATGTTAAGTTATACATTTTTAAACATTTTAAACAAAATGTCGTAATGATATAAGTAACAATGAAAATGATAATGTAAAATGATTATGTTGAAATGATTGCATATTTACTATGAAGCATGAATGAATATTTATGAGGATGAAGGACCCATTAGGGAACAAGATATATCTATTCTTTTCCCATTAAGGAAATCACGAGACGATATTGTTGACTTCAAATCATGGACGAGTTATGGTTGACTTCAAATCATGGACGAGTTATGGTTGACTTCAAATCATGGACGAGTTATTGTTGACTTCAGATCATGGACGAGTTATTGTTGACTTCAAATCATGGACGAGTTGGTGTCAATTTATTTTGAAACTCTGTAAGTGTTCCATGTCGCATTGCTTCCTCGTATTCTGTTCGGAGGAGGGCGTTCAGTGAACTTCTAAAAGTATTACATAAGCATCTTCTAGCAGTATTGCATTGGCCTAATGCACTGTGTTCAATACTACGTTTATGTAGTAGATATATGGCGTACTTGGCTTGCATAATGGTTTTGCACACGGCATTGCGTTAAGCAGTTGATGTCGGGTGATTTTGCAAATAATGGAAGTTTGACATGATATGCAAGGATAAGGACACAGATTGAAGATACAAGAACATCAGTGAGAATAATGGTTGTAAAATGAGACAAGGTATGTATGAATGATAAATGTCGCCGATAGCGTAACATCGGTAGCGATTCGGGGACTGATGGAGTCTGAAGCGATGTATGGTACGGGGTGTTAACAGTCGTTGATGCAGATTGAGCCATTGGATGTCCTTTGCTTTTGGAATAGCGTAAAACGAATGAACATCCAGCCATGTCTTCTGCAGGCATCCTTCTGGAATGAATGAGATGGCCTTGGGTGAAGTTAGATTTGGCAGAAGGTTATTATTAATGACCTTTACTGTGATAGCAGATAGAGCGTATGGCACATCATTTAAATTGATTGAAAATGACCAGAGCTGTTGAGATGAAAGATGAGAAATCAGTCCAGTATGGTGTACCAGGTCAGGGAAGAGGCGCCACAATGAAGACAAGATGAGCTGATGTTGTGCTCGGTTTTCTGGCGTGTCTTACAGAAACGACGAGATTTCTGTGATGCTCTTCCAGGTTAGGTCTGCATGAACAATCTGTTGCACAAGGACAACACTGCCAGAAAACCAGTAAGCAAAGTGAAAGTATGGAGAAGTGATGGGATGGATTACAGAATTGAAGACAAGAGGTTCTGCAAGAAGATCATTAGTACTGGTGGGAGGTTGGTGTATTGGTACTAGGGAAGACCGTGTATTAAGAGTGGCTTTGTAAGTATTCGGAATGTCACGGAGAGAGCTTGGTTAAAGATCCATGCTCAAAACAGAAAGGAGTGAAAGGACAGGGGTTTGGGGAAAGAACAAAGTAGAGATACTGATTTGAGAAGCTGATGTGGCAAAGGAAAGTTCTCGAAGAAAGGAACAGAAGTTGAACGCGGTGTGTCTCTTGTCAATATCAAACAAATTCAGGCATGAAAGAACTTAAATTCGACTGTGCAAAACTGTGAAGAGAAAAGACTGTAAATTCGGCTGTGAAAGAACTTCACAGGGGATCAAGTGTACTGTGTTCGAGATGAATTTACCGAGAAGCTTCTGTATTTCCTGTAGCAGATATCGTGGTGGGATAGCGGCGATCCATGAGTGAAAAAACATAGGATGGATGAGAGCATTCATGATATTAGCACGCTTGAAGAAGGATAGGCTTCTTTTTTAATATAATTTTGAAATGTAATAAGGCCGATTCAGTGGATTTATCAGGTTGGAAACCATATTGATTGTTACTAATTAAGTTGTATTTTTGTAAGAATGATATTATCCTTTTATAAATTAATTTTTCTAAAATGTTGGCAAAAACTGAAATATGTGCTATGGGCCTGTAATTATTCACATTATTTACATTCCCTGATTTATATTTAGGGCTAATCTTGGTAATTTTTAGTTTGTCAGGGAAGATTCCGGTTGTACATATCAAATTAAAAATGTCAAGTAGGGGGTCCACGACTATGTCTGAAATGGCATGAAGGACCCTCGGATGAACGTTATCATAACCTGGAGTAGAATTTGTCTTAATATTTTTTAACTCAGTTACCAGTTTTTTTAATTTATATTACAAAAATGACATGTGTTCATTCTGTGAGATTCTTTTAAATATGAGGTATAATCCTTGTTAACTTTTCCCATTTCTTTTTGAATTATTTGTGGTATTGTAATAAAGTGATGGTTAATTTGTGCAACTATTTCATTTTTTATGTAGAACTTTTCCGTTACTCTCATTAATTAAATATTCTGGTACTGTAAGTTTTGTACTTTTACCTAGTATGTAATTTAAGTGTTTCCATGTATTTTTAGGGCAGTTTTGTGAAAAAATGTTTTTTTTTTGTTATTTTAATATTAGAATTTAAACTGTTCCTAAAGTTTTGAATTATAAAAAAATCAGTTTGATTTCCAGTTTTAATGAATTTAGAATAAAGTTTTTGTTTGCTTATTTTATTAATAAGTGAATTTGTCATCCATAGCTTTCTAAATTTTTTTTGTTTGGTTTTTTGTGTGGATAGGGTGTATTATCATAGATACCTTTGAAAATCTGATGGAACCTTGAAAAAGCCTTATCCACATCGTTTTCATTCTTAATCCAAGTCCAATCAAGGGTTTTTAATTCTTTCCTAAAAGCAGATATTTTGAAGTCAGTGATCTGTTGAAATACGTAGTTTTCCGTTTCTGAGGGGCAAGAAAAGACATGAGAAAAGAAACAAATATGATTAGATGATCACGAAGATCGTATTCAATGACTTCTGATAAAACTGAGACGTATGAGACATTTGTTAAGCATAGGAACAGTGTTATAGAAGCCCGAAGATTGCATCATATAGGTTAATTGGTCCGTTATTGAATTTTTTTGTGATATCTCAATATTGAAAGCACCTAATATAAAAGTCTGTTTATTATTTAAATTAGCATAGTCTAGTAGCATACTGAGGTCATTTAATAGTTTCTTATAAACAGAACCAGGTGATCTACGTATAACAGACTGCTATGATATACTATTGATTTTGTATTGTGAGAAATTCTATATTTTGATTAATTTTTGTAAATTCAGGTATCATAGAGTAATATTTATATTTTTTATGTACATATATTGCCACTCCAAAACCCCTGGAGTAAATTCTATTAAATTTATAGATAGCATAATTTTTAATGTTTATTTTATAATGTTGATCTGGGAACCAAGTCTCTGTGATACAAATTATGTCTAATGTTAAGTCCACAGACTGGATCATATTCTCCAATAAAGTTATTTTTATTTATTAATGAGCATTCATTAAAATGTATTACATTAAGTTGATTTAAGCCTTGAAATTGCAGAACGGGCGAGGATATTTACACGATGAAAAAGCTGAGCATGACAGGTATTGTATGATGATGTGGAAGGATCAGTGGTTTTTAGGGTTCTTCTTAGCTGATCGATCTCCATCGCTCTGTGAGTTTTCACTGTGAATGATAATCTTTTGGCATAAGCAATGAGTTTGTCTTTCATGGTGAGCCACAGGGCAAGCGGGCCCAATGTAGCAGTAAGAAGTGTAACGGCATTGGCAATAATTGTACGAATGGTTGCTTGAAATTCGGGATTTGTGAGATATAGATCATCTATGGGTCCAAACAGAGGGATGTGGAATAATACAAAGGCCGTTCCACAAAAACTGAGGGCATTTTTTTCTGAGTTGGCAACAGTGCAAAGTGGGAAAATAAACACGCAGACGACTACCTGAATTAAGGAAGTATCTATGGCAACAGTTATTAGCAGTGGCAGACGCTTCTTGTTTTGTTATTGCGCAGTTGTTTAAGGTACGTCTGCATTTCACCATAGAGCTATGGAGATGAGTGATTCAGAGTTAAGAAGTGAAACTCGTTGTGAGATAAAGTTTGCTGTCGTTTGGGTAAAACGGTTCCAGAAACAGTTGATTTAATGAAAAAAGCTCAAAAAGTTAAATGTTTGAGTGAGTCAACGATTTTTAGATGCCACCATGGTTTAAAAAAAGGACGTTTTTCAGCAGAACTCGCTCCTAGGCCTGGTCGACCTGAAAGTAATGTTACGGAGCGTATTGTTAACACTGTTTGGTCAATCCTGCAAGAAGATCGACGGACGAGGTTTGAAGACATAGCGGAGTCAATTACTATTTCGAAAACGTCGGCATTCAGCATTTTACGTGACATATTACTGCTGAATCGTGTGTGTTCTAGATGGGTACCTCATCACCTGACGAAAGAACAGCTGTTAGCCAGAGTTTTGGTGTGTCATGAATGGAGACAAATGATTGCAAAGGATCAATAAACACAGTAATAACTGCTGATGAAACACGGGTCCACTATTTCGATCCCCTCACGAAACGAGGAACGAGTGTCTGGAAACACACAGGCTCGACTCCTCCGAAAAAAGCCCGTCAAACCAAATCAGCTGCGAAGGTGATGATCATAATTGTCTTTGATCATAGAGGTGTAGTCTACCAGCATGCCCCCCGCACGGGGATAACTGGTTTTCCAGTTATTTGGGGAGCGGCGCCCCCACGGCCCTAGCTGACCTTGTGACGGATCAATTTTTCATTTCGTCTTGAACGATTATATAACCGAAGGGACAGCTGTTCATCCAGCTGCTAGGGGATGGTGTCCCCACGGCCCGAGCCAACATGTACTATATGTGATGATTTTCACATTTTTTATGTTTTTTCACTTGACATGAACCTGTCTCAGTTGTAGGTTGCTGAGGTTGTGATTATGCGCCAGCTCAGGATTTTAGTTTCTCGTTTTCTTTCCTGTCTTCTCCATTTCATGTTCGCCGCCCCAGTGGCGCAGTGGTCTAAGGCGTTGGCCTCCGATCATTCGTCCGAACGGGGTCCGGGTTCGAATCCCGGTGAGGCATGGATGTTGTGTTTTGTCTTACGGCACTGGCTCTCTCCCTTCCCTGGAACCAGTGACCCTAAATTAGGGACGGGCGACTGCTTATAGCCCATTGAGTTGCTCACGGTGGTCGTTAAACCTCCAATCAAAAAAAAAAAAAAAAAAAAAAAAATTCATGTTCCTTTCTTTGTTTTTCCGAGCTGGTTAGCTAGATCTACCTGCACGTTCGCCGTGTGCGGTGACCCGTAAGGTGGAAAAGGGGATGCTGGAGGCTGAGGTTTCTGGAGGCCTGGGTGTTGTTGTCGCCAGTTGCCAACACTCCTCTTTGCCCCCTGCTTCACCCTAAACGGGCGGCTGGGAACTAACCCACTCCTAGTCAATGAGGTCTGTGGCCGAGTGGAGCCCAGACCTCTAACGGCTTGTCGTCTCGTACGACAGGGTGAGTCTGGGGATAGGGTGGGCATGCCAAAGGGGTGTTCCCCAGGCTTGGGAAAGTCTGGGTGCTCGCCGAGCGCATGTCTGCCCTATCAACTTGCTATATCCGCTTGCTATCCCTAGAGCCGTGTCCTGCGTCCACTTGGGCTTGCGGACCTCCGGTTCTCCCTTGTTGGGCTCGATTGTGGGTGGGGAAGTCGGCGGATGAATTCTTTATTTTTTCATGGCAGACAATAAAATTTCCCAGGAACCCAAAACTAAAGGAGGTATGGAGGACGGTTCAGGTCCTTCGGCCAAAAAATTTGTCGCTGATGTTTCCAATGCTAGATTCTTTTTTGTGCACTCATTGGACCCTTCAAAGCCTTTGAGTGCCAAAAGTCCATTTTGGATCCAAAAAGCACTGCAATCAATTGCAAGCTCTCCTAAAAGCGTCAAGAAGCTCCAGTCTGGAGATATTCTAGTTGAGATGTCTTCTGTGGCCTACAGTTCCACACTTATCAACACCAGCATGCTGCTTGAGACTCCGGTCAAAATAACACAACACGGTTACCTAAATTCATCTCGAGGTGTTGTCTCCTCTCGGGATCTTATTGATTGCACTGAGGAGGAACTTCTCGAAGAACTGAGGAGCCAACATGTTACGGGTGTGCGGCGTATTTCTTTCAGGAGGAATGGGCAGTTTGTCCCATCCTGGAACATTATCTTGACATTCAACTGCCCTTCCCTGCCTACATCCATCAAGGCAGGGTATCTCCACCTCGAGGTACGACCGTACATTCCTAACCCGTTGAGATGTTTTAGGTGCCAGTCGTACGTCCACTCTCAGCAGTCATGTAGGAGTACTCCTAGGTGTGGACGCTGTGGTGCCACAGAGCATCTACTCTCAGAATGTGTGGCCGAGGCCGAGTTTTGTGTGAACTGCAAGGGTTCACACCCAGCATCAGCCAAATATTGTCCCAAGTGGAAGGAGGAGAAGGAAATCCAAAGGCTCAAAACTGTGGAAAATATTTCCTATCCTGAGGCCAGAAGAAGAGTGGTTCCTGTTTCATCTGATCGGCGATCCTACGCTTCAGTGGTGGTTGCCAAATCTACGGTTGCCATTCAGACCGACATTCAGATCCCCCCTGAATGTCTATTCAATGTGGAGGAAATCATCGCAGCCGGACTGGATGCACTCCAGTCGCGAGCTAGGGGTCTGAAAGCGGCACCCGCCACTTCACCGAAGCTGACTCACTCCCACACCAGCAAGGGAACTCAGGCCACTTCTGGCAAAAACACCAACACCACCACTAACACCAAGGTCAAGGATAAGAAGAGCGTTTCTTCTCCTCCAAATTCTCAGCCAAACAATCAACGGCGAGCGAATCCCGCTAAGACACTTGGGACGAAGCATTCACCAATCTTGGCCCCTGGTCACACACACCCAAATCTGGGGGAACGCTCATCAGAGGAAATGGAGGCTGACCTAGTTTAACCATTTCCTTTTTCATTTCATTTTTACCCATGGGTTCAATAATTCAGTGGAACTGCCGAGGTTTTCGCACCAGTTTTGATGACGTGAAACATCTGCTTTATTTGTACTCTCCGGTGTGCCTTTGTCTTCAGGAGACACAGCTTAAACCATCGGACCTGCTTTCAGTTCGAGGCTACAGTGCATTCCGGACAGATCACTCGTCTGGAAATATAGCCTGTGGGGGTGTCGCTATTCTCGTCCCTCACAGGGTTCCGGTATCTTCCGTCGCGGTTTCCACAACTGTGCAAGCCGTGGCGGTTCGTATTTCTATGCCTGTGCCTCTTACTGTTTGCAGTGTTTGTCTACCACCGGATGAGGATGTTAGCGTCTCTGTTCTGGAGAGCTTGATTGATCAGCTGCCTTCACCCTTCCTTCTTTTGGGTGACTTTAATTCTCATCATCCTTTGTGGGGTAGTGTCAGCATCAGCGCGAGAAGTCGTCGCATGGAGTCTTTTCTGTGCTCGGCCTCTGTGTGCCTTTTAAACACCGGTGCTGACACTTACTTCCATGAGCCGACAAGATCCTTCAGTGCGATCGATTTGACCTTGGGTTCACCATCGATCATTGCTGACTGGTCGTGGACGGTGTGTAAGCATCTCCACGGGAGCGACCACTTCCCAATCGTCCTCTGGCACCATGCAAACGTGCCATATTCTGCCTTCCGCCCAACTCGATGGAGGATGGATTGTGCCAGATGGGAGGTCTTCGCATCGTCCGCGGTGATATCTTCTGAAATGGTGACCCAAGAGTCAATCGACGCAGCTGTACTTAAAGTCACAACTTGTATTCTTCAGGCAGCTGATCTTTCAATTCCTAAAACATCTACGAAGCTCCCCAGAATTCCGAAACCTTGGTGGAACCCTGAATGCGCAGCGGCTAGGAGAGCTCAACACAAGGCCTGGTCTACTTTTCGGCGTTATCCAACCGAGGCTAATCTCGTTGCTTTTAAACGTGCTAAATCCTATGCTCGGTTGGCGCGTCGACGTAGCAAGAGGGAGTCTTGGATCCAGTATGTATCATCTCTTACCTCACGTGCCAATTCGAAAACTGTGTGGGAAAGGATTCGTAAGATCCGGGGTACCTACAGTTCACACCAGATTGCCATTCTCGAGAGTAACGGCTGCACATATGCTGACGTCGGGGAGATTGCAGATTGTTTGGGGGAGGCGTTTGCCCCCGTTTCGAGTGATCTGGCGTATCCGGCCTCCTTTCATAGGATTCAATCCTCCGCGGAACGCCAGAGAATCTCTTTTGCGCCGTATACCGACACTGGTTATAACTCCCCCTTCAGCATGTGTGAACTTCGGGTGGCTCTGCATCGGTCCGGGGCTACTTCTGTCGGTCCCGATGACATCCACTACGACATGCTCCGTCATCTCTCCCAGTCGTCTCTCGAGAACCTTTTAATCTTATACAACCGCATCTGGTTAGAACACAGTTTCCCGGAGTCTTGGCGAAAGGCTTTTGTTCTACCTTTTCCGAAGCCTGGCAAGGATCCTAAGTCTCCCTCTAGTTATCGCCCAATTGCTCTCACTAGCTGTCTGTGTAAAGTTCTCGAACGCATGGTTAACTCACGATTAATTCATTTTTTAGAACATCATCAACTACTTTCACCATCACAAAGCGGTTTTCGGCGTCATCGTTCACCTCACGATCATTTCCTGCACCTTGAGACATCTGTGCGCGATACGTTCGTGCGTAGGCAGCACCTGGTTTCTGTATTCTTTGACATCGAGAAAGCCTATGATCGTGCGTGGCGGCACGGGATTATGCGTGACCTCCACGCATGCGGATTGCGAGGAAATCTTCCGACATTTATTGTAAATTTTCTTCGCAATCGGGTGTTCCAGGTGCGCCTGTGTACGACGCTATCTGCAACATTCCATCAAGAACAAGGTGTTCCTCAAGGTTGCATTTTATCTGTCACATTGTTCATCCTGCGCATTAATTGTCTCCTCACAAATCTTCCTCCTGCGGTTTCGGCTACTGTGTATGTCGATGACTTGCACATCTTCTGCTCGTCATCGAGCATGCGTTTCATTGAAAGGCAGTTGCAGTCTGCAGTTAACCAGATTTTTAAAGCGGCGAATAGCAATGGTTTCGTTCTTTCTCCCGACAAGACAGCGTGTGTTCATTCCTGCCGGAGACGTGGCCTCCATCCTGACCCCGAGCTGTATTTGGACCGTGCAGCCATTCCAGTTTTGCTGGAGACCAAGTTCCTTGGACTGACCGTCGACCGTGCGCTTACGTTCCGTGCGCACGTTCGGCGGTTCAAGATTTCCTGTCTGCGTGCTCTTTCTATTCTAAAAATCCTTTCGAGAGTTTCGCGGGGCGCAGACAGGATCTCTTTGTTTCGCATTTACCACTCCTTAATTCGGTCGAAACTGGATTATGGCTGTATCGTGTATGGCTCGGCTCGTCCTTCCGTTCTCCGGCCTTTGGACGCTGTTCATCATCAGGCGCTGCGTCTTTGTACGGGAGCATTTCGAACATCTCCGATTCCCAGCCTTTACGCTGATGCGAACGAACCATCGCTTGAATTACGCCGTCTGCAGCTGTCTGTTCACTTTTACTTAAAACTTCGGTCTCTTCCAGACCATCCTTTGTACGGTGCAGTTTTCCATCCTCAGCATGCTCGTTTATTTGAGAACCGGCCCTCGTGCATTCCAACCTTCGGTCTTCGTATGGCGGCCGTAGCTCGTGATGCAGGGCTCGACTTGTCACTTGTTGGAGAGACCAGGGGCTTTGGTGATCCTCCATGGCACCCACTTGGTGTCATGGTTGATACCACCTTTACGTCTTTCGACAAATCCTTAACCCCTGCGTCAGTTTACCAGCAGCTCTTCGCTGAGCACCGTGCCCTCAAAACTGAATACACTCCCATTTTCACTGATGGCTCCAAGATGCATGGAGTCGTTGGATCCGCAGCTGTCTGTGTTGATGACGTGTCAGTAGCGCGGATCCCAGCTGAGGCCACGGTGTTTTCGGCGGAGATGCATGCTGTGTAGCTTGCACTTCTTCATGTTCAGTCGAGTTCTCATCATAGGGCTATGGTCTATACGGATTCCTTAAGTGTCCTGCAGTCTTTGTCAGTCTTTGTCATCTATTGTAATCATCCTTTTCTTTTGAACGTACGAAGGCTTCTTCGTTCCTTGCTCGAGGCCGGTGTCCAGATTCAATTCTTCTGGATTCCTGGGCATGTTGGAATCTCGGGTGACGAGTGTGCTGATGCGGCCGCTAGATCTGCTTCCTCTTTGGTCGTCACACCCTTGCCACTCTTTCATCGCGATTTTCGATTTCTTGTTCGTGATCATATCAAACGAACGTGGCAGGGTCTGTGGGACCAACAGGTGGAAAATAAACTGCTGGAACCAGTGACCCTAAATTAGGGACGGGCGACTGCTTGTAGCCCATTGAGTTGCTCACGGTGGTCGTTAAACCTCCAAACAAACAAAAAAATAAACTGCATCGTATAAAACCTATTCTCGAAATCTGGAACTCTTCATCTCGTCGGAACCGCAGGGAGGAAGTGGTGCTTGCGCGTCTCCGCATTGGGCATTGTCGTTTCACTCACCGCTTTTTGCTGTGTGGCGACACTGCGCCGATGTGTGAGACGTGAAATTGCCGACTCACTGTCATTCATCTTTTGTGTAGCTGTGTTCGTTTTCGTGGTGTACGTTTCCATTATTTTCATTCTCATTTGTTGACCGAGGACGCCGCTACTCTGCAGCGGGTCCTGGATGGCCACTGCGATACTGTCGCTGTGTTTTCGTTTTTAAAAGAAATTGACTTTTTTAAACGCATTTAGATTTTAGCTCTTCCATCATCCTCATTTTTCAGTTTTACTGAATCAACTGAATTTTAAACATTGTATCATGTTTTTAATGCTGCTTGTTTCATTGTCTTTTAGCCCTTCCATCACTCTCATTTTTCACTTTTACTTAATCAGCCAGATTTTAAGTTTTCTACCATATTTTTAATACTGTTTGTCTGTCCTGTGTCTTGTCTTGTCTTGTGTTTGGCGCTCTTTGGCCAGACATGGCCCTTGCGCCATAAAAACTAACAAACCAACCAACCAACTACCAGCATGCCATTCCTCTACAAATTACTGTCAATGCTGAGTATTACATTTCAGTCTTGAAACATCTGCAACGACACATATCGATTAAGCGACACCGACACATATCGATTAGTGGACCCTACACCATGATAACTCCAGCTCACAGGTGGCTGCTTGTGTTCAAGATGTTCTTACGAGATGCAGTATTGAGATCATGCCATAACCTGCCTACAGTCCTGACCTCGCCCCGCGCGATTTCTGGTTGTTTCCAACAATGAAGGAGAAGTTCCGTGGCGCAACATTCAACACAGATGCTGACGTTATTCAAGCTGTCCAGGGGTAGCTAAAGCAGCTTCCACAAAATGCCTTCGCCACATGCTTTGAAAAGTGGACTGAACGATGGGATCGTTGCATATCATCCGAGGGAAGATACTTTGAGAAAGAATATATCATATATTTTGCTGTACCTATATTTCTTCATTTTGTGTGATCTTCTCTCAGTTTTTATGGAACGGCCGTTGTAGATAGACTTAAAAGAAGTGTGAAGCAGTCCGGTTTATCATCGGAGGCGACGCCTGTATTTATAACGGAAGAAACAAAAAGAGGATGTAAAAAACTACAAACGTAAAACTATCGAGTCCAGTTGCATAAGTAGAACGATTGGCAGAGATAAAAGAAAAATCACAAGAGGAGGAGTGAAGAGTACGGTGGACATCAATGAGACCAAAATCAAGAATAATTTGAAGAAGATTTGCAACTCTTGTCGAATGTGGAATGGTTGGTGGATTTCTGTCGACATGCGGGTATAAAACACATTCAGTAGCTTAGCGCTTTACTTAGGCATTCAATGTCTAAAGTAGCAAGAGAAAAGTTAACTGTTTTGATGATGAAATTGAAAGCAAATGACACCTGTCCCCTTTTACTCATTTACACAGCAAAAGCTGTCTTCACTAAACTAAACAGTCCTCTGCTGACATTAAATTCTGTTTCATTCTATTGTTATAACAGATAGATTGCCTACTATAGCCCAAAGCGATGGCTACAAAAACCAGTTTAAGTCACCCCGGTGTCGAGGTACAGTCCGATATAATCCGCCCTCCTCATATTCCCCGGTGGCTCTTTTCCTTCGGTCGTGTGAAAAAGCCCCTTTTATTCAAATATTTCTAAATATTTTCAGTCTCATAGTTACTCAAAAACTATGTCATAGTTACTCAAAGCTTCCGTTTTCTAAAAGACATTGTCAGAAATTGGGTCAGACACTCCCTTACTAAAACAATTTTACATTAGCGCATTAGTCGAAAATCAGAAATTTTGCGCTAATTTATTTCAAATGCGAACGGATTAGAAGCAGTTGTTTTGAGTGGCTTATGTGTCATAGTAAAAACTAACAAATTATGTTCATACTAAATGACATGGGAGAAAAAAGTAATTTTTAATGAAATGTAAAGAGTAAGCTTGAGAAAATAAAAAAAATTATGGTTTGAATAGTCACAGACTTCTGCTGCCTCTTTAATGGTAGGATATGATGAACCATCGGCTGAACCCGAATTTATTTGAAAGCTAAACATTTTCCGCAATGGTATTATCGAATACCTGGCCTTAGCATAAAATTGATGAGCACTGAATTATATAACCGAACGCAGATTGTTTTGTAAAGGCATATAGAACAAGAACGGAAAGCGAGAAGAAGGTGGGAAGTAATAGCAACTTGGAGGAATATTTCTTCAGAAAACCTGAAGTTTCTATCTCAGTTGTAACAAGAAAGATGACACCGAATTTTCGGATGTAATAAGCACGTCTTTTGAATCCGTTCTGACGCAAATTAAATTTATCAAAGCTATTCAAAATCAATGGAACTGGTTTGGAAAACAATCACCCGTTCCAACAATCGATAAAACATCCAGAAATAAAAACATCTACTTAGTCCTAGCAGCGGCTAAAAAGCATGTTACGAAAATTAACAAATGGGAAACAAAAAGTTTTTCATAGTACAAGGAAGGTACCAGGGACAAAGAAATTTTCAAATTGAAAAGTTAAAAGGAGAAATATAGAATGAAACATGATATAGGTCTACATCTGCTAGCGGAAAAATTTTGCATAATGGAAAAGTTGAAGATAGGCAAAATTATTCTTCATGGAAAAAGTTATGCTACGGGAAAAGAACTTTACCAATACGTCTCCCGGGAGTAGAGGTAGCGGAAAAAAAAGATTTCGGCCTTTACACAACTAGCTGGAAATCTTGCGTTATTTAAAGAGGATAATGATCACCATCTAGGGGCAGAACTATAAACTACAAAATTCCTCATATACTAGCCTAAAGTGTTCTAAAAGGTAAATGGTATCCGGTGTTGAAAGAATTTTTTAAATCGCGCATGCAAAAGCAGTGATATTGAGAAAAGCAGATTAAGCATTTGCGCCCCTAGAGGCGAAATTTTGCACTATTTTGGAAAGAAAACACACACACACACACACACAGATGCATAGTTAGTAAGTAGCATCTGACTATAGAAAAAAAATTTCAATCGGGTTTTTAGTTCTCCAGATATTGCTGTAAACGGAAACGTGAACTTACACGCTCTGGTGGCAGACTTCCGCGCAAAGAAAAATTTGAAATTATATGAGAAACATTCCGCAGCGGAAATGCTCTCCAACAAAGGAAAGATTTTTCAAATCGGAGTCTTAGAAGCAGAGATATCGACAAAAATAAGATATGCATTTACGCTCCCCTGGCGGAAAAACCATGCATTATTTTAAAACGAAAGTATTCTCAAAAGGTTTTTCGATGTGAGCGGTATCGATCCACGGAAAACGTTTTTCAATCGAGCTTTTAGAAGCTCAGATTTTGCTGCAAATACCTACGAAGCAGAAATTAACGCTTACGCCGCCTGGTGGCCAAACCATATTTTATAAAAAATTAGAAATTATAATCAAAATATTTCCCACCAGAAGCTGTATCCGGTGCAGGAAGAATTTTTCAAATCGGAGTTTTAGAAGCATAGATATCGGGGAAAGCGCAATTTACATTTACTCCCCCTAGCGGAAATCAAATGAATTACTTGAAAATTTTTAAATTATATGAAAAACATGCTGCACTAGAAACTATGTTGAACAAAGAAAATTTTTTTTCAAATGGGACCATTACAAGCAGAGATATTGACAAAAATAAGATATACATCTACGCCTCAGGCGGAGAAACCATGCATTATTTTAAGAAGAAATATTCCGAAAAGGTTTATCGACGTGAGTAGTATCGGTCCGCGAAATATTTTTTTTCAATCGAGATTTTGCTGCAAATACATTAGTAGCAGAAATTAACACTTACGCCCCCTGGTGGCCAAACCATTTTATACCAAAAATTAGAAATTATATCTAAAAAAATTCCCATCAGGAGGTGTATCCTCTGCAGATAAAATTTTTCAAATGGGAATATTAGAAGCAAAGATATCGGAGGAAACGCTGTTTACTTTTACGTTCCCTAGAAGAGAATCTATGCGTAACTTGAAAAACTGACTATACCTAAAAAAATTTTTGACAGGAATGGAATCGAAAAGTAAAAGAATTTTTCGAATTAGATGTTTAGAAGCAAATATATGGAATAAAGCGTATTTATAATTAGAGTCTTCATTTACGCCTTCAGGTGGCGAAATTGTGCATCTTAAAAAAACCGAAATGAAGGATCATCATTCGTACATTTCAAGCTTTCTAATGCAAAAAGAATTTTTCAAATCGGACTATTAGTTGCAGAGATTTGGTGTCTACACACGGACGGACTAACCGATTGCATAAGCACGATCTTATTTTAAAAAAGGAATGCTAAAAACAACTCACGTATGTTCTTCGTCGAAAATGTACTGTATTTACTACTTGCATTAAATATCTAATTCTAACCTCTGATTGATAGCATAAAGAAAAAATTTCGAATAGGACAACTCATCCGACGAATTTACCTGACCGTCACCAGTTTTCATAAACCTTAGTCATAGGCGCCCATAGCTTTGTTTTCAATAGAAAGCAAACATAAATTGATCAGCTGGGTTGGAACAACGACTTAAGGTGTGTTCGGCGATTCTTTCGTTTTTTATATCAATAATTGTTATTTTTATAACATAATTGTTATTTTTATTTTTATGTACCTGTAGAAATAAGTATGTGCTGTTTAAAATCTTTACAAGTGAATTTTTCAGTTGTGGATAAGTCGTTGTTCCACCCAACTCCTCAATTCTAACTGCAAACAACATACAAAAACACCACACGCAAATTTCCTCTGTCCCTTCTTGTTGTCTAACCAGTTTTACCACACATACAACGCATAAATTCAACTGAAAATCAGAAGATCCAAAAACTTTATAAAAGTAAATTTGGCAGCTTGTTGAGACAATAGTGAAAGCTCTTTGCTGTTTTTCTGAGCCTTGCGCCTTTCGGTTTCTTGTGACGCATGCGCCATGAAACTCCAGAGATTACTTAATCGGTCATCAAGAAAGAAAAATACCCTTAAGAAAAAGTTCTGGAAACAATTTTAGATCTTCGTCAAGCAGTGAACACGGCTGCTGCGGAGAATGATATGTTTTTCATTCCTTCGCCTTTCATGTTGTACGCATCTACGTCGTTGTCTAACATTCAATACAAAAATTTCATATTTTTTAACTGTACATTCACAACGTTTTCCCTACTTTTAGTGCATACATACCCATTCCGAAGTTCAGCAGAAAAAAAAGCAACCAGAAATAATGTAATCGCAAAAATCTTTGTAGTACCTTCCAAAACCAGAAACTGTATAGTCTGATTTCCAGGGAAGGGCATGTGCCCTCTCTTGCCCTTCCCTATGGGCGCCCATGGTACCCTTCAAAGTTGCTGCGCCTCGTCGAGGGCGAGAACAAACAAAGCTCAGCTCTCCCTCAAGGCCCATCCAAACGGGTTTAGGAAAAATGAAAATATCTATTTTTTTTCCTCATATCATAAAAACTGGTGTAAAGAAAAAACGCTCACACAAAAATAGCCTTGTGAATATACGGATGATAAAAGACTTCTAAAACTCCTAAATCGAGGCCTAGGGCCTAAAAATTAAAACGTTATGTATAGGAACACGGATGGTTTAAATACACTGCTGGCCACCCAAAATGCAACACCAAGAAGGACACGAGATAGCAATACCAAATTTACTGGACACATAACAACAGATACAAAGATGAAACAATTGAGCTTACAGGCCCGTGCGACTTGCGGAACACGCAGACATCAATAGTTCGTGTGGCACCCATGGCTGGCAATAACGGCCGCTACACGCCGCGGCATCGAACGAAAGAGGCTTTGGACGTGAGCTTGGGGTATGTCGGTCCAGGCTGCTTCTACACGTTGCCACAGTACATCAGGCGTAGCCGCGAGTAGTGCTTGCCGGTCCACTCGGTTGGCAATCAGCGACTAGACGTGTTCCAATGGCGACATATCGGGAGAACAGGCGGGCCACGGCAGCAGTGACACCTGGTGGGCCGTGAAGAATTGTTGCACGATGCGTGCCACGTGCGGGCGCGCATTGTCCTGTTGAAATGTGGCCGCTGGCAGGTCCTGCAAGTAAGGGAGTACTACATGCTCCAAAACGTCGGAGATGTAGCGGTGGCTGTTGAGTGTACCAGCGATGCGTACCAGAGGGGTATATCCAATTGCGCCCCAAACCATAACGCCAGGCGATGGACCTGTATGACGATGCATAATGCAGGCGTCATACAGTCTGTATTATGCAGACTGTATGGTCGGATCCGCGGTGCCGCCACACGCGGATCCGACCATCGTGGTGTTGCAGGCAAAAGCGGGATTCGTCGCACAAAACAATGTCGTGCCATTCCATTGTCCAGGAGCGGCGTTCAACGGCCCACTGCCGCCGCACTCGCCGGTGGTGTAACGTCAATGGTAATCGGATCAATGGACGCCGTGCGACAAGTCCCCGCTTCTGCAGACGACGTCGAACGGTACGTGCTGACAGAGGTAGTTGCGCAACACACCCTAATTCCTGCGCTAACGTTCGTGATGTGGCGGTGCGAGCCGTCAAATCCCGCCGCACAACATGCCGGTCCTCTCGTTTGGTGGTGTGCCGCGGCTGCGTCAACCGCTCACGTCGGTCCGTCCGTCCCTGCTGCACCCACTGAATCTATACTCGCCTCACTGTGGCTGGATGTCGTCCCACTCGGGCGTCGATATCTCGGTACGATAAACCGCTGTCGCGATAAGCCACTATTTGTCCTCTGTCGAACTCCGAAACGTGCTGGAATGACTGCCGTATTCTGCGACGAGGCATAAGGAAGCTTCCCACGCACAGGTCCGGCAGCACAACACACTTCCACTACTTACACCCCGCCTTCTGTGCACCCTTCTTATAGTGCTTCTCGGTGGCGTGCAGGGCGCACATGATTTGCATATGCCCTGCAATGCTAATCGTTTGCATGTCCTCTCGCTGGCGACGCATGCTGTGAATTTCAGGCCAATCGGATGCTTCCTTCTTGGTGTTGCATTTTGGGTGGCCAGCAGTGTATGTCAAAACGGCCTAAGCAGAAGCCTAGGCCTTTAAATTGATTCTTTTTGCTTGAAAAAATGCCCAACATTATGTATTTGGCTTGTCATGTAAATGTTATGAATATAAGCACGGATGGTTAAAATTTTCTAAAAAGACCTAAACCGAGGTTTAGGGCTTTAAAATTAATTCTTTGTGTTTGAACAAAAGCGCAACACTATTAACATCGCTTGTTATTTAAAACTTATTAATATAAGAAATTAAAATTCGCTAAAAAGGCCTAAGCGAAGGCCTAGGGCCCTAAAGTTGATTCTTTTTGCCTAAAAAAAGTGGCAACACTATTATTAACTTGACTTTTTATGTAAACCATATGAACACGAGCTTGCACGATTAAAATTTTCTAAAAAGGACTAAGCCGAGGCTTAGGGACCCATAATTGATTATTTTTGCCTGAAAAAATGTGCAACATTTTTACTTGACTTTTCATATAAACCTAATGAACATGAGCATGCACGATTAAAATTTGCTAAAAAGGCCTAAGCCGAGGCCTAGGGTCCTAAAATTGACTCTTTTTGCCTGAAAAAATGTGGAACATTATTAACTTGACTTTTTATGTAAACCCTATGAACATGAGCACACACGATTAAAATTTGCTAAAAAGGCCTAAGCTGAAGCATAGGGACTTAAAATTAATTATTTTTGTCTTAAAGCTAAATCTTTGCATTGTTTGTGATGCGGAGAAATCAAGAGTGCAATCTGAATATGATCCCCTAACATTTCGGTGTGGTCTGTCTTCCAAACTGGCACCATGCTTCAACAAATCCTGTAATGAAATCCAAAATTTTCGATGAACTGACCCTTCGGTGAAATGACCTTTTGTGGAAATGAACTTTTAGGTAAAGAGAGCTTTTGGTGAAATGAACTTTTCGATCAAGTGGCCCTTCGGTGAAATGAACGTTTCGATCAAGTGATCTTTCGGTGAACCAAACTTTTCGGTGCAGTGATTTTCGGTCAAGTGACCCTTCGGTGAAGTAAACGTTGGACAAATGAACCAAATCCAATTATATTTTGGAAGGCCCCTCAAAGGTCGGAGCCCTGGGCACGTGCCCTCCCATAAATCAGGTTCTGCACATGACGTAACATCCATCATAGCTCTTTTTTTTTTTTTTTGATGCTCTTACGTTTTTGTCACTCTTTTTGGGCTTCGGATTCGAAGGATCCTTTCTCACTCACAAATTTACAATGAAAAGGCAGAACATTAGTTAAAACTTAACACAGAAATTTATTCCGATCAGAAATAGGAATAATTCGCTGAGTTCACTTTAAAACTGCCCATTAACACGTGATTTTAGAGCAGAAAGAACATGCTGACCGCAGCAATTCAACAAAACCGCATCAACAACAACAAGCGGGTGCATTCAGGGAGTTTCTTTTCCGAGGGGGGCAATTACAAATTTTCAGGGAACTGAAACTTATTGACTGATTATATACATACGTATAATCACAATTTTGTTATTTATATATGCATTAATAACATATATAAACATTTTTATGCTCCTATGTCGCAAATGGAAATTTCAAGAAATGTACACATACCGTTGATTAAAAATGTGAAAATGTTATACCTTTGCTTTAATTCATTAATACCCCACGGATTTCACCATGCGGTGGTGAAAAATATTAAGATGACATTGTGCTGGAGAAAATCCCGCCCAAAACATTAGGAGTGGTAAAAATGTCCTCGCCTAACTAAGCGTGCTTCTGATTATTAAAGAATCATTACAGTGTTACTGAAAACATATAGTGTAAACCATTCCCCTACCATTAGGTTTCAGCCCTGTTAGATTTAGATTAGCATACAGTAGTGAAATAAAAACTAATAAACCGTTTGGATGCCAGTTTGAGGTGCCTCCATTATTTATTTATTTACTTTTTTTTTTTGTCACAGAGTGTAAACTTCCCACTGCCAGGGGAAAAATCCTTTTATGGGAACAATTTCTAATAATAATATAATTTGCTATTGTTAAAAATTATATAGCAAACATTTTGTTGTAATGGAAGCACTAACGCTACGTTAGCTACACTGAGGCTTAACCATATACATGGGAAGTTGGCATCCAGAAGACTGAAATAAATCTTAATGCCATCTTTCAAAATATGATGATGTATTACAGCAGGGGCGGCGGAAAGTGAAGTTCGTTGACCGGGCCCGAAATTTCGAATCATGGTGCACTCGTTTCCTGCCCGCTTCCCGGAACAAACAGAAGAAAAACAATGCCTAAGGAGCTTTGTTGGGGATTAGGACCACCATACCATTTATCTAGAAGAACTTTCTAAGGCACATCACAACAATCGCACATATGCCAAACAAAAAACAAAAAAACAAAAATAAAATAAAAATGCAAAATCTTGGCTGAAATTATTGACCGGGGCCGGGCCCTGGGAGCCCGGGCGGTTCCACCGCCACTGTATTACAGTGCAAACAACGCCACTCTGTGGAATTAGGTTTTTTTGCGGAAGTAGTCCGAGTTGTCAGTGCTTGAAAAATTGCCCCTTCAGCGAGGTTTGTTTAATGTTTCATTGAAAGATGAGAGAAATTTCAGATTGAAGTACATCTGGATGTTGTTGTTTTTCTATTATTATAATATTTTCCTCGGTTTCTTAAGTTTTTTAATCAATTTTTTCCAAATATTCAGCTATAAACGAAAACATTTAGACTAAATATAAGGGAGATCGCCCCAAAACCTACGGGGGCGGGGTGTTTGTGGACTTTCGTGAGGGGCTAGGTACTCCCGAGAAGATGTCTGAATACATCACTGACAACAACGACCATAACGCGCGTGAGTGGTCAGAGCCGCTGGTTCCGGGACGATACAGTCGTCCCACGACGCTTGCCCTTTCCTCCCAACGGCCACAAATCAAGGCAGGGAGACCGCCCATAGCCCTAAGAGATGCTCATAGTTGTCGCTAAAACCAGGAGCGCCGCCCCGGTTGCGCAGTGGTGTTAGCGATGGCTTCTAATCATTTGTCTGAGATAGGTCCGGGTTCGAATCCCGGTAAGGCATAAATCTTGTGTTTATCTTACGGCGCTGGTTCTCTCCCTCACCTAGAACCAGTGGCAATAAGTTAGAGACAGGCGACTGCTTATAGCCCACTGAGTTGCTCACGATGGTCGTTAAACCTCCAACAACAACAAAAAAAAAAAATAGGAGCGCCGTTCCAGCGGCCAGAGGCGCTGGTTCTGGGGCGATGCGGCCGTCTTACGGTGATAGCCCCTTCCTCCCAACGGCCAAAATCAGGGCAGAGAGACCGCCCGTAGCCTTAAGATCTGCTCATGATAGTCGCTAAAAGCAGGAGCGCCGTCCCACTGGCTGAGTAGTCAGAGGCGTAAGTTTGTGGCTAGTCGGGTCAGGTACGAATTCGGGATGACGCATCGGTGGGGCGCTCGTCCTACGAAGCTGACTTTCCTCCTGTTCTGAAACCAATATCTAATACGAGAGACTGCTTATAACCCTTGCAGTTGCTCTTGATGGTCGTTAACCTTCATCAAATGATTTATTGGACTGGTGGTACAGACATGACAAATATGATACAAAAACAAGTACAAATCGTATATGGTTTATAGCATACCAAATAATCAATGTACACAGATATACGCCGCCCCGGTGGCGCAGTGGTCTAAGCGATGGCCTCTGATCATTCGTCCGAACGGGGTCCGGGTTCGAATCCCGGTGAGGCATGGATGTTGTGTTTGTCTTACGGCACTGGCTCTCTCCCTTCCCTGGAACCAGTGATCCTAAATTAGGGACGGGCGACTGCTTATAGCCCATTGAGTTGCTCACGGTGGTCGTTAAACCTCCAATAACAATCACATCACACACAGATATACACAGTGTTGATCATCCAACACATTGTGAACAAGTATACATCAAACATGTATTGAACAGTACGCTAAATGACCAATGTACGCAGATAACTAACCAGTGTTGGACAAGTAACACATTGAGAGCCAGTGCCGAAACACAAACATCCATTCCTCGTCGGGATTCGAACCCGGACCCAACCAAGGCGAATGATCATAAGCCAGCGCCTTAGACCACTGGGCCACCGGGGCGGCCGATATAGACCCATGTTGGAGTGACAGATGATACTCGAGTAGTGTTTTGCTCTATGTTTCTGGTTTCGTTCGTTGCCTGGAATCAGGGAGCATGACTTAGTAATGAACGACTTATTACAACTTTAGATGCTCACGGAAGTCGCGAACCCCCAAAACTAAAAAAAAATATATCCTTTTTTATATAGAATAATCAGAAAACTAAATATTTCACTATATCTGTTCAGCACGACGTAACACTCTTTGAATCCAGAAATACAAGGTATTCTTAAAACATCAGCGACTCATCCGGGACTCGAACCAGGACCTACTCTAACGAGAAGCCAGAAACCTATGCCGCTGATTACTCAGCTGACGGCGCAGTTCACTGAGCTGATATTGATCTGTTCAATATCAAGAGAGTGGAGACAGCTCACGCACCTGTATAGCACATTGATCTAAGCGCTGGTTACTAACTGTTCTTCCGAGTGATCCCGCGTTGGGGCCCCCGATGAAGCATGGGTGGCGCAATGGTCTAAGCGCTGGCTTTTTTTTTTTTTTTTTTTTTATTGGAAGTTTAACGACCACCGTGAGCAACTCAATGGGCTATAAGCAGTCGCCCGTCCCTAATTTAGGGTCACTGGTTCCAGGGAAGGGAGAGAGCCAGTGCCGTAAGACAAACACAACATCCATGCCTCACCGGGATTCGAACCCGGACCCCTTCGGACGAATGATCAGAGGCTAACGCCTTAGACCACTGCGCCACCGGGGCGGCTAAGCGCTGGCTTCTGACCATTCGTCCGAGATGGGTCCGGGTTCGAATCCCAGTCACGCACATTGATATTGTGTTTTTTTTTTTTTTTTTTTTTTTGGTTGGAGGTTTAACGACCACCGTGAGCAACTCAATGGGCTATAAGCAGTCGCCCGTCCCTAATTTAGGGTCACTGGTTCCAGGGAAGGGAGAGACCCAGTGCCGTAAGACAAACACAACATCCATGCCTCACCGGGATTCGAACCCGGACCCCGTTCGGACGAATGATCAGAGGCCATCGCTTAGACCACTGCGCCACCGGGGCGGCGATATTGTGTTTGTCTTACGGCACTGGCTCTCTCCCTTCATAAAACCAGTGGGCCGATATTAGGGACAAGCAACTGCTTATATCCAATTGAGTTGCTCACGGTGGTCGTTAAATTCTGAAATTGTGTTTTAGAAAAGCCCACTCACAAGACACGTGCTTTGATTGTTATCTTTTTGACGCGGGGGATGGATTAACGATCACCACAAACACCTCGGTGGTCTTAAGCAGTTGCCAATTTTTAGTTTAGGACCACCAGAAAAAAAGTGCCAGAACCATCACCATCAGACATGCGCATCATCCATGCATCTTCCGATATTCGAACCCGGCCCTATCTTGGACGAGTGATGCGATTTCTCATAACCACGCACAGCAAACAGTGGTACACAAAGTTCGAAATATCAAACATCTAGGCAAATGAAGTTCAGAGCCCTTTCTCGTTTTCGGAGTTTTCCATCCTCACGTGCATGTTTGTTTGTCTAGGAGGTTTAACGAACACCGTGAGCAACTCGATGGGCTACAAGCAGTCTCCCGTCCTTAATTTAAGGCATCTGACACCGTAAAAGGGAGCTAGTGCTGTAAGATAAACACAACATTCATGTCTCACCGGCATTGGAACCCAGACCCATCTTGGACGAATGATCATAAGACAACTCTTAGGCCACTGGTTCCAGTGAAGGTACAAACCCATCACTGTAAGTCAAGTACACCACCAATGCCTCATCTGAAATTCGAACTCGAGCCCAATTCGGACGATTAGCTAGAGTTCCGCGCCTCTGATCGCTCTCCCATTTTGAAAACTGTACATAAGTATCAAATTCATGGGCCACCCCTTAATCTAATACTTTTTTCAGCCAGTCGTCCAAGTAGGTCTCGGACTCGAGCCTCTTGGTGCTTTTGTCTTAAGACCTCCCCTCCCTATAACCAGTAGCCATGTAATAGGAATGGATGGTTGTTTATCGTTCTAAGGGTTTCTCATGGATGTCATTGGCCCTGTAATAGGGATGGGCGGCTGTTTATCATTCTAAGGGTTTGCCATGGATGTCATTAAACTCTGAACAAAAAGAATAACCAAATTAAGGAAGAAGCGGGTTGTAGAATCCACTTTTCTTCCTTCAGATATTTTACTCCTGACAGTGATTGGTGGCATCTGAAGCTTGTTCTATAAAAACTTTACCAGTGGGTTGCTCTATTTCGGGCCGCGGGTGGCCTAGTGGGCAACGTTCGTGACTGCGATGAAGAACACCTCAGGATCGATCCCAGGCAGGTACGAACGTTCGATTCACTAAATATCCACCGTGCCTTCCCCTTTCTACTTCGCTTCCGTGTCACTTTCTTATCGGGCACTCTAGCCCAAATCTCCTAGCTTCCTATTTCTAAGGGTTGTTTAAGACCTGGGGTCAGACACTCCCTTCCTAAAATCCTCTACATATGATTTGATCTGATCTGCTCTATTTTGCTTTTACCCTCGATACCAGATTCATTGCGTACGGTTCGAAAAAGAATGCCACCCCGGTGGCGCAGTGGTGTAAGCGGTGGCTTCTGATTATTCGTCCGAGATGGGTCCGGGTTCGAATCCCGCCCGGTGAGGCATGGTTGTTGTGTTTGTCTTACGGCACTGGCTCTCTCCCTTCCCTAGAATCAGTGGAGCTGAATTGCGGACCGGCGACTGCTTATAGCCCACTGAGCTGCCCACGGTGGTCGTTAAACCTCCAATAAGAAAATAAATAAATAAAAAACGAACAGACATCTGTAAAAAAAAATGACACCACGAGAGGTCGTCCAGTGTGTGATATCTCATTAGTTTTGTATGATACTCTGAAGGTGAGTAAAGCCGCCCTGGTGGCGCAGTGGTCTAAGCGATGGCCTTTGATCATTCGTCCAAAAATGGTCCGGGTTCGAATCCCGGTGAGGCATGGATGTTGTCTTACGGCGCTGGCTCTCTCCCTCCCCTGGAACCAGTGACCCTAAATTAGGGACGGGCGACTGCTTATAGCCCATTGAGCTGCTCGCGGTGGTTGTTAAACCTTCAATCAAGAAAAAAGAAAAAGAAGGTGAGTAAAATCTGCGTGTGTTGAATGTTGAAAGCATATTAAAACTTTTCTTATTCCTTTAAATTTGTACAGTTCTTTTATTTTGCTACTTCATTTTCTGAAGTGCGCCACATATAAAGAATGTGACAAGGCTATTCAAATTAAATTGAAAATACATGGGTGACGTCACAAACAGCATCTTTGGGACTGCTTTGTATATAAACACCTTCTTTCAACATTCACTACCTTCAGTCCGAGTTTGCTTGTTGCTAGTTCTGTTCAGGTTAGTATGTATCATTGTTTTCGATAAATGTAGTGTTTCCAGCTCCGCGCTGTAGTTTCGACAGAAGATGTTATGTTATCTTTCACCAACATTTTGAGTGGGAGCAAGATGTGTCTTAAAGTTTGTGGGCAAGTAATATTTGTGATAACGAAGCAAGTAGTGATAAAGTACCTCCGTGTGATAAGTAGAATATCTGAGAGGTATTTTTTTTCGAAACGTAGATCGTTTCGAAATAAATACCCCTTAAACAATTTTGTCTTAATGAACATAACTCAGTTTTGCAGATCTATCTGAAATCAGTTTTCTGGCCCCGACTGTAATTTATAAATATCTTCGTCATATTCATTGTGAAACCCATAGGATATATTAACTTTAGAAATCTTTTTTTTTCTAAGTTTCCTTTTTAAATCTATCAAGGGTGCAGTTATAAACATTGTCTCAAATTACTTTAACATTGAATTAACTTGACAGTTAAGAATGCTACTATCTCGGCGACTGAGTTCTTGTCTCAGGTGAGCGATAAATCATTCTTCTTTTTTCTCCTTGCAAGAATACTAAGTTAGAGGTGGTGAGGACACATCTTCTGGATATAGATGTTCTCAGAATATTATTCCATCCACTGGAAGGGTGAGTTTAATTGCCGCAAAAATCTTGCATCTAGTTCCGATAGCTGAGAAAAGAGAAGCTTCGCTCTGAGGCTTTAAAAATTAAGATGCAACGTGTTTTCTCGACTGTTCTATCTCTTCCCTAGAGCACGTAATTATAAACAGTGGTGAAGAAATAAGTTCGGCCGTTGCGCTTGATTAGGAAGAGTGCTAACGTTTTTCTCTTCTCTCCGGATTCGAAGTGAAATTGCGAAGAAGCCATCAACCTCGGTTCGAACTTTGCATTCTCCTGGTACCACCAGCGAATGTGTAATTGAAATGATGGACATTCGTAATGCCGTGTGTGCAACACAGCGTAGAAATATGAATAACCTTTACCTTACTTCATCCATATTTAAATCCTGTCTGATAATCTCCTGGCAAATCTATCCCCTGAGCCCGGCCTCTTCAGCATTTTCTGTTTTTATTGGATCTTTTATGCAATCATAATTGCATTTTGCACATTATACCTGTTAAGCTGACATTAGCTAAGGAAGTAATGGAAAAACTCCGAATTTAAGAATCAATGTAACGTCTTCTATATTACATTTATTCGCAATTTCAACAGGAGCACTACTCCATTAGTTATAAGCTATGAATAAACTAAAAGCCACTGTGTAAAAGTGGGAACTGTTTCATCGTGCCTTCGTACACGAGATTCATCTAGCAGATCCTATAAGCTGATTGTTGACAATCTGTCTTACGTGTTTTTCACATATCGTGGGCCTTTACTTTGCCATTGACTGTTAAACAGTGACTCTAGCTTCTGACCATTCGTTAGAAGCCAGAGTTTCTGATCCGGCGGAAGGATGTTTTTCTTACTGCACTGGCTGTCTACATTCTCGGGAACCAGTTGCCTTAAAGCAGACTCTTAAAAGCTGCTCATGGTCTTTAAACCCTAGAACGAAAGTGTTCTTACGGAAGCGGATAGCTATATGTCGTGTAATGTTTTGTTGACCTATGCAAATATTGTTGACCGGAAGGGAGGTTATTTATCCCTGTTAGCTGGAACTGCTATTGTTAAGGTATGTACGAAATGGGAAGTTTCTCTAGAAATGGTTATTGGTCAAGGATAACATTTCCCGGAAAGGTTGAATGTATGCTGAAATATGTCAAAACTAAAGCAAAAGAGATTGCTTGGTATTTTAAACAAAAGTTTAAGGCAATTATTTTACTTTAAAATAAAAATTCTAGAGTGCGTCTTATGGTGTTAATGAACCTAAACTTTTTTAAGTATTGCCTAGCTGAACAGATTAATAACGAAACAAACTTGAGGCTGAAAATACTTCAATTAAAATTCGTGTCACAACGCAGGTGTAGGATAGTAAACTTTCACTCGGGTGATAATGTCTCTCCAGATTTGAGAACACGTAAGACCGTACGACGTTCATTGTCCGGACTTCATAGATGAAATATATGAAGGGCAACTGTTGAAATAAGATTGCAGTGACGTTTATTTCTTACAAAGTGTTGCATATGTAATTTGCTCAAGCTTAACTACAAAAGGCAAGCTAGTTTTCTCGCTCAACAGGGCTTGGTGTCTCCGCATTCAAACTTTCGTGCATACTGAATTTCTTGATACTGTTTTTGAACACTGTCCTTCTGCCAAAAAGTCAGCTGAACGTCGTAGACCAGACAGTATATGGGCAACCAGAGTTTTCAAAGTATAACTATTAGCGATTGCTATTAGTTCACATATGAAACTCAGGTTCATATTTGTTAGTACGCTTGCGCTTCAAATATTTCCTTGATAAATACAACCGTTTCAGTACGCATGTCCAAAAATAGTCATACTAGCAAGTGAAGCTTTAAAACATTCAATGTGTAAACTTGGTAAAAGGTCTCGTGAACTGATCTCTTCCGCAAAAAAATGTTTCCACAATATTCTGAACTTTATTCGGCATTATGCACAACTTTTTTCAAGCATGAAAGGTCATGCTGCTGTTTCAGGAACTCGAAAGTTTACTACAAGAATGTTTGACTTCTGGGTAAATACTTAGAAAACGGAAGCACTTCTATTACGAATCCTATGCAACCCAATTCGGCCATTTTAGCCTTTTACTTCGTTTGGCTACTTAAACATCTAAGTAAATTAAGTTGTTTTTTTATTCATAACTTACAAATGTCTACCATGTTCATTAGGCAAGTCAATACTGCGTAGTCATACGATCGAAACCACTAGCTAGTTATCTACATTTGTGCCTACTCCCAAATGAGGGATTATCACAGATGTAATGTAAACAGCGGAAGGTGTCTACTACCGTGCATTTTGACTGATCTGGATTTATTACAACGCTTATTAAATATGTGGCCATGTTAGGCCTTGCTAGTAAAACATCATTTTGTTCAGAAGGCAGTTGCTGGGTTTTGCTTCGCAAATTAGTTTCAACAGCCTCCCTCTGAGGGAGGAGCAGCTGTGAATAAGTTATCGTGCGAATGCAAAAAATAGCATGTTGCCTACTTCGTCAGTATAGAAATGTATTGTATTTATAGGTTTTTTGAGTAAAAAAAAGCGTGAAATGTTTCCGCCATTGGAAACTTTTATTTACGTAGAGCCTTTTGGAGAGTGGTCTAAGAGCTAGCTTGTGACCATTCGTCCGTGAAATGTCCGGATTCGAATCCCGGTGTGGCATGGAAGTTTGTCTTACGGTACTGGCTTTCTCTCTTCCCTGGGATCAGTGGCCCTAAATTAGGGATCGGCGACTGCTTATAGCCCATTGATTACTCACGGAAATCGTTTAACCAATCACAAAGAAAAAGATTTGCGAAATGAAATTTCAAAACGGATATAGGTTACTTTAGAGCTCATGAAAACGGGAGCGCCAGTTTTACGAAAGATCGTACTTTCGTTCGTTTTGTGCCCTTCTACCAGTTTTTACTTATGTACGAAATAACTGGTGCTAACGAGCCATGAGGGTCAAGTTTTCAGATATACGGAATTCATTCAAAAATAAAACTGATCAATAAATAGTAGGCAGATGAAACTATTCGAATAAGCTATATTTTTGCACCGCTTTAACTTTTAACTAAAAAAACAAACCAAAACCTGTTACTACAGGGTTCCACATGACTAGATACTCGCTTTGCTTTAATATTGATATTTTTACATAATTCTGACCTAATTCATGTTGACGATGCAACTTTATTAATACCTGGAAATAATATTGATGTACTTATATCACAACTGGGTCTCTTCACGTTGAGTGACTATGAATGACCTTGCTATCAATCTTAATTAAAACAAAATTGATTTTTTCTGAAATCGATTTTTCACCCTCGTATCAAGATCTCTAAAGGAAACTCCTATCGAAGTTGTCATAATCATGTAGGGATTTTAATTAACCATAATTTATATGGCTATTAGATTTTAAATCGTCTGTCCAATGCAATCTCCAGGAGCATTGCAGTCATTAGCAGTGTATTGACTAATCTCACCCCTCAACAGATGGTTTGACGCCCCGGTGACTCAGTGGTCTAAGCGATGGCTTATGACCATTCGTCCGAGGAGGTCCCGGGTTCGAATCCCGTCCGACATTGATGCTGTTTGTCTTACGGCACTGGCTCTCCCCTATCCCTTCCCTGGAACCAGTGACCCTAAATCAGGGACGGGCGACTGCTTATAGCCCATTGCGTTGCTCACGGTGGTAGTTAAGCCTTCAACCAAAAAAAAAACTGGTTTTACTATATAATACACTAATTCACTCTTCTTAATTATTGCATCTGTCTTGGTAAGACTACTAAATATAATAATAGATTAATAAACTTATTCTGAAGTAACTGATCTTAGAACTTATCTAATCACTATTCTAGTACGTCTTTCCATCCCATACTTAAATCCAATGATTTTATATTTCATCAATACAGCAGTTACATGAATGCAACTTAGAATTTATATCTAGAATTAATCCTATTTAAGTTACTCATTTTACTAAAAATAAAAAAAAAACATTAATTCTGACGTTCCCTACAACAGTTTTAGAACACATATCAATTACGCAGGTCATACATTGTAGAATTAGTTGCCCTGTGATCTTAAATCTTTGTTTTTTAAGAAAGCTCTAGTGTTATTAACTAAAGCTATATAGCGCAATATTGTTGAAACTCGCTGTTATACTTTCATCCGCTCTTCAATAGCATGCCAGCTTGTCGTGTTTGTTTAAAGCTACTCTTATTTTGGGAGAAGGCCAACTCAGGCCTGTATGGCCTTTCCCCTCTTCATTCCCTGTTACCACTATATATTATGTATCACTGTTGTAACAACTAAAATGAAACGAAACTACTACAATGTCTGAACACATTGTTTCTTTATAGGTCTGGAGATGGGTGTTCTATGTATTACGTTGCTATGCTCTATGGTAGCACTATGCTCTGCCTCAGTGTCCATTCCGGAAAACTTCTTATCTCCTGCAGGCCTGCCATCGTCCTTAACACAATCTGGTATCGTAGCTGTGAAATTAGCTGTTGGGAGCAGGTTGCTCAGCATGCTAGGCCTTGGAGGAATTGGCAGCAGATTCCCATCACCGATGTTTTCATCAAGCGATTTCTCACCATTTGGTCAAAGCTTTTCTGGGTATCAGTCGTTTCCTGAAGACTTCAGATCGTTCGTAGACTTCGCTGGGGGACTGACACCAAAGAGTAAAGAATTCTCTACGAGAAGAGGACCCAGCATTCCAACTACATTCAACATCAATAACGCAACGCCAAATGAAATAGAAAATTTCTTTGGTATTCTGAACAGGGTAGACGCCAACAAGTGCATTTCTAGGTTAGTCTGCGAAGTTGGAGCTGAACCCAAGATGCTTGAAGGGTTGGGACATAATGTCAAAGATACAATCAGGTAACAAAGTTTTCAATCTCTATTTGCTTTAATTTTTCTTAAACCTACGAGACTGCTTGTCGTTGTGAGATTTCCTATCTCTAAACTGAAAACAAATCGAGAACTCGATATCTTTCTATAACGAAATAATGGTAGATTTTGTATCTGCCGACTGCGCACAATCGTTAGTAAGTCGGTGGATACTGTGGTAAAACAGATCTGAGCCCGATCCAATGGAGTGAAGACTTCTTAGCACTCTTAATCTGCTGTGAAATCCCTACGCGGAAAAGATCGCGTTACATTGGAATAAGGTATATCTCATAGTACCTCCAGCAGGTGTTTCGAAGGCTCGTGTTACTACAATGATGAACAGTTGTAATAAAATGCATGGAGATAAGTGATGGGTTACACCAGTGATGGACTGTCATAATTAAACACTTGCAGCACAGTATAGGAATGGAAAATTTAGACCTCCGTGCGTAAGAAACTTGTTAAAAAGTCACTCACTTTTCAGTTGATGTTGGGCGAGTTTTCGCCTTATGGCTCCTGGAAGACTTTACACTAAAGTTGGATGGCTGGGACATAGTTCCTTGTGGAGATATTGTGGGACTAATAGTGTGGGAGAATAACCCTACCTCGGAGGTTTCTGCATTCTGGAAATCTTAAAGCTTCACCTGAAGCAGGAAGTTCCAGATCTCACGGAAAGCTATCTAGTGAGAATTAAATTCACCAGTTTATTAAGGTCTCCCGAAAGTGACTAATTGTTTCACGAGGCTGCGGGCTTGTCCCTCAGGACCGTCAGTGTGGTCATTCTGACCATGCGGGACTACTTCAGACCATGAAGCGAAGAGTCTGTCTGATCAGCATGAAACATTATGTGCAGCAGAGGGAATCTATTCCATAGCTTGCTCTCATCGAAGGTGCTTAATAATGCACGTAAAACTCGAGCAAACTTTTCTGGTGCAGAAAAAACGTCAAAAGCTTACTGCTCTGAAGAAATGAGATCATATGTAGAGGATTTTAGGGAGTGTCTGACCCCAGGCCTTAAACAACCCTCAGAAATAGGAAGCTTGGAGATTTGGGCTACAGTGCCCGATAGGAAAGTGACACTGAAGCGAGGGAGAGGAAGACTCCCTTATTTATTACCGGGGGCAGTACCCGGGGTCCGACGGCTTAACGTGCCCATCCGACGCACGGCGTATATTTAGTGGTTCGTACCTGCCCAGGATCTAACAACGCTGACCACTAGGCCACCAAAGAAATAAGCAGTGGGTGTTCATACATCATGATGTTGGATTGAATACCTTTTCTGCGAAATCTGGAGTAAGTCGGGGCTCTGTGAGTGCTGGTGGATGGGCCGTATGGTTCTTTGAGCATCTAAGTAACCCAGATGAGTTGCTAAGAGAATTATCTATCTCGCGGGTTGCTGGAATGGTAAAATTAGTTTTTCTATCTTGAGGTCACTTGTACTCTAACTTTCTCCTCTACGTACTTAATAACTAAGTTCTAGAACAGCTTCCAGCGTCGGCAATGATTTAATGTGCTGTAATGAAGTACGTATTGTAAATGTCCTGTTGCAAATGCGTGAAGTCAGCTGATTGATCCAGTTAACTGGGGAATGGCGTCCCCAGTTTAAGATTACATTAGCATGTTGGGCGTATTTTCGGCGCTCCTTAAACTCCCTTTTGGTGCCAGTGGGTTTTTCTAAATAAATCTTAGGTTTGATGCTAATTTGTGGTCTACATATTCAAGAACTTGAACCTTCTTGTTTAGACAGCATAAAACGGAAAAGGGATATCTGTTTTGCAAGATTTTAGTCTCTGCAGCAGTTGTTTTACATGCGTACTTCTGAAGTGAAATCTCGTAACCGCAGTGGACAGTCTGTTTTTTCTAGTTGATTGGGTGCAGTCTCGGTGGCATAGTACGAGACGTTGGCTTCCAACCGCGTTCGTCCGAAATGGGGCGAGGCACAGATGGAGTTTGTCTTACAGAATTTTCCCTTTCTGAAAATAGTATCGCTAAGCGGATTGCCACTGTTCATGTAACTAATTTGCTCACGGTAATCGTAACCCCGAAATTAGTTTGTGAAAGTAGGTGGTGTCCCCACCATCTGAGGTGGCTTACTTAAGTCGTGTTACGGAACGCTTCAACCTCTTGCGCCAAGACTTTTTGAAATAAACAAAGCGATCACTGTAATAGTTATTCAAAATACTTCCCATCTGCAACAGCGAAACAGGCTTTTTTTTTCTTCTGACCAAAAGTCCAAAAATGTTGCGAGAGCTTCGCGTTTCGACCTGAAGTGGGTTTCTTTCAAAAGTTATTCTGGAAATACTTGTTAAATCTACACCTGTGGGTGTAGACACTGTTCTTTAGCCTCATTCCGGAACTGATGGGGAGAGTATATATCACTTTCGGGGAGGGAGGGGAGTGTAGCTGAAGTCCGGAGCACGTATAGTAGAGCTATATCTGAAGTAAATGTTTGTAGAGGTGATTAAGCAAGAGTACTAAAACTGGAGTTGGAAAGGTATGCCGCACACAAATGTGCCCATCAGAAATGTGAAACAGTGTGCCAAAATAGTTTTTAACTGTCTTAAAGAACCGTATTTACCGGAGAATACGGCGGTAGTGGTTGCAACAACTGCTGAAAAGACTTCAGAAATCTGAAGTCGTCGAAGCCCGAAAGAAGGTACATATGTATAATCTCTAGAATTAACGAAGCATATTCTTGAAACCTTCTCAGTCTAAATGACTGAGGGAGGGAAATCTGGATTTCACGGGATTTTTCGTACGCCAAGATTTCGAATTTTCAGAAACCTTTCCGCAATTCCTCTAGTATATTAACGGAAACTGTTATCACTTTATCCATATGACGAAAACATTTTTGGTAATAGGAGCAATTCGCGGGATTAGAAATTTGATTAACGATTAAATTTAAAGTCTGTCGAAGCATCTGATCTTTAAGTTCTGTAGCGAGATTGGATTGTGGATAGCATATTACATTAATTAGTTGTTCCTCACATTTGGTTATTGTGCAGCGGATATTCCTTCCAATCCCCACATCTTGTGCACCATATTGTTAATGTTATTACCGTAAAAAACCTGGAACTTAAATTACTGTACAGATTACTAGGCATCAATCTGTTGACCCCTTAAGATAAATGCTACTGTAGCTATGAAGAGTAAATTTTCTTTAAGAGTTTTGTGAGTTAAAAACTAAAGCAGTAAAATTTCACCTTAAAGACAATTGGAATTCATTGTCAGTTTAAGATCTTAAGTTCCAAAATATTTACTCTGTTGCTTTGAAAAAAAACAAGATTAGAAAAAAAATACTTAATTTGTGACTAATCCTACAGAAAAAATAAAACTATTACAAACTTATTTTAAAAATAAGCTTAAACGGAAAATAAAACTAGGACAAGCCGCCAAATGGCAACCAATAACTCTGGTATAGTTGGCAAATTTTGATCGAAGTTATTGCAAAATCTAAGCTCATTAAGACTTCTATTTATAACAAATTCTGAAAAACGAACGCGTAAAATTTAACTTCCAGAACGAAACATTCTAAAAAGGAAATGCCTAAAATTTATGAACTACTTGCCTTCATGTTGGTTGAGATCAGGTTGCATGTAAACAAAGCTGAAAGACGCTCAAATCTCCACCGCGTTTTTCATTTTGTATAGCGAAAGACATTTTTATTATAGATTAAGCAAGTGTTGAGCTAACAGACGGAGCCTTTCAATTTCTCAGTTTTTCAATTCAAACTACATTTTTAAATTAATGTTAGTGAGCAGACTTCCGTTTTACTGTTAAAGTAAAAGGCCATGTAGTTGTAATTGAAATTTCTCAATGACACGGAATTTCGGGAATCGGAAGGAATCAAAACCTGACCATGGACGAAGTCCAATCGCATGCAAAAAAATCAGTGCTCGGGTGTCATCTCGTACCTGTGCCCGAACAACTAATTGTCTAGTCTCGTAAAGAGAGCTCAGCTCAAATGTCATTAATGCGAGTGAATTTGTCATTTTATCGCGCAATTAGTTCTATAATACCTTGAACGCGACTGACTGGGATTTCGTTGCCTTTCTGGCTGTATAAGATCCGCGGTTTCTATTGAGTCAACACAAATTACCGCAGATACTTCCCACCAGGGGAAAGGGGAATGATTCTCTTGTGCAAATGCCGAAAAATTCGGTCTTCGATTTTACGAAATGTCCGTTTAAATACGGAAACCCTAAACTGAATTACTGACTACCAAAAATCTGAAAATACGGAAATTAAAATGTAGTTCGAGGTCCAATGAATGGCTTTATGAAGTCAAAGTGCAGGGGAATTAGAAAGCATTTAATCTTTCACGAAACCAGATAATTTTGTTGGGAAGTAGTGCTTTCTGAAAAACCTAAATACTGCCTGAAGTGGAAAGATCACCTTTCTCTAATTACACATAGTATAACTTGGTTGACCGGAGGTAGTGTCAAAGTTTGTAAAGATGTCCTCCATATAATGTGTGTACTTTGCTTTAATGAAGCAAGTGTTGCAACAGCATTGCGTTGGCTTGTTTTAATTTATTGGAGGATGGAGTCATTGCCTGAGCCGACTTAGTCTGGTGCTCTATGGTGAAATATGGTTCTTGCGGCATGAAAACTTCAATAGATTTAGTTTTACTAGTGTAAATTTTTCAACCTTTAACTTTGTAGATGGGTAAAAATTACGTAGGGGTGGGGTGCTCACAACACCCCAAAAAAGTTGCATGTGACAGGTTTGAAAACAAACTGCATATCTATGTATTCACTAGACCTTTACCAATAAGGGGGAAAACGTTAGAATAATAAATTTTGTAGTCTTTGAAAAGAAATTAAATTTTTGAGATCATTAAACATAAGAACATTGAAAATAAAGTTTGAAACTGAAAAGCCTTCATAAAGCTGTAAAGCAAATATATTAACACATTACATCAAATTATGGGTCAGAAAATTGCAATACCAAGAAATATAACTTAACTATGTACCTTGGGTGTTCACGGCACCCTGCTCACTAATTCACTTTACAGAGAAAACAGTATAGCACGTGGAATGGCTTTGGGTACAATGACTCAAACTATAACCTCTAATTGAAAGATGGACAGGGACACAGCCGTGTTGCAAACTAAGTTTCAGAATTGCCTACAATTTAAGATCGTGGGGTGCTGTGAGCACCCAGAATACCCAGTTAAAGATTAATATTAAATGCGTAGACTCATTTTTATTGGTAACCATTTTTAATTTTGCGTGAAGCCTCCTTATCAAACACCTTTTCGGATGTAGTGTCTTTTCTTCGTTTATACAAAAGAAATAAGATTGATAAAATGACTGAAAAGGAAACAAAATATGAACCGGAGGTTGTCATTCTAGCATATTTAATATTAAATTCAGAACAGCACATCTAAATGTTCAGTTAGACTGATGATAAAATGTCTTCACTTCTGAAGAGCGAAGTATTTTCTAAGGAACCAGAAGTTGAAGCTGACAATATCTTAACATTGAGACTTCGATTCCTCTTCTGAGGAAAGTTTTCCTCCCACTGCAATATATTGTGTTAGCGTTCGAGACGTGATAAAATTGCAGCTGTTCCTTGTTCAGAAATTTACTGCAAGTTGATTTTCTGGTAAAAGTTTGAAGTGTCCAAATATTAAATGTAGGCATTAAATCCGCTTGAAACATCCAAAGAATACCCATGCAGTCTAAGTAACGATACTAGTTTTGTATTTTTCTTTGGGAATAGTGTAGTTCTTTCTCAGTAATTACTGAAACTTAGTGTGGCTTTGTAGCACAATGAAAATTTAAGATACCAAAGTATTTTTCATTGAAAGTTTGACTACGTCAAACCTCGACTAGCGCTCTATAGCATGTTACTTTGGTTTTAAACTCCTATCGAACCTTTTTAAACTGTAATTTGTGCATCTTTAATGGAAAAGTTCCATAAGAATAAATCCTTCAAAGGATCACCTTGGAAAAGGAATTTCGTAAAAGCATAAAGTCTGAAGTGGCACAATGGGCCAGTCCTTAATTTTTAAAGGAAATTTGCTTGCAAATTGTTTCCTCCTAGGTTTGGTTTCAGATTTAGAAAAGCCTTTATTTGTAACTATCAAACTTAGATTGCAAAACTCTAACTAATTACTGCTTTTTATTGGTGTAAATACTTTATTTTTGATCTACTTAACTAAGCTGTCGCTCTTCCCCGGAAGGCTTTTTCAAGGTGAGTTATAACTAAACACAAATATGTAGAATTAAATCAAAAGTAACAATGCGCATGATGTGCTTTCCACGCTATTTCGTACTCACTTTCAGGAGCCTCATATACATTGTTTTTACATATCAGCAGTCCTTTATGAAACTTTTTACTTGCGAAATCTCATGAAATGTTTTAATTGCACGCATCCACCCTTGTCATTATTTCCATGGACTCCAATTGACGATTCCTTTGGTGTCTTATATTTTGCTATACACCTTGCTTTTTGCCGCGTTGTTAGTTACCTCCTGGCTAGTGCTGTAGCAGGAGTTTCTTCTCGTGCAGTTTTTTTCGTGTTCTTTAATTCTAGTACTTATTGATCCCTTGGTTAATCCTACATACTTTTCTGTTCTGTCTTCATATCGCAGTGGTATACCATATACACCAGCTCTTCCCATTTAATCTGATTTCTTAACTTGTTAATGTTCTACCAATAGATTATGGCGTTCTGATTCCTAAATCATACCTGTGGTTACGCAACAGATTCTTGAAATAAAATGTGAACCTTGGTATATAAGGTATCACTCCTACGAACTTAATACTGCTTTTCCTTGTTCTTCTGTTCTCATTTACTGGGCGTCTTACCTTTCTTAATATATTCATTGTTCTGTAACTATATCCTGCCTCAAAGGCGTTTTGCATTACGTGGGATCTCTTCTTCTTTCAGTGTCTACTTGTCTGAGCATATAACAAATGCACGTCTTAATCTTTCTCAACCCTGCAGTCTTCTACATGGTGGGAGCTATATAATTGCAAATGGCTGTAGGTTTGTAGTAGACCGTCGTTTTAACTCCATGCGTCCTTTTTACCATCATATCTAGGAACGGCAATTTTAGTTTTCCCAATTACACTTCAAATTTTATGCTTCCGTTCAGGTCATTTAGATTGGTTAAAAACCCTACGCTATCTTTTCCGTGCGGCCATACGAAAAACAAGTCGTCAACGTACCATATCCAAATGGATGGTTTTTATCCATCCCACCAAACAGTTTATCCACCATCGGTAAGATTATAGCCTCAACCAGTGTTCCTGACATCGGCGAACCCATCGGTGCACCACAAGTTTGCTTGAAGACCGAACCATTAAGACTGAAAAAACTATAATTTGTCACTACTTTTAGGGCACTCTCAATGCTTGTTAGCGCAGTTTTGGTGAACCGGTTAGATTCCTTTATCCATTTCATTAGGTTGGCTTTCGCCTCATTCATCTGTGTGGATAGGAAAAGCGGTACCACGTCCACGCTTTCCATAATATCCTCATTCAATCTCCAACTCTTGCTTATTTACGCTTTCTGAAGCTTATGATCCAGCTTTGTCTGTCCGCACGATAACTCACGTAAAAATGATTTATTTTGATACAATTTTAGTATGTGGTAGGGGACAACCTGGGGACGAACGCTATTGAAAATTGACTAAATTATGTCAAAGGTCAGGGCAACAGGAGCGAGATTTATTTCACGGCGAGATTTATTCCTCATAACTCAAGTAATAACTTGAGTAATGATTTCTGGTATGTTGGAAAGCGTATCTTAATCAATACATTGCATGATATTACTAACTTGGTTGTATTAGTTCTTTTGACGACTCAATCCTAGTAGATTCTGGTATATTCTTCTAGAAAACGTGACTTTTTTTCTAAACCAAAAAGTCGGGCCATTTCTTTTTAACAATCTGTCGGAGTTTATTACCTGGTTATGGGTTTTAGTCTTTCAAATAATACTGAAATTGTAGCTCCTGGAGACACTGTAGCTTCCTTTTTCAGTGTATCTGGCAACTCCGGGAGCTTATAAGTTCTCATTACTCTTTCAATTAGGGAATTCAGCGGGTACGATGAAACCTTCATCGACCCTGATTGTTACGAAATCTTGCAATTTTTTCACTGCTCTGATCTGCCCATAACTGCTATTTGCCCAGTTTGTTTTATCTGTTAATACAAAACTTAAGGAATCATTTGCTTTTCTACCTAAAATATTCTACATTAGGGGTTATATCTTTGCATGTTAACTTTTGAATTTTGGTACTTTTGACGATATTTCGTCCTCCTCTCTACGAAACTTTAGATACGTTCACATAAGGTATTTTTAAATCTGATACGTTATGCCCTTCCGACTGTAGTCTTTCTAGTTTGCTTCTATGCCTTAAGGTAAGTATATTCCTTTCTCTTTCCACCAACATATTAACTCTGATCATTGTTATGTGTAGTTCAATCTGGATTCTTTCAACTAAATCCTGATACAGGTTGCAAAACCGGAGTGGCAAAAAGCAAGGTGTATAGTAAAATGACTCCCAAAGGAATCTTCAATTAGAGTCCATGAAAATGACAAGGGTGGATGCGTGTAATGCAAACATTTCATGACTTTTCGGAAGTCTGGAAAAGTTTAAAGGACTGCTGATATGTGAAAACAAAATGTATGTGACAGGCTCATGAAGGCGAGTATGAAATAGTGCGGAGAGCACGTATGAAATGTGACTTCATGCGCGTTGTTAGGTCTGATTTAATTCTGCATATTTGTGTTTAGTTATAACGCACCGGGAAAAAGCCGTCCGGGGACGTGTGAAAGCTTGGAGAAAATAAAATATTTACATCAATAAAAAAACTGAGTTTGTAACTATAGTTAATGGTGTATTAATAGAATTTTTGAGAACCAATTTTGGTATAAATATTTAATTTAGTTGAAGTATTGACTAACTGCATAATTATAAAGCCTAGATATATTTAGTGTCGGGAACGTCAAGCAATAGCTCGATAGAATTGCTATATTTCAGCTATCAAATGCTGAACATTGTTCGTAAGCGCGAGGTAGGTTTGCTACTAGAGCAAAGATTGAGTTTCTAAAGTGTCTAAGCAGCAAAAGTAAGCTCTTAATTACTTGAAATGTGAAGTTTATACGAATATATTTGCTAAATGTTAGCACGCGCGCGTGTTAGACTGATAGCGTCAGCGATCTGAACTTAAGCTGTATAACAGGAATAAATTTCTTTAAAGTTCTATGGGAACAAAAATCTTGTTAAGTCTCCTCACAGATTAGGCCGAGGAATTCTTCCAGATTGAGAGAATTCTGGAGTGAATTCGGGTATCTAGAACTATAAATTTGTAAGCGTATTATAAGATTGCACAACCTGATTATGGAACTGCTTAATGTTTCAGTGGAAAATTGTCGTTTATTGAAATTGGTAAACATAATTTTAACTTCTGTTGAGAACTTTTTACTTCAGATGCTACTTCATCTGTACAAGATGTCTTCATTCAATTCAAGGAAACTCCTGACTGCATACTACACCCAGTACGAATGAGTTATCGCGGTTATAAAACGTTATTTCAGCGTTTGTCTTAAGAAGTATACCCTTCACTGTGCAGAGTGGTAGATCTCTTAACGGCACACTCCAGCTAAGACGTTTTATGTGTAGTTGAAGGACTAGTTTTCGAAAACATTCTTACCACACAGGGACGAAACAACTTCGCATCGTATTGCCCAGAGCTTTAATTTGCAAACAGCGAATAATTCCTTCAGTGAGCAAACTTTAACTTCTTACACATCCCTCCTTCAGAAACTTCTTATTTCCTCATTAATTTTGCATTGCAGTCTATCGTACCTTTCCAGCTAAAATTGAGGTAATTTAATTGATAAACAGCTGATTCGTACCTACATTAAGTTTCGTAACGCGCAATGGTTCCGTACGAGCACCGCTATCTATTAGGGTTTGTGACTAGTTATTGTTCTGACGACTGATAAGTTAACTTAATATTGTGTGTAGAGCACAGCGTAGGAATGAGTTATTTTGTCATAAGCGATTGAGGCCGTCCCGGTAGTAGTCAGACGCGCTAGTTTCTAGCTAGTCCTCTGAGCCAGGCCCAGGTTCGACATCTGGATGAGACTCGAGAGGTTACCTTATGCCATAGCTGTTTTCCTTTCTAGAACCAGTGCCACCAAAGAAAGTTATTATAAATGGACTTGGAAATTTATTGAATGGGTTGGGGTTAGGCGTTCCCTAAAGTCTCCAAAAACAGTTCTTTCGCCAAAAATAGAAAAATTAGAGTAAGCTCAGGAAGTCTAAAGTGCGAAGCCTAACAATTTTGATCTAAAATAGAGGAAAATCGCAAAGACAGGACCAAGAGAAATGACCAGTTTCGGTTTGTGCAGGGTGGCATTTTTGAAGAGGAAGAACACCTCCTTTGTGTCTCAGATTTTAGAGCGTCGAAATTGAAGATTTATCATCCAGGCAGCTCCTGAATCTTTGAAAGGCCCCAAATTTTAAACCTTTTTTACTGCTTTTGCAACTCTATAAGCTGCACATAATGACAGTGAGCCTCGGATAAACTCGCTGATTAAATCTTAAAGCGGATATTTCAAAATTTGCGCTGACGTATGAAACTAGTCTTTGAAGGCTGTTCACTTTAGAGTGTGACCTATGTCAAAACGAAATATTGCGTGGTCGATAGTGCGAGAGATACTCCCGTAATTCAGCAATGTGAGGCTACTGTCGTGAAACTCTACCTGAAATGGCGATACCGGGTTAAGGTGGAAACGTGAAGACAAACCTGGTTTTCAGAACCTGTATTTTCAGCCCCTAGATCAAAGCTTATGTTTAAATTTGTTATTACAAAAGTCAATATTCTTCTGATGAACGAAGTGTTTGTAACAGCACTAAGTCATCAGATTCTTCGTACTGATCACGGGTTGGTTTCAAACCGTGCAAGCTGACTTGTTTATATATTTTGTACCCAACTTAGTCTCTCTGAACTAAAAGTCACTCCTTACAGAAGTGCCTTTTTAAATCCCGAACCAAAAAAATTCGTCCGGAGATGATTTTCAGAATTATAGAATTCTAGTAACTTATACCAGACGTAACCACGCTTTATTTAGTTTCAAGTAACTCAAATATTTAGTGCTGAAGTTTTGTCATAAACTATAGCCTTAGTTTTACTTAATATACCTTTCATTTTCATGTTTGATCTGTAAGAAATTTAGATTTCAAAGCTAATTTTAGTTTGGGTTTTCAATGTTCAAATTTTAGGTCATAGCTGCTTCATTTTTTGATGCTTAAAATCAATATTTTTCAGCTCTTTGCGTGTTTTAGAAAGGAATAAGATGTCGAAGAAATACAAGGACATCATGCTGGCTGGACAAAGAACTGGTGTCGGTAGTTGTGCAGAAACCTTTCCCACCTGCGATGCTAAGGCTTACAGGATGATCCGGACATTTGTACGAGCTTTCAGAGTTAACAGGTCCCAAGCTTCATAAACTTTGTAATTCATTCTTACTCTTGTACTGCTAACAATATCATATATAACAATAAAATGCATTATTTCGGAATGCGATTTGTGTTTATGCGATGGAATGAACTTTTATATTAACTAAAATGCAGAAACTAAGTTTGTTTCCTAATACACAAGTAACAATACTTCTGAAAGCTATTATTGAAGAAATGTGTATTACTACTTTACATTCGGAGCAGCGATAGAAAGAGGATTACTTTCATGCGACAGAAGTTGGTCGTAAATTTGTCAGATTTCTCTGACTCCTGATGTGAAGTTCTTCACGTACAATAGAACCCTGAAGCTGTGTCTAACTAAATTTGTCATTTCGTGCTATGGCTGACGATAGTATGGGACGGATAGCAACCATATCCCTGTCGAATTAATGTCTGTAGTCTTGGGCTCTTACTGTGAAGATACGTAAGGAGAAAATGCTCATTCTTCTGGATAACTTCAACAAGGTTGCAAGCAGGAGTTGTGAAGGTCTGCTGAATGTTCGCTAAAGCAAGGTAGGAGGCTGCGTCTTGTTCTCATGACACGCCTCAGGGTGGTGAACATTCTTATGGCAATTCAGGAGAGGGCAGTTCTAAATGTCAAATGCGCAAGTTGTATGACCAACATAAGGTGCAGGGTATTGTCGCTGAGGGTTCGTGTCAGTGGTCGCAGATGGTCTAGAACTGAAGTTCTTATACGAGTATTGGGCGTGAGGCATAAATCAGCGAGAGGATCAAGCAATAATTTCAGACCACCAGCATGGTTGTCAAGTCATGACTATTGAACTGAATTTTTACTCTTTCGCAGAATCTGACTTGCCATTAAGGAATTACTGGAAGAGATTCCTAGTGGGGTAACCCTAAATTATCTCGCACAAAGGTTATTTTGATCTAAAGGTTCCACATGATATCAGAGATTGAAAAAAATGTTTATATAGCTTTTAATAAACGTTATACGGCATTTGAAGTGAGTAGCATATGTCGACTGTGCTAAAACAAAGCGAAGTAGATTTAACCGCAAGAGTCTGCTGATTTTTAATTGCCCGAGCAGACTTGTAAAAATATCTTCTACCGCTCTTTGGCAGACTATAGCGTTTTCCCTAGAAAATTGGAATAACTTCTTGCGTCTCGGATAATAAAGGGTATAGTAAATATTTCGTGTACACATATGCTTACCGATCTTTATGCTGGAAAGGGGTTAATCTCAGGAATATGAATACCTTGTTCAGAGAAAATTACGGAAAAACTGGTTTGCTTTCTAAAACAGTTCTGTACCTTTTTATTTTTTACGCGGAAAGGTTGTCCTTATTTTAATAAAGCTGGAATGCATGCTGATCTGAACTACCCAGTATGAATATATGGAAAACTACGAGGTTGTACCGAATCTAATGCAAAAGTGGGCATAACGTTTTATTAACCGACTGAGGTCATTCAAATTGCACATGTTGGTAGAGTAACTTTCTCTATAGAGTAACTAACTCAACATAGTATCCATCACAAGTGATACATTTGCGCCATCGTTGAACCCAACTGTCGAATCCTCTTTGAAAAAATTTAGGTGTGGACTGGGTACCCACTTCTTCACAGCCACTTTCACCTCTGTCATCAAGTCTTTATCCCAGGAGACTATCCTTCATAGGATAGAACAGGTGAAAGTTGGAGGACTCCAGATCTGGGCTGTACAGTGCATGAGGGACCAGCCTAATTTGCTGATATCCTGATTTGTTGCCAAAGATGTGTGGTCTCGCATTGTCATGGTGGGTTCTGATTCTTTTCAGATTCTTGTTCGGTCTCTTCCTCAAGTGTGTCAATGTACTGCTCGTTGGTCACGGTACGGCCACGTTCCAGAAGAATGAATCCCCTGTCGTCTCACGAGTCACCATTGACTTTCTTTGCTGATCGCTGGCTCTTAAACTTAGGGTTGGAAAGGTGACTCCATTCCATGAATTGATTCTTAGTTTTCTGATAGTAAAAATATATCCATGTTTCATCGCAAGTTACCAGATCGAAAACAAAACTAGACTTCAAACTGTTCCTGCAGATCAGAGCAGACTTCCACCCTTATCTCCTTCAAATCTGGTGTCAACTACCGAGGTATCCACTCTGTACACAATTTCCGATACTGTCTTCCACAATCTTCTGTATGCTATCGTGACCACAGTCAGTCCAGTTGTGCAACAAGCTCGCAGATTGTGACTAGTCACTCAGTGCGAATTATTTAATCCACTTGCTGGTGATTCGTGTCATTGGTCGCAGGTGATGGTCTCCCACTGCATGGTTTGTCTTCAGTGATGGTCTCCCCTTCTTTAAGCTTCTTTATCCATCTGTTCACATTTTGCTCTTGTCAATGGTGTCTCTGTAAACATTCTGTAGCCTTCTGTGGATGTCTGACAGCCTGCGCCCTTCCTTCGTCAAGAACTAGATGACGGCACGTTGCTTCTCCTTCGAATCCATTATTTACCTGCAATGAAGGGTTACTACAGAGGCAATTACTCTACCAATATGTGCAATTTGAACTACCTCTGCTAATTTTACATTACTTTCGGTACAACCCTCTTATAGTTGTGTACCTTCTACGCGGAAAGGTTGTCCTGATTTTAATAATACTGGAATGCTTGCTGATCTGAACTACCCAGTATGAAGATATGGACAACTATTAACACAAACGAAGGTTACTTACCTGTTATAGAGTCAGTGTTGTAAAAGTAGGTTTTATTGAAAATTAAATATATCCACGGGGTTAGTTGATATTCCTGTTTACTGGAAGTTAACTTTATCATGGTGGAAGCCTTCGTGCAAATTTAATATGGCAGTCTTTAGCTACATATGGAAATCTTATTTTTAAGCCCTACCTTCTAAATATCTTAATAGAATGTGTTAAATATCGTACTTCAGAATTAAATTGCTTTTGTTAGCTCGGACGTCCAAATCATGAGTAATTCAGGTCAACTGGAAGATAAAATTTAAATTCGTGCATCAGAATCTTTGGTATTAAAAACAAACGTCAATTCAAAGTTTTTGTACCAACAAATCTTTCAAAGGAGGCACTTTAACCTTAGATTCCTGCGCAAAAAATTCACACTACAGAATATACTTTTCTTTACTACGAAAGAGTAGTTTTTAAAAAAAGCAAACTGTGGAATTCAGACTAGTTAGATTTTAAAGTAAAGCATGTTAACTTTGTTATTGCATTGTTAGCAGAAGAAAAACTTATTGGGGAAAGTTATGTCCTTCGACTGCGGAAAGGGCGATTTCTTAAGCCTAATAAGAATTCCGTAAAACAACCCAAAAGTGTGTACATTATTTGAACTGAGCAAAGGGCCACATACGTGCTTTAGATCTGTGGGCCAATTGCAGCTGGAACTAGAGTGCCCGCGCATCAAAAAGCTTCGCGCAGTGGTCTAAGCGCTAGATCCTGATCGTTCGTCCGAAATGGATCACTTGAGGACTGGATCTTTGTCCGCGGATACTTGCTCTCCCTTCCAGTGGCCCTAAATTAGGAACGAGCGATTGCTTATAGCCCATCGAGTTGCGCATGGCCACACACCCAACTTTGCTATTCAAAGTAGTCAATTCGAGGAGAAAGGGTTGACAAATCTTTCTCGCAGATTGCCATTTAACTTATACGTTGGAGGCACACATACCACTGGGTAGAAATACGTGTTTCAAACGTGTCGGGGGGGGGTAGACTATCTCCTCCCGGTTATGCCTTAGGTCATAGAGCTTACCAGTAACAGGTTTATGGTCTGTACTGCTGAGATAAGGGAAAAGTAATTATTTCACCGTCGCTTTCGCAATACCCCGCCGCTATGTGAGAATTTCTGCTTGGGGAGCGCAGAAATGTTTGGGAATATTTGGTTCAGGTACCTCGGCTTTAAAAATGTCATCAGTCTGCGTTTAAATGCTCTATTATCCCAGAATTGTATGTTATTCAGTAAGTCATGAGTACGGTATACAAAAGTTGGGATAAGAAATATTGTTTGCTGGCAAATGAAATGTGGGATGAGTAACTTATAAGAAAGCCCTAGTACAACGAATAATGCAATAGTTTTGGTGTATTCCAGCGAATATGTTTTTTGATAGCTTCAAATTTAGTACGTGAAGTCACTTCACTGTAATATATAACTTCCTAAAAAAATCGCTCTTTAACTTCAATTTAATTTATGGAAAGTTGAAAAACTTCACTCGTTCAAAATTTATCAGCCCCACGAAATTTTTTTCTTCATGATTACAACTATTTGACATAAAAGGCGTACGGACTTCTAAACGTAGATAAGTCTCGGAAGCAAATTTCTTTTTTTGATTGGAGGTTTAACGACCACCTTGAGCAAATCAATGGGCTATAAGCAGTCGCCCGTCCCTAATTTAGGGTCACTGGTTCCAGGGAAGGGAGAGAGCCAGTGCCGTAAGACAAACACAACATCCATGCCTGACCGGGATTCGAACCCGGACCAGCGAACCCGGACCATCATCGGACGAATGATCAGAGACCAGCGCCTCAGACCACTGCGCCACCGGGGCGGCCGGAAGCAAATTCCTGTTCCATCCTTCGCCAGCAACAGAATTCTCAAATAAAGTTCATAATAGCTTCAACATTCCGATGTATATACAGTAGCATTTGGTGATTTAAATAAGTTGATAGTTTCAGTATTCCGAATCGCTACATGGACTTCTAGAACTTTTCTCTTGCTCGCAGATTAAAAAAGAAAAAGTGGTTTTTTCTGGAGGTCTGTTGACAAATGTTTAAAAATACTTATGTCAGTCTCTTTTAGAAAAATAAAATTGGCACGAAAGAAAAGTAGGTCACAGCCTCGTGCTTTCTCTTACATCTAGTTAAAAACCTAGAAGCAATGAGAAATCCAAAGTTTGCCGCCCTCGTGGCGTAGTGGTCTAAGCGATAGCTTCTGATCATTCGTCTGCGATGTGTCCGGGTTTGAATCCCGGTGAGGCATGGATGTTTTGTCTTCCGGCGCTGGCTCTCTCCCTTCCCTGTAACCAGTGACTCTAAATTAGGGATAGGCGACTGCTTATAGCCCACTGAGTTTCTTACGTTGGTCGTTAAACCAACAATCAAAAAAAATATTTCAAAGTTTTGATGCAACAGAAATGAACGATAGCAAGTAAATTATTGCGATATTTACGCATGGTGACTGCTTAAAAGTAAAGTACACCTGAACTCTAAGAGGGCGCAGTGGTCTAAGTACTGGCTTCTGATCATTCGTCCTAGATGGGTGCGCGTTCGAATGCCGGTGCGGCATGGATGTGTTTGTCTTACGACACTGGCTCTCTTCCTACCCTGGAGTCAGTGACCCTAAATTAGAGGCAGGCGACTGCTTATAGCCCATTGAGTTGCTCACGCTGGGCTGCCCCATTGGCGCTGTGGTCTAAGCGATTGCTTCTGATCCTTCGCTTAGGTAGGGGTCTGGGTTCGAAACCCGTAAGGCATGGATGTTTGTCTTTAGGCACTGGCTCTGCGTAAATTGCTCATTTGACATACTGCGTACCATGTTTGAAACTGTATGTTAATGTGTCTGTCCACGATGTCCAATAAATAATTTAAAAATTTTTAAACCTCCAGTTAAAAAAAAAAACTACGAGATCTGGGACAATGATTCACTGCCGGTCCGGTGCCGGACGGCCAGATGCGCCCGTTCTGGCAATTCGTTAGTTTTTTTGTTTTTTTTTTTTTTGTTTGTTTGTTTGTTTGGAGGTTTAATGACCACCGTGAGCTTCAACAATATTTATTTGGAGCAAACATGGACAGGAAGATACAGATGGCCTGTGCTTAACAGTTACCAAAAGATAAACAAGTAGATGACCTATTTACAATGACGATGAGATATTTACACTATGTGGATGCACTATATACAATGTAAGCAAATTCATAACACTGACAATACTGGACTGAAGGATTGACTTACTCTATGTACAACATATGTTCACAATGTGCATCAGCAGAGTGCCATCTCTAATAGGTGAACACCAGTGCAAGGTATAACTATAAATTTTACAGTGCAAAAACAAACATGTATATTTTGAGCAATCTTGAAAAAAAGAAAAAAAGAGCAGAAAGCTTATACTTTTCAGTGTCTGAAAGATAAGCGAATAAATAATCTAATTACAATGATGGTGTGAACTCTATACAAATTGAATGCAATATCTCTATTGTGAAACACTGTCAAATTATAAAAAGAACTATTACTTAGGCTTAAACAAGTGCCTCAATCACAATACTATAGATTAACTTGTAATGAACTACAACATATGTACACAAGGTGCAACGGCATAGGGAAGACACTAATAAAGAATTACAATTCCATGGTACAACTGTAAATTTCACAGTGCAAAGAGTAAAGTATATTAGTACAAACAGAACTTGCGTTTTACAGGAAATTTATACTTCGGGTACAATACAAATAATGAAAATATGAAACTGACTCTTTGTACAGCAAATGTGCAATACAGCGCAGAACATTATGTAAAAGACTGATTATTTCCTGGTAGGCACATGTGACATGAGAAAAACCACACTGTGTAACATTAACATATAATTGAAACACTATCAAAACGTTTGCTCCGCACCATGAGCATAAAACTTAAGACATCTAATCTTGACCCAACATGCGAAATGTGCCGAACATAAATTTTACAGTGCAATTAGGAAAGTACATTAGTATATACAAAACTGAGCTGTTGGCATAGCAACTATACTTCAGGTATAGTACAAATATCTGAACGAGGAACAATTACTCTTTGTACAACAAAAGTGCTAAACCTCGCTGAACATTGTGTATTTGACTGATCATATACCTTTATGTACATGTAACATGATCAAAAACCCCACTGTGCAAAATTAATAATTAAATTTAAACATTAACAAACATTTGCTCAGCACTGTGAGCATAAATCAGAAATTATAAAGCCCGGCAGACATAAGGAAAGCGTTGAACATAAAACTTTAAACTTTATCTAAGTGCCTGTGGTGTAAAAAAAAACCCCTCACCTACAGGACCTTGTTGGTGAGAAACATGCAGACGCGCAGTAACATTGGGCAGCAATGATGAAGAGGGCACCTAAGAACACGTTAATCACAAAACTATACTTTAGTTAGTCTAAACAAATTCACAGAAGTCAGAACAATAGTCTAAGGTCTTCTGATGGACCAGAAAACCATTGACGAAAAGGTGACCACACTGACATAAAGTGTGGGATTCGATTCGCAGCCTTAGCAACAGTGAAAGCAAGCCTCAAGCGTGAAATCAGTCTGTTCCGGAACTGACTGCACATGGCAGCTCCCGCCTGAAAGATGGTAGGCTGTATAGGGGTAGAACGAAGCTGTTGATAGTAGCAAAAAATCACATGTTTTGCTAATATGAAAACATAAGCACATGACTCTGATATAGGAATAGGCAGAGTACTGGAACTAAGTAGCGTGCTATAGGCTGAGAAAGAGAGATCAGTAGTACTAAGGCACTGTGCAGTAGTGAAGGTCAGATGTAACAAGGGAAGAAGCACTGTGCAATGTTGATATACATGATCTACATCCGCAATCGTAGAGCAAAACATGCAGTTAGGCGAATCAACAAGCGTCATCCTGAATAATTTATTAGGAACTGGTAACCGCCGATGAAGAAACAACCATTGGATATTTCTTTCTGCTGGAACAGATAGTGGCGAATTAGACATGGACCACACTTGTGAAAGGGCGACATTCGGCACATCTGGAATCATCAATGGTGTAGCATACAGTGGATCAATGAGACAACGGTAAAGAGACGAGATAGAAAAACTGGAGAGAGGAAGTGATGAGCCCCGAACGGAAAGGAAAAAGGGAAGAGGAAGAGATGCAGAGGGAACAAGAGTTAACCCAGCTTGAGAGGCAAGGATTAGGGAAGAGGGTAATGATTGAAGAACGGAAGGAATCATACAGCGAAAGAGAGGAAGAGGTAGGGGGAGGAGGGGGAAAGATCTGGAGAAATTAGATCCTGAACAGATACTATTCCGGCGGGGAGCCAGGAAAGGTCAGTAAAGTAGGGAGCATTAGGGGGATGAAGGATGGAAGAAAAGAACAGGGGCTCAGCTAATAGTTCAGTGGTGGAAGCCGGTGGAGCACGGAAGAGGGGTAGAGAACGGAGAAAGGAAAGGACCTCTTTGTAGAAAGGGGAAAGTTTAGAATGGAAAAAAGAAGATTGATCCATTAGAAGATACATGATGAAAGTGATTCGGGAATTCCTAGGCGATATCATGACATCTCTAACGAGCGTAACTGGCGACTCTGGTGCACTTAGTAGCCGCAGGAAAGAAACCACTTTATGTGCTTTATAGTAGGTGCGAACGTCCAGCAGTGAAATACCTCCATCAGTGACTCGACGACAGAGAGTGGGGACCTGGATCCAATGGTACCTGTTCCATATTATCGTTGAGATGATTCGAGTGATTTCATGGAGGTGATAAATGGGCATACGTTCAGCTGACCATGCATATAGGCATGGTGAAAGAATATAAGCCTGAGCTATTCTAGCTCTTGAGAAGTAAGAAGTACAAAACTGGGAACCTCGCCAGAAGGCAGCAGTTCGAGTAAGGCGTGTTCTGAGAGCATTCCATGTTTCATTTTGAGCAGAAAGACGGACTCCGAGATGGACCCCAAGGAATTTCTGGGATGAAGCAGTCCATGAGGCGCCCCACGGGGTGTCAGTCCTAGAGGCCCACGCTCCGCTCCATAGACCTGCACTCTTGGATGTATTAAGTGATGCCGCTGAACATGAAGAATATTGATCGTAAATCTGGAGCAAGATGTCGAATTGAGCGTCTGTCCGTACACAAAAGGTCGCGTCATCAGCATATGCAGAGTATGTCACAGAAAAGTGCCTAGTACTTGCAGTAAGCGGTGGCAGTGCATCTATAAAGACTCGATGGACAGACCGAAGAAACGGCTCAAAAGCAATGGCAAAGAGCTGCCCAGAAAGTGGGCAACCCTGCCGAATGCCTCGCCGAAAAGGAATAGGTGCAGTCAAGAAGGCTGCCGTCTTGACATGGAAAGCAGCGTCCTGATAAAGGGCAAGAATAGAGGTAACAAAAGCAAAAGGAAAGCCGAAAGCAATAAGAACAGCAGAAAGATACGAATGTGAGATATTGTCCAAAGCAGCTCTTTGGTCAAGATTAAAGAGGGCAAGTGGTTCAGAGTTAGTACGAGCCAGATGTAGGAGATCTCGAAGGAGATTGAGATTAGAAGCGATGGACCGACCAGGAACCGTGTAGGTCTGGTCGGGAGAAAGAAGAAATGGAAGAACTTGGTTGAGTCGACTGGAAAGGAGTTTAGTGAAGAGTTTATAGTCAATGTTTAGTAGCGAGATAAGACGCCAGTTTCCCAAGTCAAGCAGATCGCCTTTCTTGGGGAATAACACCATATGGGCCTCTGTGAAACCCCTCGGAAGAGAAGAGGAAGAAAGAGCAGCATTGAAAGCGGCGAGAAGAAATGGAAGCAACGAAGGGAGAAAAGTACGGTAGAAAAGGAGCGGAAGGCCATCTGGACCTGGGACAGCACGGGAATTTGAGAGGCAAGAATGGTCCGAAGTTCAGTCTGCGAAATAGGTTGTAAAAGGGAATCAGAGAGATTGGAAGGAACTTGGGGAAGATCAAAGAGTACAGTAGCAGAAGCAGAAACAGAAGGCTGAGGAGTTTCACTGTATTTGATAGTAAAATATCGACGAACCTGAGAGCAAACTGCATCCGGATCAGAGATGATTTCACCATCAGGCCGCCGAAGTAGTCGAAGCTGATGCGACGAGCGGCGTTTTTGCTCTAACGCGGATAGAAACTCAAAGGAGCAGTCCTCTGGTGATAGATGTTGTAGACGGAGACGAAGAATTACCTGACGTGCACGAGGCTCAAGAAGTGCTCTAAGATCCGCTTGGTAAGCTGTATACATGGGATGACTCGCACCAAGCTGTAACAGGATGTTTCGGAGATTTTGCTCTTCCATGGAGCGCTTCGTGCCTTCGGAGAAGGAATGACGTCTGAGAAGATAAATTAGGTAAGATTTTACCTCGAGCCAGTAATTGATGGCACAAGGTGCAGTGGACAGGCCCTCTCGCATATGATCAAGAAGATCTCTGATCTCGGTGCACATATTCTCATCAGCTAGGAGAGAAGTGTCCAGTGTCCATGACCGAGGTCTAACATGCAGACGAGATGAAGAGCTACAGGAGATAGTGATGGCACAATGATCCGATGAAGCTGTAGGAGAGTGCATACAATCCGTTGTAATGGGCAATAACGGAGCAGAAGCGTAAAATCGATCCAGCCTGGCAGAAAGAGAGGAGGATGCAGATGAAGCTCTCCAGGTATGTGAAATGGATGTCGGATGCAATCGTCGGAACACGTCATGTAAATCAAAATCAGACACTAATGATCGCAATTGCTCCACAAGACGTGAACGATGTTCAATATTCGAAGGAGCGCGATCGAGCTCTGGTTGAAGTGTACAGTTAAAGTCTCCTCCAATGAGCACATGATCTGATGGTAATGCTGACTGAAGTGCAGTGCGGAGCGACGAAAATAACAACGTTAGATGTGTAGATGAACATGGAATATATATGTTGAAAACTAAATATCGTTGTCCATCTAGGACGAAAGTGAGTCGCTGCAATAAGTCTCGGCACAGGTTATGAACTTTAACAGAGGAGAGTGCTTGACGAAATCTATTATGTACACCAATCGCTAAACCTCCACGAAGAGAGAGCCTATACGCGTGATGAAACTGATAGTCCCATCTCCTCCAGCGATGGAAGGGTGAAGTGGATAGACAATTTGTCTCTTGCAAAAGTAGGAGATCTGCTTTGAGGTGGTGGACGTCTTCATACACTAAAGCATTCGCCAAAGGGGTACACATACCCCTACTATTCAGTGAGACTGTCTTGAACAGAATAGTCTGATGACGGTTGGAGGATGTTGTCGGCTGCGTTCTGTAACTTGGCGAGACGGCTACGGAACTTCTTTGCCCAGTAGGGACCACCCAGATCTCTGCCCGGAACGGTACGTAAATGAGAATGTATCACCAACATTTGATTCATGGTGTCAGACAGACAGTGGGAGTAACCTTCCAAAAAATTGCGAGACAGCTTGTCTCTACGGGGACTTATTAGGAACGCATACACCTTCTCCCCAGACACAGGTGTCTGTGGAAGAGAGGATGCCTCTAGAATATGTAAAAGTTTTCACAGGAGATCGGAATAATTGTTCCATCATCTGTATCAGATTCCATAGAGCCTTCAGACGTGAGCATCTGACTACTAGAACAATCACGTCCTGCCTTAAGGGTAGTTGTAATTCTAAACTTCTTATTCTGAGCGCGTGAAGTTCTACGTCGCTTCGCCCGTCCACGACTTTGTGCTGTAACCGGAATTGGAACTTCCGGCAATTTAAAAGGAACTGAAGAAACAACCTCAACGGTCGGTGTAGCAGTATGACGAGAATCGTCATCAACCATCTCTATAGGAGACTTTGGATTAACAATTGATGCCTCTTTTGACTGAAGAGATAAAGTGGGCGCCAATGCATCACCCGAGGTCGAGGGTTTACCCATAGACGTCAGTTGACCAACGGCTGTCTCACTAATTCTGGTAGACGTCGGTTGACCAACGGCTGCCTCACTACTTCTGGTAGACGTAGGTTGACCAACGGCTGTCTCACTACCTCTGGTAGACGTCGGTTGACCAACGGCTGTCTCACTACTTCTGGTAGACGTCGGTTGACCAACGGCTATCTCACTACTTTTTGTAGACGTCGGTTGACCAACTACTGTATCACTACTTTTTGAGGAAGTCTGCTGTTGCTGGTCTTTAGCACCAGAAGAGGATGCCGATTGGCGTGACAAAGAGGAAGAAGGTCGTGCTGTTGACTTGGAAAGAGTGTTCGCATTATGAGGGCATAGAGCGCGGGGATGTCCCGTGCCTTTACAATTCGGACAGACGGAGCCTACTGTGATGAATATCTCTCTAATGTGCGTGCAACAGCGTACACGTAAAGTGGGTGGAATACGCAGCATGTGCTCCTCTGAAGGGAAGACCACACGAACATTGCGGCGAAACCCGAGTAGGTATCTATCTTCTGGCACCTCTGGAAACGAAGAGTAGGTAGTTACACCTCCAATGATCCGGCCATAAGGAAGAAGAGCGGCAATCAAGAGATCATCTGAAACCTCAGGTGGAACTGGTGAGAAGCTTACAACAACGGAACTCTGTGAAACAGGTTCGGCATGGATGTGACGATCACCAATTGAGATGCCCTTGGTCAGTACATGTAGGGAATGGGCAGGAGTAGAGAAGTAAACAACTACTTTGTAAGGCTTCCTGCCCACATGAGTTATGGCTGATGCAGGAACAATCTCTCGAAGAGCAGCAGTATATGCTGTAAGCAACTCAATGGGCTATAAGCAGTCGCTTGTCCCTTATTTAGGGTCACTGGTTCCAGGGAAGGGAGAGAGCCAGTGCCGTAAGACAAACACAACATCCATGCCTCACCGGGATTCAAACCCGGACCCCTTACGGACGAATGATCAGAGGCCACTGATCATTAGACCACTGCGCCACCGGGGCGGCCAATTCGTTAGTCCCCGATGAGGTACGATTTATGAGTTTGTCCTACGGCACTGATTCCTTCTGTTCCTCAGAACCAGTGGCCCTAAATTTGAGACAGGCTACTCCTTAAAGCCTTAAATGTTCGCAGGTGGTCGTTTAATACCGAAAGAGAACCCAATTTTACTCAATTAAGAATATTGTTCATAATATTAAAAGCACACAGAACGTCCATCCCAAACAGATAATGCTAGGTTATCAGAATTCTTTTCTGCAAAGCGGCAAGATACACAAATGTCAGGGAGTTGGCGCAGAGGACTAAGCGCTGGCTTATGACCATTCGTCTGAGATGGGTGCGAGTGAGACATGAACGATGCCGATGCGTTTGTCTTACGAAATTTGGCTCTCTTCTCTGCAACCAGTGGCCCTAAATTTAGGGACTGGGGACTGTTTATAGCCCATCGAGTTGCTAATAGTGGTCGTTCAATTCCCAGACAAGAAATTTCAGGTGGGAGAGCTTACGACTTACGTTATGGCAAAACTCGCTCTGCCACAGCCGAGGCGCTGTGGTCTAAGCGCTGTTTCTGACATTTCGTCGGAGATTGGCTTGGGCGATGCGTAGATGGCGTGTGTCTTACGAAGTGGATTTTTAGCACGTCTTTTGTAAAAAAAGGTCGTGCTTATGTTATCGGTTTGTCCGTCTGTACCCACGGTATCTCTGCAACTATTAGTCCGATTTGAAAAATTCTTTTTGCATTCGAAAGCTTGAAATATGCGAATGATCCTTTATTTCGTTTTCTTTTTTTACGATGTACAATTTCGCCGCTAGAGGGCGTAAATGCAGATGTCGAATTCAAAAATGTTTTATTCCACATATTTACTTCTAAACATCCGATTGAAAAAATCTTATCTTTCGATTCCATTTATGTCGAAGAGTATTTTGGATATAGTTTTTTTTTCAAATTGCGTATAGATTTTCCGTTAGGGGGTGTAAAAGTAAATTGCATTTTTTTCCGATAACTCTTCTTCTAAAACTCCGATTTCAAATTTTTTTTTTCAGCGGATACATCACTTGATGCACAATCTTTTGCATATAATTTCGAATTTTTGGTAAAGAATACTTTGGCCACCAGAGGGCGTAAGTGTTCATTTTCGCTTCTGACGTATGTGCCATAAAATCTGAGCTTCTAAAATATCGATTGAAAAAATTTCTTTCGTGGACAGATGCCACTCACATCGATAAACCTTTTCGGAATATTTTCTACCTAAAATATTCCACAGTTTCTCCGCCAGCGGGCGTAGATGTATATCTTATTTTTGTCAATATCTCTACTTCTAGGAGTCGGATTTGAAGAATTCCTTCTTTGTTGGATAGTGTTTTTCGTGTCGCATATTTTTCATATAATTTCAAAATTTTCACGTAATTCATAGACTTTCCGCTAGGGGGCGTAAAGGTAAATTGCGTTTTCCCCTATATCTCTGCTTCTAAATCTCCGATCTGAAAAATTCTTTACGCACCGGATACAGCTCCTGATGGGAAATCGTTTGCACATAATTTCTAATTTTTGTAAAAAATTGTTTGGCCACCAGGTGGCGTAAGTCTTAATTTCCGCTTCTGATGTATTTGCAGCAAAATATGAGCTTCTAAAATCTCGATTGAAAAAACGTCTTTTGTGGACCGATACTACTCATGTCGACAAACATTTTAGGAAAATTTTCTTCTTGAAATAATGCATGGTTTCTACGCCAGGGGCGTAGATGTATATCTTATTTTTGTCAATACCTCTACTTCTAAAAGTCCGATTTGAAAAATTCCTTCTTTGTTGGATAGTGTTTCCGATGCGAAATGATTTTCCTATAAATTCAAAATTTTCAAGTAAATCATAGCCTTTCCGCTAGGGCGCACAATGGTAAATTGCGTTTTCTGCTCCTAAAACTCCGATTTGAAAAATTCTTCCTGTATCGCATACAAGACCTGACGGAAAATAATTTTCACATAACTTGTAATGTTTGGTAAAGAATGGTTTGGCCACCAGGGGTCATAAGTGTTAATTTCTACTTCTAATGTATTTGTAGCAAAATCTGGGCTCCTGAAAACGCGACTAATTTTTTTTTTCTTGGACCGATACCGCTCATATGAATAAACCTTTTGTGAATACTTTCTTCCTAAAATAATGCATGGTTTTCCCACCAAGGGACGTAAATTCACTTATTAGTTTTATCGATAACTCTGTTTCTAAGAGTTCGTAAGCTCACGATTCCGTTTACAGCAATATCTGAGGGATTAAAGATCCGATTGAAAAACTTCTTTCTTCCGTCAGATACTATGGTTTTCCATAATGGTTCCATTGACTTTGAATAATTTTGATAAATTTAATTTGGGTCAGAACGGATTCAAAAGACGTGCTTATTACACCCGAAAATTCGGTGTCATCTTTCTTGTTCTTTCCTGGAACCTGTGTCCCCAAATTAGCGACGGGCGATTGCTTACAAGTTAAGTTGTTCACGGTGGTCGTTAAAATCCGAACCTCTCGCCGAAAAAAAGCTGTTCAAAGTATCTTGTACCTCGCAAAGGAAATAAACTTGAGGCAGACAGATTTAATGATTCCGATTGACAATGGAAAACATTTTTTTTTCTGATTGAGTGTTTAACGACCACCCGGTGGCTCAGTGGTCTAAGCGATGGCTTCTGATCATTCGTCCGAGATGGGTCCGGGTTTGAATACCGGACCCATCTCGATGTTGTGTTTGTCTTACAGCACTGGTAGTTCACAGCCTCGTGCTCAGTTTTCTCTTACCTGCAGTTAAAAACCCAGGAGCAATGAGAAATCGAATTTGCCGCCCCCGTGGCGTAGTGTTCTAAGCGATGGCTTCTGATCATTCGTCCGCGATGGGTCCGGGTTTGAATCTCGGTGAGGCATGGATTTTGTTTGTCTTACGGCGCTGGCTCTCTCCCTTACCTATAACCAGTGGCCCTAAATTAGGAACGGGCGACTGCTTATAACCCACTGGGTTGCTCACGGTGGTCGTTAAACCTCCAATACACACACACAAAAAAAAAGATGAAAATAAAATCATACAATGTATATTGATTATGATACCCTTTCCAACATACAAGAAATCATTACTCAAATTATGAGGATAATTGCTGTGAAATAAATCTCGCTACCATGCCCTTTGACCCCATTTCGATTATATTAAACAGAATTGGTTCAGCATACCTCCGGTACAACATACTAACGTTTTGTCGCAATAGAAGCGTTTTTAGTCAAGTTACGAGGATAATGGCTGTGGAATAAATCTCGCTCCTGTGTCCTGACCTTTGTTTGACCCCATTTCGATGATATTCAACAGAATCGGTTCAGTATATCTCTGGAACATGATAAAGTTTTGTCTCAATCGAAGCACTTTTACGTAAGTTATGACGCATAAGGGCGATGGAATGGATCCCGCTCCTATGTCCTGGCCTTCGACCCCGTTTCTAATAGGGTTCGTCCCCAGGTTGTCCCTTACCACATACTAAAATTTCATCGAAATCGGACAATTTTTACGCGTTGCCGTGCAGACAGACTGACAAAGCTGGAGCATATACGCTACTTCAACCTACGGTTGGAAAGAGTAAAACACAACCACCAGTGAGTCATAAGCAGTCGCCCGTCCCTAATTTAGGGTCACTGACTCCAGGGAATAAAGGAACAGTGCCGTAAGAAAAGCACAGCATCCATGCCTCACCGGGATTCGAACCCGGACACATCTTGGACGAATGGTCATCAGGCACCGCTTAGACCACAGCACCACCGGGCGACTGGAAAACATTTGGCAGTCAAAACAAGCGAGCGTAAATATTTTTATTTTATTTTTTTTTTTATTGGAGGTTTAACGACCACCGTGAGCAACTCAATGGGCTATAAGCAGTCGCCCGTCCCTAATTTAGGGTCACTGCTTCCAGGGAAGGGAGAGAGCCAGTGCCGTAAGACAAACACAACATCCATGCCTCACCCGGATTCGAACCTGGACCCCTTACGGACGAATGATCAGAGGCCATCGCTTAGACCAGTTTAAGGATTTCCGCAAATGACAATTGGAGGAACAATGCGGTTTTTTCTTTGGGGGTGGGGGTTAACTACCACGGTGTGCAACTCGATGGGCTATAAGCAGTCGCCCATCCTTAATTTAGGGTCGCTGGCTTCAGGAAACAGCCAGTGTAGTAAGACAAACACAACATCCATGCTTCGCCGAGATTCGAACCCGGGCCTTTTGCGAACTAATGCTCGGAAGCCAGCGCTTTGCCGCCCCGGTGGCGCAGTGGTCTAAGCGACGGCTTCTGACCATTCCACCGTGAAGAGTCCGGCTTCAAATCCCTGTGAGGCATGGATGTTGTTTGTCTAACGGTACTAGCTCTCCCCTTCCCTGGAACCAGTGACCCTAAATTAGGAACGGGAACCTGCTTATAGCCCATTGAGTTACTCACGGTGATCGTTAAACTTTCTATCAAAAAAAAAAAAAAACCCAGCGCTTTGACCGCTGAGCCACCAGGGCGGCATTCACAATATAGAACTGCGTATGTAAAATTAATTCTACAACGCCAACTTCGTCCTAAGACAGTCCCACTATCGTAATTCGAGGAAGACTGAGTATGCGTTCCGATCGGCCAGTACTCTAAAGCGCTGGCTGGCTACTAACGATTGATCCGAGGTGGGCCCAGGTTCGAGTCCTGATGAGGTACGAAGTATGCATTTAGCTGATGGTGTTGGCTCTGCCCCTTCCTTGGAACCAGTGAGGAAAAATTAGGAAAGAGGACCGCCTATAACAACAGCTGCTCAAGGCAATCGTCCACCTCTCCCCTCGCAAAAGAGAATCTCAAAATCTCGGTGGGTTTATTTTTTGGGGGGTAGGGGGGAGGATTGGAGGTTTAACGACCACCGTGAGCAACTCCATGGGCTATAAGCAGTCGCCCGTCCCTAATTTAGGATCACTGGTTCCAGTGAAGGGAGAGAGCCAGTGCCTTAAGACAAACACAACATCCATGCCTCACCGGGATTCGAACCCGCACCCCTTTCGGACGAATGATCAGAAGCCATCGCTTAGACCACTGCGTCACCCAGGCGGCAACCTGTTCTTCTTTGCACTTTAATGCTCTGATATTTTGTACGCACCTTTTTTAAATGTTTTACTTATTTGGTAGCGTGTCTTACGCAAGAATCTCGCAGTCGTTACAAATGGCCTGAAGAGCTGGATTCGTCCGAAGTGGGCGCTGGTTCGAGTACCGGATGAGGTTTTTCTGTTGTTTGTTTGGTAGTTTAACTCAATCCCCCGTCCTTAATTTAGGTCCACTGGTTCCAGGACAGAGAGTGATCCAGTGCTGTAAGATAACCCACCATCCACGGGGTTCGATCCCGAACCCACTTCGAACGAAGGATTAGAAGCCAGCACTGCGCACCGCTGTGCTACCGGGGAGGTCTGAATGAGTGATGATTCGTGTGTTGAAGTCGATTGCTTTTTCTGCTGGATGGAATCATTGGCCCTAAGTAAGGGATAGGCGATTTCATGTAGTCCTTAAATTTTCTTATAGTAGTCAAACCGCGGAAAACAAAAACAAAAAGCATATCATAATCGCTCTAATATTTATGGTCTTCTTCAGTTAATCCATATCAATCATAACGTGTTTGAATAGCGACCTTAATAAAATTATAAAAAGAGGTTCTTAACATATCCCCTCAGAATGTCGCAGTTTAGGGGTTTAAGCCAGCAGATAGCCACCCCGGTAGATGAGTGGTCAGAGGCACTGGCTGCTCTTTAAGTTCGAATCCGAGTTGAGGCTTGGATAGATTTTGTCTGATCTGGCTCCTGCTCGGAACAAGAGACTCTAAATTAGAGACTGGAGACTCTTTATAGAGTTACATACTTTCGATGGCGAGCGCTTCCGATCAATCATCCTTTGTGAGGCGTAGGTTAGAGTCCCGCACGAAGCATGGGTGATATGTTTGTCTGACGGCACTGCTGTCTCTTTCTTGAAACTTTTGCTGAAGTTCTGTCTTTCCCCGGAAAGTGGCCCAAAATTAGGGACGGCAAACTGCTTATATGCCTTAGAGTTGCTAATGGGGATCATCTGTTCCCCCTCCCCGTTCCCCAAGAGTACATGAATCCCCCCCCCAAGTGTGGTGCACCAGATAAGCTAAAGAATCATAGCAGGATCAAAATTATAAAGTTTTACTCTTTCTGTTGTTTTCTTTTCTCTGAGTTTAACGAACCTGTGACGTACTACAGAGGTGATGCACATGTGAAGACGGCGTATCTGCGGCGATAAATTTCTTTGGGGGAGGGGGGAGGTTTAACGACGACCGTGAGCAACTCAATGGGCTATAAGCAGTCTCCCGTCCTTAATTTAGGGCCACTGGTCCCATGGAAAGGAGAGAGCCAGTGTCCTAAGACAAACACAACATCCATGCCTCACCGGGATTCGAACTCGGACCCCTCTCGGACGAATGATCATAGCCGCCCCGGTGGCGCAGTGGTCTAAGGCGTTGACCTCTGATCATTCGTCCGTAAGGGATCAGGGTTCGAATCCCGCTCAGGCATGGATGTTGTGTTTGTCTTACGGCACTGGCTCTCTCCCTTCCCTGGAAGCAGTGACCCTAAATTAGGGACGGGCGACTGCTTATAGCCCATTGAGTTGCTCACGGTGGTCGTTAAACCTCCAATAAAAAAATGATCATAAAACATCGCTTAGACCTCTGCGACACCGGGGCGGCCGATACATTTCGTCGGTGTAGTTTAGTCAGTTGGTGCACCTGGCTCCGGAGCGAAGAGACGCGAGTTCGATCACCAACAAATTTGTGTTTTCTAATTGGCGCCCGATTATGGAAAATGGTTCTACTGGCCTTAGGGTTCTTCAAAAGAATGTGTGATGTTTGTTCCACACATCATCTGGAATAAATGGAAATTCCCTCTTCCCTTCGAAAAAAAAATTGAGAGATTATGTGACGTACTACAGAGGTGAGGCATGTGTTAAGACGACATATCTGTAGCGATACATTCCATCGGTGTAGTTTAGTCGGTTAGAACTGGCTCCGGAGCGGGGAGGCGCAAGTTCGATCAATGTCACCAAAACATTTGTGTTTTCACAACCCTCATGAGCATTTAAATCTATGAGGAGTCATCAGTCCCTGATTAAGGGCCATTGGTTTTAAGTAAACAGCACAACAAGGGCCCTAAGACAAATACACCACCCATGAGAAATTCGAACCCTGTCCCAACTATAGCCAAATTCTCACAACTCCTACTTCTCAGCGACAGAGGCAATACTTAAATTTCTAAAGACTCTGATGCTAGAACAAACAGGGTGATTCCTAAAGTGCTAAGTCACGTCAATAACTTGGTAACAAAGACAGCTAGAGCTATGGAAGTAAGATGTGGTAGAGTAAAACAACCATGCGTTATCGGATGAGAGTGACTGCAGCGCCCCTAGTGGCAAAATGTGGAAGTTAGCTCTCCTATCTCGGAAACCATGAGAGATACGGGAAAGAGATCAATTAGAAACTTGTAGAGTATCAACGAATTAGTAGGAAATGACATATGGTAGAAACGGCTGGGATAAGTAGAAAGCTGGAAACGTGAAGAAAACACAAGTTTTATTATATTCAGGCATGAATACAAATGGAGTACATTGGTCGTATTTAATGCAACAGCGGCTCTTACATAACGTAGCGTTTAACGTAAATAGGTTTCAATATGGCCACCATCTGCCACAATACACATTTGAATGCGAGACAGAACTTCCCGTTGTACGTTCGCCAGCATAACAGGTGTCACGCTCTCACACGCGCAGCGACGATACGCAGTCGGAGATCGTGGAGACTCGTCGGTTCCGCCCTGTACACGTAATCCTTTAGGTAACCCCAGAGAAACAAATCCATGGGAGTTAGATCCGGAGATCGTGGAGGCCACGCTACGGGACCGCCATAACCGATGATCTGTTGCCCGAAAGTGTCGGACAGGAAGTGCTGTGCCGCTGTTGGTTGATGTTTCGGAGCGCAGTCATGCTGAATTCATAATGAGCGTACATCTTGCAGAGACAGATCATCTAACAACTCAGGTAATGTGCTTTGTAACAGCTGCAGGTAGCTTCGTCCATTTAATGCTCCCTCATAGAACACAGGGCCAATAAGTTGGTCCTTCCAGATGCCACACCAGACATTGATCGACCAGCGCACCTGATGCCTCATTTCCCGTGTAAAAAATGGATTCTGAACTGCCCAGTAATGGGTGTTTTGTTTGTTCAGCACCCGGCGTGTGTGAACTGCGCCTCGTCAGTCCAAAGGATGTTTAATAGAAAGGCCGCATTTTCTTCTACGGTGTTCATTACAAAATTGCACCAATCTAGACATCGTTGGTTATGCTCTGGCATCAGTACGTGCAGCGGTACTGTACGGTACCGGTAGGCACCATGCTGATGCAAAATATTCCACACACAGAATTGTGATAAGCCACATGCCATACTGACTGCCCTCGTACTGGTGTGTGGGTTGGCCAAAATGTATGTCAGAATATCGACTGATTGCACATCCCTACCCATTCCGGTGGGTAGGCCCAAACGGGGACGCGCTGCAATACTGCCTATCTCTCGTAGCCGTCGAACCGCGCGACTGATGGTCTACCCTGTCGGCCATGGATGAGTCGGAAATCTTAAGATACACTGGTGTGACACTTCCCTCGCGTTGCGTCCGAATTCCCCATATAGCAGTACCATCTCGCAATACTTTTCATTCGAATTGCCTGCCACGCTCGTTCTTTATCCAATACTCACGTTACGAATGACAAAGCTCCTGACCGACGTCCCCGCACGGGGATAACTGGTTTTCCAGTTATTTAGGGAGCGGCTCCCCCACGGCCCGAGCTAACCTTGTGACGGTTTCTCTTGCCTCTGCGGCTTTGACGATTACATAACCGAAGGGACAGCTGTTCCTCCAGCTGATGGGGGATGGCATCCCCACGGCCCGAGCTAATTTTCTCTTATAATTTTGCTTTTTCGTCTTTAGTTCATACATTGACACGTACCCGCCTCAGTTGTAGGCTGCTGAGGTTGTGATGAGGCGCCAGCTCCGGGTTTTGTTCCTCGTTCCCTTCACTGTCTTTTCTCTTTTATGTTACATTTTCTGTTTTTTTTTCGGAGCTGGTTAGCTTAGACCTACCTGCACGTTTACCGTGTGCGGTGACCCGTACAGGTGGAAATGGGGATGCTGGAGGCTGAGGTATCTGGGGGCCGGGTTTTAGTGTCTCCAACTGCCAACACTCCTCTTTGCCCTCTGCTTCACCCTAAACGGGAGGCTGGGAGCTCACCCACTCCTAGTCAGGAAGTCTGTGGCCGAGTTGGGTCCAGACTTCTAGCGGCTTGTCGTACCGTTCGGCAGGGTGAGTTTGGGGATAGGGTGGGCATGCCAAAGGGGTGTTCCCCAGGCATGGGAAAGTCTGGGTGCACGCCGAGCGATGTCTGCCCTCTCAACTTGCTATATCCGCTGGCTATCCCTAGAGCCGTGTCCTGCGTCCGCTTGGGCTTGCGGACCTCAGGCTCTCCATTGTTGGGCTCGGTAGTGGGTGGGGAGGTTGGCGGACGAATCTATTTTTCTTCTCATGGCAAACCAAAGTGTTTCCCATGCTGTAACTTTGAAGCGCCGTGTGGAAAATGGGACACCCTCCTCCACTAAGAAACTACTCAGTTCCAACTGTAATGCTCTGTTTCTTCTAATTCATTCTGTTGATCCTGCACAATCCCTCAGTTCGAAGAGTCCTTTTTGGATTAATAAGGCTCTTCAGGCCGTTGCGGGCTCACCAAAGAGTGTTAAGAAGCTCCCGTCAGGGGATCTTCTTGTGGAGACATCAAATCCACGCCACAGTGCCACCTTGCTGGAGACGACCATTCTGATGGACGTTCCAGTTCAAATATCTCCCCATGGTTTCCCCAATTCCTCTCGCGGTGTTATCAACTCCCGCGACTTGCTGTAGTGCAGCGATGAGAAATTTCTGGAAGAACTTGGGGAACAACATGTCACTGGGGTTCGGCGTATTCTTTTCCGGCGGAATGGGAAGTCTATTCCCTCCCGGAACATCGTGCTCACATTTGACTCCCCTATCCTGCTAACTTCCATCAAGGCGGGGTACTTGTGTCTCGATGTTCGACCATACATCCCGAACCCCTTGAGATGTTTCAAGTGCCAGCATTACGATCACTCCCAGCAGTCTTGCCGTAATGCAGCAAAGTGTGGGCGCTGTGGGTCGCCTGAACACTCTTTGGCGGACTGCTCCGCTGACTCGGATCACTGTGTCAACTGCGAGGGATCTCCCCCGGCTTCTTCTAAGCAGTGCCCAAAGTGGATCGAGGAGCAGGCTATCCAACGCCTGAAGACGACCGAACGTCTGTCTTATCCTGAAGCCAGACGGCGGATAGCTTCTCTACCACCAGGCCGACGCTCCTATGCATCGGTTGTGGTCCAGAAGGCTACATTTTGCGGTGCAGACTGAGGTGACCATCCCAGCGCGGTGTCCTTATGTTTTTGAGGACATCGTTGCTGCCGGATTGGAGGCACTGAAGTCTCGCCGCATTGAATCCAAGGCGCCATCAACATCGACGCCTAAAACATCCTCTGTGCAGAAAACATCCTCTGCCAGCACTGGGACCCAGTCCCAGGGCGCACCTAAGAAGAAGCCGGGAAAGGTGAAACCAGGATCCTCCCCCTCGAAACAGAGCAGGGCAAACCCATCAAAACCCCCGGTAGCGCAGCCCTGTGTGAGTAAGCACAGCCCTGTGTTGCCTCCGGACATTGCAGAGGGTCAGGAGCTGATGGACGACTCGGAGACATTCTAGTCGTCTGTCATTTTCGTATTTCATCCTTTCCTTTTTTTTTTTTCATTATGGCTACGCTCATTCAGTGGAATTGCCGAGGTCTACGACCACGAATTGATGATCTGAAAGGCTTACTGTCTTCGCACACACCTGTGTGCGTTTGCCTCCAGGAGACAAAGCTTCGAACAACGGACACTTTTCCGCTGCGGAGATATTCTATTTTCCGCAAGGATCATGAGGACGGTGTTATCGCCTGCGGAGGAGTGGCCGGTGTTATCGCCTGCGGAGGAGTTGCCCTTCGGACGACTTTGCAGGCAGTGGCAGTGAGACTTTCTGTGAACACCCTGTTCACAGTCTGTTCCATTTACATGCCACCAGCTGAAGCTGGGAGCCTTTCGGATCTGGAGGATTTAGTCGACCAGTTGCCGCCTCCTTTCTTCCTCCTTGGAGATTTTAATGCACACAATCCGTTGTGGGGTTCTAGCTCTCGTGAGTCCAGGGGCCGTGTTGTTGAGTCTCTTCTCTGCAACACGTCCCTCTGTCTCCACAACACTGGGGCATTAACTTACTTCCATGAACCCACCCGCTCGTACTCAGCCATTGATATGTCCTTGTGTTCACCGTCGTTATATCCAGACTGGTCCTGGAGCGTGTCTGCTGATCCCCTTGGCAGTGATCACTTTCCCATCTTTCTCCGTCTAGCAGGTGACGGGTACCGTCATCCTACTCGCCCTGCTAGATGAGCTACCGATCAAGCCAAGTGGGACTCATTCACGGCTTCAGCGATCATTACTCCAGTCATGGTGACCTCGGGCACGATCGATGAAGCTGTTGCGGCGGTAACGGATTGTATTGTGCAAGCGGCAGACTTTACCATCCCTAAGACTTCGACTAAACTTCCACGTTGCCCGCGACCTTGGTGGAATTCCACTTGCAAGGCAGCTCGTCAGGCCCAACATCGGGCTTGGGGTAGGTTTAGTCGGTACCCCACCGACGCGAACCTACTTGCTTTCAAGAATGCCAAATCTTACGCGCGATTGGTACGTCGTCGTAGTCAACGGGGAATCTTGGATACGCTACGTATCCGGGATTAACACCACTACCAGCTCTAAGATCGTTTGGGACAGGATCCGCAAGATTTGGGGTAAGTACCCTTCTGGGGAAATCTCCATTCTCGAGAGTGATTTGGGAACGGTTGCTGACGCTCAGGGTGTCGCTTACTGTCTGGGCACCGCATTTTCTTCGGTGTCTAGCAGCAGCAATTACCCTGCTTCGTTCCGGCAGTTACAGCCGCGGCTTGAACGGTCCAAGGTTTCCTTTGGACTGTTTTCCGCTGCCGATTATAACAGCCAGCTGACTGCCGTCGAACTGAAGGTTGCCCTGAATCGGTCCGGCCGAACATCTGTCGCACCGGATAACATCCATTATGAAATGCTGAAGCACCTTTCTCCGTCCTCTCTTGAATGTCTGCTAATCCTGTTTAACAGGATCTGGCACGAGCGTGACTTTCCCGAATCTTGGCGCACTGCCATTGTCGTTCCTATTCTCAAAATTGGTAAAGATCCCACTAACCCGTTGAACTACGGACCAATTGCTATGACGAGCTGCCTCTGCAAAGTCCTAGAGCGCATCATCAATTTTCGTTTGGTTTTTTATTTGGAATCACGTCACCTTCTTTCACCTCATCAGAGTGGATTTCGGAAATTCCGATCCACCTCAGATCAACATCTTCGCCTTGAGACATCTGTCAGGGAGGCGTTTGTCAGGCGTCAGCACATGGTCTCCGTGTTCTTTGACATGGAAAAGGCTTACGATCGTACCTGGAGATACGGCATTCTCCGTGATCTGCGTGACTGCGGATTGCGGGGAAATTTGCCTACCTTCATTGCTGGATTTCTCCAGAACCAGATGTTCCGTGTGCGCGTCGGATCGACCCTCTCTGCGTTATACCCACAAGAGCAGGGTTTCCCCTCAAGGCTCCATTCTTTCTGTGACATTGTTCATCCTTCGTGTTAATCATATTTTCACTCTACTTCCTCCGATGGTTCGTGGCTCCATGTACGTGGATGATCTGCAGATCTCTTGCGCATCTGTCAACATGCGCTCCATTGAGAGGCAGCTGCAGTCGGCCATTACTAAGATCTCTATCTGGGCTTTCCATAATGGATTTGGCTTCTCTACGCAGAAGACCGTTTGCGTGCATTTTAGCCACAAACGGGGTCTTCACCCAGACCCCAGCCTCCGCCTGGGGTGTTCTACCATCCCTGTGTTGTCAGAAGTCAAGTTCCTTGGGCTAACTTTTGACCGAGCACTCACCTTCCGACCTCACATCCAGTCTTTGAAGGTGAAGTGCACGAAGTCCTTGAGTATCCTGAAGGTCCTCTCTCGAACATCTTGGGGGGGGGGGGCTGACAGGTGCTCAATGCTTCGCATTTACCATTCTCTGATTCGGTCAAAGTTAGACTTTGGTTGCATAACGTACGGTTCGGCACGTCCTTCCGTGTTGTGGCCTCTGGATCCTGTCCATCACCAGGCTCTGCGGCTATGCACTGGTGCTTTCCGTACCTCTCCCGTGCATAGCCTGTATGTAGAGGCCCATGAACCGCCGTTGTGCATCCGACGTAAGCAGCTGTCTCTTCAATTCTTCAGCAAGTTGAAGTCTCTTCCTGATTATCCACTGCATGGTTCCATTTTCCAACCGCAATGTGTCCGCCTATTCTCACACCGGCCTTCCTGTGTTCCGACGTTTGGGATTCGGTTGTCGAACTTAGTGCGTGATGCTGGTCTAGACTTGTCAAGGATTGGTTTGACCCGGTTCTACAATGAACCGCCTTGGCAGCCGGTTCAAGCAACGGCTGACCTTTCTCTTTGTGTTTGGCCAAAGTCTTCCACTCCTGTTCTGATGTACCAGCAGCTCTTTGCCGAGAAACAGTCTCTCTTCCCGGATTTCGTGCCTGTATTTACTGACGGGTCGAAATCCAGTGAGGTTGTTGGATCCGATTTCGTGTGTGGCGCTGCCTCCCATGCTGAGAGGCTTCCGCCTGAATCCACCATCTTTTCGGCTGAGATGCGTGTGGTACACTTTGCTTTGTGTCACATACAGTCTAGATCTCATCGTCGCGCTATGATTTGCTCCGATTCCCAGTACGTCATCCAAGTCCTTTCTTCTCCAGAAGACACGGACTCACCAGTCATCCGTGATGTCTGTCGTCTTCTTGGAACCTTGTAAGGTGCTGGATTCCTGGTCCGATTCTGTTGGGTTCCTGGCCATGTTGGGATCCGGGGTAACGAGCTGGCAGATCTCTCTGCCAGGTCTGTTTCCTCCATGTCGCCAGCTCGGCTGCCACTGTCTTTCCGAGATTTTCGCCCTTTGATCCGGACAATTGTTTTGGATGAGTGGCAGTCCCTGTAGTCTCATCAGGGCAGCAATAAACTCTATGCCATCAAACCACAGATCGGACTATGGCAGTCTAGTTTGCGGAAGAACCGTCGTGAGGAAGTTGTTCTTGCACGTCTCCGCATTGGGCACTGTCGTTTTACTCACCGCTTTTTGCTGTGTGGCGAGAGTGTCCCGGTGTGTGAGGCGTGCAACTGTCGTCTCACTGTCCTTCATGTTTTATGTACCTGTGTTCGGTTTTGTGATCATCGTTTTCGTCATTTTTACTCTCATGTGTTGGACGAAGGAGCAGCTACGCTGCAAACTATTATCGGCGAAGCCTGCGACACGAGAGCAGTGTTTTCATTTTTACAGGAAATTGGTTTTTTTAAACTCGTCTAGATTTTAACTTGTTCACTCTCATATTTCATTTTTACCGCATCAGCCTGTTTTTAACCTTGTGTACGTTTTTTATTAATTTTGTTTCGTTTTGATGTCTTTGTTTGGCGCTCTTTGGCCAACCATGGTCCTTGCGCCATTAAACTCAATCAACCAACGAACCTGACCGACGATCCTTTATACATTGCCACGCCGCGCCTGATACGGCAGGTGAGGTGTTATGTCACACCAGAATTTGCATACGACACTCAAAGCGTGCGCTCGCATACGTCATAAAGTTCTCTCTGCTAGACTGTTATCACGACAACGACACGAACCGGCTTCGCACAAGTTCGCGTTTCCAGCCTTCTACTTACCCCAGCCGTTTGTACTATATGTCGTTTCCTACTAATTCGTTGATGCTCTACAAGTTTCTAATTGATCTCTTTCCCGTATCTCTCATGGTTTCCGAGATAAGAGTGCTAACTTCAACATTTTACCACAAGGGGCGCTGCAGTCACTCTCATCCGATAGCGCATGGTTGTTTTACTATGCCACGCCTTACTTCCATAGCTCTAGCTGTCTTTGTTTCCAAGTTATTGACGTGACTTAGGACTTTAGGAATCACCCTGTATAGAGGGTTCAAAGGAAAGATGCTATTCAGGGCAATAACTGCGGAAGAAAGGGTCCGAGTGGTGCACAAGTTAGGTCTATGTATGGGAAAGGAACGATGGCCGACCGAATGAAAATGATTGGAGCGCCCCTAGCGGCAAAAGTAAGAAGTTAGGAAACCTAACTCGCGAACAACGCGAGATAAAAACACAATTCCAATTACAAAAAATGAGGAACCCAAGTTTGCTGTCTGTAGTACGATAAGTTAAAACAAATCCCTAAAACTGCCGAATAAAACTCAATTTATTTACAATTTTAAAAACCTATTTACATAGCTAGCGCTTTCGGGGCTCACATGGCCCCATTTTCAAGCATAGAGGCAACGACTATATACTATAGTTCTTCGTAACTAAGCTGAAATACGTCATAAAAATAATACAGGTGATGCCATTTACATTAAGAAAAAAGAGGAAATTAAAGTCCAAAAACAAATACAGAACATGTTCATGTAAGAGACTCACCTTCTGAGTGTGTCATGGGGAGAGCGATCATCTGTCACCAAGGTCTTAGGACTGAAGTCGGAAATTCCGTATTGCAGCAGACGTCGTGATATTTAAGAATAAACAGACTTTCCGAGAGAAAAATGGTATTCTTGTTAACACAGGAGTTTAAAACTTTAGCATTTTGCCAGTCCGGTTTGCAGCCTTCCTGTTTGACTGCAACGGTGAGGGCTGTGGTGATGTTTCCACTTCGTAGAGAATATTGGTGCTCCTTCAGTCTTATATGTAACGATCAAAGTGTCGAACCGATGTCAACCTTAGAGTCACGGTTTGAGTCTTCTGAGGTCAGGGGCATGGAGTGGACACCAGGTTTGTTAAACATATTGACTTTATCCCGGTCTCTACGGACTAGTGAGATGATATTTCGGGTACAGATGCCAAAAGATAAGTTATGACGCTGACAGACTTTTTCAAGTAAGAAACAATATGGGGAATAAAATCCATGTTACCAACAAATTTAGACAGAGGCGCTTCATTAACCAAAGTGGTAATCGTAGTTTTGAAAACTTTGAAAACTTTTTGGTTAAAGAAGCTCCTCTGTCTAAATTTGTTGGTAAATTGGATTTTATTCTCCATATGCAGTTTTAGGGATTTGTTTTAACTTATCGTACTACAGACAGCAAACTTCTGTTCCTCATTTTCATCTATCAAGTACGAAATCTTCATATTCAGACGTCCAATTACAAAGTTGTAGCGCATCGTCTAAATAGTAGGAAACGACATATGGTGCGCACGAATTATGTACATGGACGGGTCAAAATGCTGATAAAGTGCACGCGGCCTCTGGATGGTTAGGCAATGCAAAATACCGGCCCACGATGGAGAACGATTCAAATGCGTATGCAAATATTGATAGTGACGTAGAAGCCGGTCGGTGATATAAAATACCGAGGCTGGGGATTTGAACGTCAGTCAACGTACACGTTGCAAACATTAATGGTGGGCTACTCGAACGCTGAGTACTGTGAAATGGTCGTGTTTTATGGAGAATGTCATCGCATTGCCCACGAAGCTGCAAGGCGGTATGCCGAGCTTTTTCCGACTGGTCAGCATCCAACTCAGCGACTATAACTGTGTTCACAGCCTCCGAGAGACCAGAAGCATACAGGCACGTCCGCGATCGGGCAGGCCTACGGGTTCGAGTGTTACAGTGCATCATGAGGCTCTCCTGGGATATGTTCTTGCCAATCCCAACATTAGTACCACAGCAGTCGCTGAAGCATACGGATCAACAACACAACGTGTTTAACAAATCCGGAACGAGCATACGGAGCTCACGCGTACCACGTTGAGCAAGTGCAAGGTTTGATGGATGGAAACCAGGGAAGGCGTTTTGATATCTGCAAATTTGTACATAACACGTTGGAGGTTAATCGAAACTTCTTGGCCGATATCTTGTGGACAGATGAGTCCCGCTTTACACGGGACAGAATAGTCAATCGGCAAAACACCCATTACTGGGCTCTAAGCAGCCCATCTATGGGACGTACGAGCTTCTCGGCATCAACGACGTTGGGCAACTAACGTTTGGTGCAGTATTTGGTGAAACACACTAGTTGGACCCATTTTCTATGATGGGACATTAACAGGTCAGCGGTACCTTCAGCTCTAACGGGGCCCGATATCTGACTTTCTGGATGATCTTCCCCTCAGAGATCTGCTGCGCATGTGGTACCAACATTATGGTGCGCCACCTCATATGGCAGCCAATGCACAGAGTTTCCTGGCTGAAACATTAAGACACCAGATAATTGGTTATATCGGTAAGATGGAATTGCCTCCGAGGTCACCGGACTTAGCACCTTTGGGCTTCTTCCTGTGGGGTTACTTGAAGAAACAGGTGTATGCTTCAGAACCTACTATTCCGGAAGATTTACGACATCGCATTGTGTGCGCCTGTAACACATTGACACCTGCCATGCTAGATAGTGTATGAGAAGCTATTCTTACACGCCTTGGAATGTGCATTGTACCCGATGGTCGTCACTTCGAACCGGCTGTACATTAACTTCGCGCAGTTGTGCGTTGTACCTGTAAGTAGGCATATCTCCTGTAAACATTTTTCAGTATTATAAATAAGCCTGCATAGCTTCTGCCTCGTGTCATTATTTTTGTACCTGTTTCATACGCTTTACCGTTTCGAATTAACAGTATCTTGACCCGTCCATGTTCATAATTTGTGCGCACGATATGTCGTTTCCTACTAATTAGACGATGCGCTACAACTTTATAATTGGAATTTTGTTTCTATCTCGCGTTGTTCGCGAGTTAGGTTTCCTAACTTCTTACCTTTGCCGCTAGAGGCGCTTTTTCGAGGTTTAACGACCACCGTGAGCAACTCAATGGGCTATAAGCAGTTGCCCGTCCCTAATTTAGGGTCACTGGTTCCAGGGAAGGGAGAGAGCCAGTGCCGTAAGACAAACACAACATCCATGCCTCACCGGGATTCGAACCCGGACCCCGTTCGGACGAATGATCAGAGGCCATCGCTTAGACCACTGCGCCACCTTGGCGGCTCAACAACATTTTTCCACATGTCTAAGGTCCAGTGGCGATGTTGCCGCGCCCATGCTAATCTTTGCACCCTGTGATGTGCGGTCAGCAGCGGTACCCTAGTGGGACGATGGCTTCTGTACCCCATAGCGAGGAGATGGTTCTGGATGGTGTGGTCACTTGCAAGTTTTGTGCACCAGCGTTAAATTGCAGAGTGATTTATTGCACTGTGGGCCGTCTATCCGCTGTTACAATGCGAGCTTGATGACGATGACCCCGCTCATCCACACGCTGTTGTCCACAGCAGTTGGGCCTTGCAGGGATGGTTTTACCGGATTCGATGTACTCACGGTGCATCCGTGACGCAGTGGCTTGTGAAAATCCCAGTGCCTGCACGACTTCCGAGATGGAGTGACCCATTCGTCGGGCCCCGACAATTTTCCCACCATCAAATGCGCTTAGATCCATCGACTTACCCATACTGCGTCAGACTCTTACTGATTCCCGTCGTATCACTCCTTATATTGTCGGATCGCTGCATACGTCATGTCGTTTCCGTTTACAGGGCCGCCTACAGCGCCACATTTGCATAACGCCAGCTGTCTCTAATTCAATTGCTTTTCAGTGTATACTGCTCTTTTTTTTTTTGATTGGAGGTTTAACGACCACCGTGAGCAACTCAAATGGGCTATAAGCAGTCGCCCGTCCCTAATTTAGGGTCACTGGTTCCAGGGAAGGGAGAGAGCCAGTGCCGTAAGACAAACACAACATCCATGCCTGACCGGGATTCGAACCCGGACCCCTTACGGACGAATTATCAGAGGCCAACGCCTTAGACCACTGCGCCACCGGGGCGGCGTATACTGCTCTGTGAACTTCACGAATCGCTCATTTCTCTAGGTTGGGGGAGGTCATAGTGTAATGACTCATTGGTGCATGTTCTCACTTACCACGGTAACTACCATCATGAGCAATTCTTAGGTCTATGGGCGATCGTCCGTCCCTAATTCAAGGTCGCCGCCCCGGTGGCGCAGTGGTCTAAGCGATGACCTCTGATCATTCGTCCGAACGGGGTCCGGGTTCGAATCCTGGTCAGGCATGGATGTTGTGTTTGTTTTACGGCACTGGCTCTCTCCCTTCCCTGGAACCAGTGGCCCTAAATTAGGGACGGGCGACTGCTTATAGCCCATTGAGTTGCTCACGGTGATCGTTAAAGCTCCAATCAAAAAAATTATTCAAGGTCACTGGCTTCGGAGAAAGAAGCCGGCGTCATCAGAGACTCGGGCAAATGATCAGTTTCACACCACTCTACTAGCCAAGAAAATTTTGTTTAACAAGATTTTATAAATTCGCGCTTACCTTAACATACCCAACTTTTGTATCTTCCATGTAAATTTGGAATATTGAATTGGCCGCCCCGGTGGCGCAGTGGTCTAAGCGATGGCCTCTAATCATTCGTCCGAACGGGGTCCGGGTTCGAATCCCGGTGAAGCATGGATGTTGTGTTTGTCTTACGGCACTGGCTGTCTCCCTTCCCTGGAACCAGTGACCCTAAACTAAGGACGGGCGATTGCTTATAGCCCATTGAGTTGCTCACGGTGGTCGTTAAACCTCCAATCAAAAAAAAAAAAATATTGAATTGAATTCGAGACTCATAATCCCATGTGTATAAAAAAAAAAAAAAAGAAGCTTGTGTATCATTGCAATAGTCAATTTTTAGTAAATATTGAAGCGTATGTGTTTAACGATCACCGTGAGCAACTCGACGGGGCTATAAGCAGTCGCCCGTCCCTAATTTGCTTTCACTGGTTCCAAAGAAGATGGTGAGCCAGTAGCCGTTACACAAGTACGGCATCCATGCTTCACTGGAATCCGCATGCGTACAAATCTCAGACGAATTGTCAGAAGCCAGCTTTTAGACCACTGCGGCTCATTTAAGTGCAAACCACAAAAGTGGTCATATACTTCCTAGATGCACTGTCTTTGGAATACTCGTAAAGCACACAACTCTGAGCATTTTTGAGGGGAGGGGGCTGTTATATATGCTGTTGGAGCTGCCCTGGAAGCAGAGCGGTCTGCGGCGTTGAATTTCGGATCATTCGCCAGATGGACTGGGGCTATCCTGGTGGCGCAATGATCTAAGCGCTGGCTTGTGACTATTTTTTTTTTATATTGAAGGTTTAACGTCCACCGTGAGCAACTCAGTGGGCTATAAGCAGTCGCCCGTCCCTAATTCAGTGTCACTGATTCCATGCATGGAAGGGGGAGAGCCAGTGCCGTAAGACAAACGACATCCATGCCTCACCGGGATTCGAACCCGAACTCATCACGGACGAATGGTCAGAAGCCATCGCTTAGACCACTGAACCACCGGGTCGGCTGTGACTATTCGTATGAAATGGGTCCGGATCCCGGTGAGGCATGGATATTGTGTTTCTCTTACGGACTGGCTCTTTCCCCATGCTGGAGCCAGCAGCCTCGAATTAGGGACGGGGAAACTGCTTACATCCCATTGATTTGCTCAAGGTGGTCGTTAACCCCCCTCTCGCTCTCAATTAAAAACAAATTAATTAAAAAGATAAGTTCGAGTTCCGGATGAGGCATGCACTTGTCTGTTGGCGCTGACTCTCTTCCTTCCATGGAACCAGAGACCAATTTCATTTACAGCTCTCAGTTTTGCTCATGGTGTTCGTTAAACTCCGAAACAATAATAAAGTTCATAGCTACAAATCCCGATATTAAGAAACGACCGTGCATGCTCCGTGATGAAGGTATATTTTTGAGCATGTCAGTTCGTGTTATACCTTAAACATTACGTAAATGAGGTGAAATAACTTTCGAAGTTCGATGAATTTATAATACAGGCCAAGAAAGAAATTTTCCTGGCCATAAAAAAAATTTGAATTTATCAGTTGCTTTTTTGTTTTGAGGTTCAACTAATATTATGAACAACTGACGATTATAAGCAATATCGTATTCCTAATTTGGCGCCATTGATCTGAGAGAAGGGAAAGCCAAAGACGCAAAACAAACAACTCATATCTCGTCCGAGACTAACCCCGGACACAGCTCTGAAGGCTAATCAGAATAAAATTTCTCTGACCACTCGACTGCCAGAGGTACATCAGTTGTCATACTTAGAGTAGGAATGTAAACAAGCAGCCGCCTGGGTGGCGCAGTGGTCTAGGCGATGGCTTCCGATCATTCGTCCGAAAGAGATCCGGGTTCAAATCCCGGTGAGGCATGGATGTTGTGCTTGTCTTACGGCACAGGCTCTCTCTCCCTTCCCTGGAACCAGTGACCCTAAATTAGAGACGTGGAACTGCTTATAGCCCTTTGAGTTGCTCACTGTAGTCAAACCTCAAATAAAAAAAAATTCTCTTCTGAAAAGTTCTGACGTAAGAGCAATCTGAGTTTTTTTGGGGTTTTTTTTTTATTGAAGGTGAAACGACCGCCGTGAGCAAATCATTGGGCTAAAGCAGTCGCCCTTTTCTAATTTAGGGCCACTGGTTCGAGGAAAGTGAGATCCAGCACCGTAAGACAAACATCCATGCCTCGCCGGGATTCGAACCCGGACCCCATCACCGACGAATGATCAGAGGCCATCGCTTAGCCCACTGCACCACCGGGGCGGCAACTCAATGGGCTATAAGCAGCCTCCCGTCCCTAATTTAGGGCCACTGGTTCCGGGGAAGGGAGAGAGCCAGTGCCGTAAGACAAACAACATCCCTACCTCACCGGGATTCGAACCCAGACCTCTTTCGGACGAATGATCAGAAGCCATCGCTCAGACCATTGCGCCAATCTTTGAATGCGCCCCTTCCTCAAGAAGGACGTTTATCTTGGACGAACGAATCTAATCATTGCCGTAACTGTGGTGCAGTGGTCTAAGTGATGGCTTCTGATCTTTCGTCCGAAAGGGGTTCGGGTTCAAATACCGGTGAGGCATGGAAGTTGTGTTTGTCTTACGGAACCAGTGACCCTAAATTAGGGACGGGAACTGCTTATAGCCCGTTGAGTTGCTCACGGTGGCATTTAAACCTCCATTTAAAAAGATTTTGTTATCCAGCTAATACCACCAATGAAGTATTCGCCCACAGAAGCATTTTCCTATAGACCGCTCGAGAAATGGCCCACTTTCTAGAATTTTTTTTTTTGAACAAATTATTTTGATCCTTAGAAATAATTCTCACTAACTTTATTTCTAACTAAAACGTTATTTCCTCAAATGAATAAGAACATTTCCTTTTTTTGATTGGAGGTTTAACGACCACCGTGAGCAACTCAATGGGCTATAAGCAGTCGCCCGTCCCTAATTTAGGGTCACTGGTTCCAGGGAAGGGAGAGAGCCAGTGCCGTAAGACAAACACAACATCCATGCCTGACCGGGATTCGAACCCAGACCCCGTTCGGACGAATGATCAGAGGCCATCGCCTTAGACCACTGCGCCACCGGGGCGGCTTCTATTTATATGGTGGGAGTTTGCTCTGAAATGGCATATCAAAATTTCCTGTAGTTATGCGAGAAGAGTTGCCTTGGGACAAAGCACGCTGTTATAAATTAAGTCAAAGCTGACTATAGCTAGACATGGTCGTTGACCTTTGAGCCCAAAGTCATTGGTATGTACTGTCCTTTAATATTGAAGGATACGCCAGTTGCCATTGTGAAGGTCCAACATCTCCACACACTTATGCACTCTGACAAAAAGATTCTCCAACAGACACATCCCGAAATCTGTGTCCCACAAACATTTATCTTAAAAGAAGCTATTTACCAGTACCATTGCACAGTAGGCGTTCAGTGACCAAATAAGAATTGCATAGGAAAATAGCTATATGGCGTGTGTGCATTTCAATTTTACGAATTATCATGGTAATTTAGTTTGGAATATATCATTGGATTCAGTTTGGTAGAGTCTTCAAAATAATTATCAAAACCAAATTTTTTCAAAGCAAAATAATTATCTGGTACAACACCCTGCTTGGAGTGTGGTTTGATGTTACATTCAATACCGGGCCGGATTTTTTTAAATTACTTCTCCGTTAAATTCAAAATTTGCCCAAGACTGAATTTCAGTTTTACAAAAATTTCAATAGTTCTCTTTCATCTATGATCAGACATTTTCTCATGAGGAGTTTCCCTGCAGGTATGAGGTTTTTTTTATAGTGAACCGCAAGCCAATTTCCCGGCCAGGTTTTGGTTCTCGCCGTCAGTGTGCACCCCTGTTTACCACACTACCTTATTCACAAAATTCTGTACTGGTTCCCAGTCCTAAGGAAACTGCTTAGGACACTTTTTCGGTTATCTAAAAAAATAACTGACAAACCCGGAACGTTTTTACAGTCCAGTTCTGTGTGTTCATTGACTTCACCCTCTCTGAGAATCTCAAATTATCAATATCATTTCCCTTTAAATGACGTCCGGTAAACTGCTGTCTTGAATTTTAATATATTACTCAGTGCGCAATTCTACTTCCAAGTCTAATAGGCAACAGGTGCTGTTTTCGCCAGCAACACACTCATTCTCCAGTATCCCGTTAAATCCGGTGTTTTTTTTACAAGCACGGCTATTGTTTATTGTTACTCGCTTAAGGGCAATAATTTAATCAAAAGGACGCCATAACACTTGTTATATTCAATAACAAACGTTCTGTGGGTTAACCAATATAATCTTGCTGTTTTTTGCGATTGAAGGTTTAACGACCCCCGCGAGCAACTCAATTACGACTTCTGGTTCCAGAGAAAGGACATAGCCAGTGCCGTAAGACAAACACAACATCCATGCCTCATGGGATTAGAACCCGGGCCCCATCACGGATGAATGGTCAGAAACCATCGTTTAGACCACTGAGCAACCGTGGCGGTGAATCTGAGCTTACGGTGATTTCACTAGAGCGCAAAATTAACATTCACAAGTTTGTTTTTAATTGGATGCTTAACGACCATCGTGAGCAACTCAGGGGGCTATAAGCAGTTCCCGTCCCTAATCTAGGGCCACTGGTTCCAGGCAAGGGAAAGAGCCAGTGCCTTAAAATAAACCTCCATGCCTCACCGTAATTCGAACCCGGTCCCTCTCGGACGAATGACCAGAAGCCATTGCTTAGACTACTGCGCCACAGGGGTGGAACTCGGAAGTCTATAGGTATTGATAACACTAGTACCTCAAAAGAGTACGAAATACTCAGACCACAAGTCTGCAGAATAAAGCCGGTCCTAAAGTATTCGCGTATCCTAATAACTGAATTTACCTTTCCGTTGGAAAGGTTAATACATTCTACGATACTAGCTTAGTCTGCAGAGCATTATCAGAAACTAAATGCTCAAGTTTTATGGAAGATTATTCCATTTTCATGTCAACATACAGGAACATGTACTGTCTAGCTGTTTTTGTACCCATGAAAAAGATCATGGATTTTTTTTTTTTTTTTTTTTTTTTTAAATCTTGCACTTAAGTCCTCAAGATTCTGAACCTTTCTGCAACTGACGTTGGAATTCGCTCCACGCTTTCCATGTTGGTCACACAAAGGAGTTGTCTCCTACCTCGCCTTACTGTCTTCTATTACTGTCGGAAATACCTCCATCCTTGCCGTTAAGTCTCAGTCTAGGGTTTCTTTACCTTTCCGCATACCTCCGCAACTATATGTAATATGTATTTAACCATTGCTTGATAACTACCTATCCGCAAAAAGTTCAGTCTTCCTTGTGTAGACTTGAGAGTCCCAAAACTTAACGTTCTTACGCAAGGATATTCGTCCCAACTATCAGCCGCACGATACTATATTCCACCAGAGCACTGTAAACAATCATTCACATACACAGAATTAACTCTCAGCTTTCAGTGCTCCATAGCAAAACTCAGTCTGGCATCAAAGAAGTCTGAAAACCTCATTGCAGCAATTGGTCGACGAACCTCTCTCCACGAAGCCAAGGGGCAAAGTTAAGCGCGGTTTACTCTGGGAAGGCAACTAGAACAAGTAGCACTTTAAAACTACTAACTTTCGTAATTGAACGCTAAGCAACGTTTCCTTCAAACTAATTGCTCAAGTAGTTTTATTAAAGTAAAATCGGTTCCAACTTTTGAAGGCAAGTAAAAGAACTACTATCCGCTTAGTTATACTTCCAAAAGTTTGTTCCTATGCTAGCCTCAATTGGTACCTCATTTTTTAGTGTTTTACGTTGATATTGAGAGTTTATTTTCAGAAGTCTTTGAAGTAATTCGAAAGCAATTTCTGGATGAATACTAAGAACGAATTTTTATTGGAACGTTAAATGAGTCATACAGGAATAAAAAGTTACGTGACTACGCATGCAAGACTTCTTTTTAGGAAAGTTACTTTCCAGAACTTAAGTGTTTTAAGGTAGTTTTAGTAAAACAGCCAAGCGTTGCAGAACTTGTGAAGCACTAACCTTTGATTTCATAGGCCCTTCATTGTCATGGTTCGGAAAGACCACATGTTAGAAATCTGGTACTTTGTCTAGAATTTAATTTCTTGAAATGGGAGAGTGACACTAGACTAATGTGTCTGACAGAACAAAGCTCGAAACAAGCACGTGGAAGCGCATCACGTGCTCAAGCAGACTTGATGGCTGCTTGATTCAACTTTGGGGAGGGGTGTTGTAGGTTTAACGACCATCATGAGCAACTCAATGGGCTATAAGCAGTCTCCCGTCCCTAGTTTAGGGCCACTAACTCCAGGGAATTTAGAGCCAGGGCCGTAAGACAAACATCCATGCCTCACCGGGATTCAAACCCGGACCCATCTCGGACGAATGATCAGAAGTCATCGCTTAGCCGCTGACCTACCGGGGCGGCCAATAGACTTCACAGGCTATTGCCAGAATGAGGTGGACAGCGATATTCCACCCCCCCCTACAGTCCTTATTTGGCTCCCTCAGACTTTCCCGTTTGCACCCTTTAAAAGACACCATTCGTGGGGAACGTTTCCACGATGTGACAGACGTTAAACTGGCTGAACTCACTGGTGAAACTACAGCCTCGGGAATTTTTCCAAAATGGATTTTACCAATGGGTTCAAAGATAAGTGTATAGAAAGTTATTGACAGTACTTTGAATAGGCTAGCATTAACAATACGTCCAAGTATTTTGCCGCTACAAGTAAAAATCTTGAGGGACGAGGCATTACTTTCAGGATTCCCTTTGTAATAAGTAGTCTCAACGCTGACAGGCGGCAAGGGGAGAATAGTTTCCAGAGATTGGAAGTCAATCAACAAGAGCGAGCAAGCAGGGTTTCACTGTGCAAGTAAATTTTTCACTTATCCCACAAGTAGCAAGGACTTAATATTTTAATTTACTACTAATTTATTCTCCAGGAACAAACTAATCAGATTCAGCTAATTTGCATCCAATCGTACGGCGTTCACATTTCGACCAGCCTAGTGTAAGAGATTGCTCAGTTAACAAGGCTTAGTGTAGAAAGTATGAATAAACTGGAAACAGATACAAATGATCCCCCCCCCGGTAATATTCTTATATCATAGAGACATTAAGTTACATGCCACGCTAACTATCTTCCACACCAACAAAAGTGGTACAGCAATCTTCCCTCCTGGTAAACATTAAATCAATTATTGCTCACATGCTGCTAACTGTACGAATTTAAACTTTATGCTGGAGTTCTTGAAAACTCGTTGTAAAAATCTTACGGAAGCAAGTTTATGTAAACTAAAGATTTCCTTTTGGTAGTGAAACAAGGGTAGCATTAACTGTTCTTTACACTGGGCAGGAGTTCGGAATCTCATGCCACACCAACTAGAAATGGGTTAGTAATAAGTAGGACATTCTTCTGTTGATCTAGTTTATTTCGGTCACATTTACTTAGGCCGGTCCACAGCGGAAAGCATTTTTCTGAGATCTCTCGTCACTAGTAGTCTTCGAATCAAACCTTGCCTCTACAATCTCCCGAATCTACTCTGTGCCTGGTGCTCAACTTTAGATGGTCTCGCTTACATCTTACGTTAGGCTCTCCCTAAACTACTTCCCACTGGAAAACTTACTCCCTACCCAAAGTTTGGGAGAAGAAGAAACTGGAACAATTTCCCCAGACTCCCTAGAAGATCTGCTATGAACTTCTTTGTACCTCCATTTGCAAACTACAGCGACGCCGTATCAGCAAAAACTACATTCTTGAGATTCCGTATCGATAAAAGCTACAGACGTCCTGTTAGCGTTTCTAGACTAAATTTCTAGACTAAACACAGATTACGAGTATTACGAATTAAAACTTACGTGGAAAGTCGTTCAGTGACCGAGTGTTTGGCCTCACGTGGGCAGTTTTGTACTACTAGTTTTATCTTATGCCCAATTGCAACTTTAAAGTTCTATCACTTCGTATCTGAGTTTATTTTAGTTAATTGCTGTAAAAAGATTTAGGCGGTAATATATTTACTGTATTACAAGGGTAAGCTCTCATGGTAGAAAATTTTATCCCAAACAAATGATTCTTCAATTCAGAAGGTGAAAGTTGGCAAATTCCAGTTACTTGGAAGTTAAAAGTTTGCACTTCAAATTTGCCCTGACGGATAAGTATTTCAGGACAGTGCATACACCACAGTCGTGAATACCTGTATGCAACATGCGTTAGATTGCTACGAATAACTCAATCAATATAAGTGTTCAGATGCAGAAGTCCTTGTAGCAAAGATTTAGATTCTATTTTACGAACTCATAACATTTGTTAGACTGCGTTTTCGAGCCCTTGCGGAAGTTTACAGCACAAAGACAATTTCCAGGGTTTCAAGTATTTTATATATTATTTCCATATGCTTTTTACAGAGGTGACAAAGATGTTTTCATTTAAGAACTAAAGAAAGCTAAATTAAAAATACCAGTTTATTACAAGTTTTATTTGACGACAGCACAGGAAGTTATACTTTGATTATTAGCTAGACTGATCGTCAGCATCAGAAATCTCAACATTTTTTACGAGGTTATAAGATTCTTCATCGCATGTCGGAAATCTAGTGGCGCAGGCAGCCAAACCACGTTTTGTACCAAACTGAAGTATGGCATTGTAATAAGCTACTTTTGATCCTGGTGGAAAATGTTGCAGAGTGCTGACAAAAAAAAATAACTAGTTATTAAGCATACAGTATTTAACTACAAAGAATTCAGAACACTACAGTTAGCATAAGAAATTTTATAACTTAAAGAATTGCGTAATGAGGTCATTGCAGCAAGATTATAGTAGATAAAGAATATTAAATAATTGAACTTAATAGATTATATTTTACAGATAGCTTTAGTATTCAAGCTACGGATCAAATAAGTTTCTAAATCAATGCGTACTGCTATTACACTCATCCGTCACCTACAGGCATTATGGCGATATTATTGGTAAACTAGCTAGTCTTTTAAACACTGAAGGACTATTCAGAATTTGAGATTAAGAGCTTTTAGAGCACTGGAGTTTAGCATGTTTCAATTTTACAAATCTACTCAACCTTTGTCATAAAATATAACGTGCAGTGTCAATGCCATTAGGAGACGAATTCAAAGCTCATATTCCGCCAGAGGTTAAGTTGTGTTAAAGTGAGATCATGATGAAAGGTAATTTTACCTGTCCAAAAAAGAGAATGATAACTTCAACATCGTTAAAGAAATTTGAGTCAGAATTACTTTAGTCTGACAGTTTACCTCAGAGTAGTAATCTGGTAGCACTGAGCAAGTTTGGATTCAAATTTTGCATGTAGCGTTGTCAGAAAAACGATCCATCCATGTTTCGTTAAGTAGAGAAGTACACAAATTAGCGCTGAGAGTGGAACTATCCAGTCACTAGGATTTCTAGTTTACCATACGCTGTTAGTCATCCGTAGAATATCCGAAATTAAGACTTCAGCAGTAAGCTAACCTCTATTCCTAAACAAATCCCTTTAATTTAGTAATTCCCAGCAGTTTAAAAGAAAACTCAAAAGATCTGCTTTGACAGTGGTGATGCCAACCCCCAGTCAAATGGGAGAACCAGGAAACTCCATGCAGTACTTAGATTCTGCAGATAGACTGAAAAGGCATTAAATCTTAGTGATTAAATTTCAATGTAGACTATGCTAAGAAGTTCCGAAACTACTCTTAATCCACGATTTATGATCAAAATTCCTTCAGACGCAGCGTCAAAATTCCACCCCTGGTAAGATAAGCTACAATGGTCGCCTACGATAACTTATTGCAGTTAACTTGTTTTGGACTAATGTTTACCATGAGAAACTAATTGATACAAAGTAATTTCAAGTTTAGGGACGCTGGTTCCAAGAAAAGGCAGTCCCTAATTTAGCTCTCCACAAATTACCCAGGTTCTTCAGAGACTAACGTAGGCATCCTTACTCGGGTGAATAAGCAGAAGCCGTAGCTTAAGAACATTTGGCCAATGGAGCGACATCTAGTTCCACAGACTGAGTAAACATCACCAAGCCACGTACTTACAGGAAGTAGGGAGCCTTGAACTCCCTGGGGTTCAACAGACGCAGTCTACACTTAAAAATCAACCATACTAGACCCTATACGAATTTGCGCACTCATTTTCTTAGCGAAAATTACATTCTCTGGTATACATTTACAGAAATCAGACTAGAACCAAACACTTCCTTTCCCCCCCCGAGCACTGTACTTTATGCTGGTCATATACAGTTTCTCATGCTCTGCTCAGTCTCACATGGTCGTGAGTGCGACTTCGTCGAGAGACTGAAGAACTTCTGCCCCAGTTTGAAACATTTTGCACAACTCCAACTGAGATAAACTAAAACAAATTTTTTAATAGCATAAAACTAACAATTTAAGCAGAGCTTTCGCGCTCCACCGGAGGCTTAGTCAGGGCTAAGCTTTCAAAGCCTTAGATAGCAACTTGGAGATAGCAACGTTGTTACAATTCAAAAATTTGATACTTGCAATTGTAGCAACACTAAGGCGGCTTTGAAAGCTTAACCCAGAAGAGGCTTCCTGGTGGAGCGCGAAAGCTCTGTTTAAATTTTGTATTAGTTTTACACCATTAAAAGGAAATGTGTTACTTCATAAACGGTGTAAAGTCTTCGATAATTCCAATTGAGATATTAGCTTTGAAGAAAGAAGTTAGGTTATTCAGAAATTTGAATTATGATTTCTCACAGTATCTCCACAGCGCAGTGAAATTCCCACTGGTCAGTTTCCAAAGCGCCATCGTAAGTGAAGATCACAATGTTAGCTTTCGGATTTCGCATTGAAGTTCCCACCAGTGTAGGGTTTTTTTTAATTGGAGGTTTGGCGACTACCGTGAGCAACTCAATGGGTTATAAGCAGCCGCCCGTAGGCTCACTGGTTCCAGGGAGGAGTGAGCCAGTGCCGCAAGACAAGCATTCATGCCTCAGGATTCGAACCTGGACCCCTTTCGGACGAATGATCAGAGGCCACCACTTAGACCACTGTGCCACCGGGGCGGAGTAGAAGTTTCATAGACGGAAAAAATGTGTTCGAATTTCTAGGACGTACTGCATACATGGTATTAGGACCACTCAACACTTTAGCCTTCAAAACAGTTTTGTTGGTCATCCTAAAGGAATGGGAGACTAGCAGAACGCTATTGGTTCTGCGTAGTGCATTAAAAAAGAAACAGTCTAGTAGTTTCCAGTGCATCGAGTAGCCCGCAACTGTAAGGCATACCGAAAATTGAATGGTCACTAGGTTCTATGAAATCAGCTTTCCCCATCTTCTGGAGGAAATTAGTTTACATCCACCAAATTGAAATTTAGCTGGCGTTTCATGGCTTGATTTGTATTGGATGTCAAAGTAAAACTCCTGCAATAACATCGCAACTTTTCCATTGGCAGAAGTTAATTTGCACTTTTATCGTGAGCTTTAGAGTTTAATTCTATACCGTTACTATAGCGCGGTTGTAGCAGCAAAAAAGATTTAAACGTTACCCACTTTGAAATTCAGAATAGCAAGCAGTTTTAATTCACGCAGATAGTTCTTTGGGATACAAGAATAAAACTTTGCCTTCGTGAAGTGTGGCTAGACTTCATGTACGCCATTTAAGTCCGCATTCTGATGAATGGGTTATGAAAACGTCAGGCAGCTCAACGTTTTCCAGTTACAGCTTTGAATACTTAGGCACTAAACGTAATTGGCTAGTCTATTAGATCTCACTTTAAAAATGTCATTTATAAGCCTGAAGAGTAAGAACTCAGCATTAGTTAAATTGAAGTAATGAGTTTCTGTAGTTACGATAACACACCCTAGATCATTCTTTCCCAACTAATGATCCATGCACAGACACAAGTCTCAAAACACGAGATTTAGATTCGGTGTGCAATCTCAAAGCTAGAACAAAGTTCAGCTTTATTCCAGTTTAGTTACCGCAAGTAGTTTTTAGAAATACTAGCTAGTTATGAACCATTAATGTTCCGTTTACATCTAGTGACTTCACCGCGAATGGTCAGCTCATCGCTGTGGATCAATTACACCCAGTAATGGCGGATTCACAGCGATGTCTCAGACTGAGACACTGAAGACTAGTTTTTGCGACATTGGTTCCGAAAGTAATTCCCAATAGAAGCAATTTCTAGAATTAAGTGTCAACCTTTGAGTCCTCGCAGGCGCTTTGGAGTAAAGTGATTGCCCATTAATTTGAATTTTCCACTAATACCTGGCCTCGCAGGTGCTTTGAGAGTACGAAGTGATTGTCTTTTGAATCAAGCCGAAGCCCCTGCCCCCGCAAAAAGTGTCATCACTGCGATTAGTTTCTCAGGGAGGAGTTTCAGTGGAACAGGCAAAGTAAAAATAAACATTTCTGGTTTTGTTCCCTTGCACGATACTATAGCATACACTAATAGCATCTTGTTTTCCTAAAAGTGCGAAGGATAGTTTTAATTTCAGGGCTCTGTCCATTTCCACCAATACCCTGTAAACAACTTATTTCTTGCATACTCTTGTGATAAGCTGTGATTTCATACCTACAGACTTATTTAGTAATCCGAATTTCAAGATTTTACTGTACTTTGGCATGCTACCAGTGTCAAGCTACGTACTTGCTAACTACCAAACCCTGAGCCTAAACGCCTTTTACTTTGAGATAGTCACGACTAATGAACTGATACAAGAATTCAGGTTCCAGTGGCATACCATTAGAACAGTTCAAGAGACTGTCTGGTAGTAGTCACTGACTAGAGGCTCCCGGCTTCACATCTTAGCACAGAATGTAAAACGTGCACCCCGATTTTGAATAACAGCATAATACATGATCAAGCCAAGAATGCCATCTACAAACTTTATATTGAGAATAAGTATTCTAACCCAAGCGTGCGGAGCCTGGTGGTTCGATACTCAAGAATTCAGCCAGCCGTTAGTACAAATCCAGAGAATCGCGCTACTGGGAAGAACGGTATTTCCGCACGATATCTACACTAGAACTCTAAATGCTGGCGGGGTGCGCACAGTAGTTGCGAAAGCCGCCGCTCTCTAACTGTAAGGAAACAGCATTCCTCAAAGGAGCATGTTCTGCCTCCGAGATAGAGTGCGCTGCAGAAAGCAGGGCTGTCCATCCAACGGATGATATGTGCCCTAAGTGAGATTTTTGAAGAACAGATACTCCAGTTGTATATTCTTTGATGGCTCTAAACTGAATCTAGTTTAGAACAGTCTTTGCCAACTCCTCGTTATCGAAGAGGCACAAGTTTGAAATTTCTGTTTATCAGGTAGAGCTACTGGTAAGGGAAATGCTGGATTTGGCCACCCCCAAGCAGAAACAATAGTTTCTTATTCATACAGATAAGATGGTCTTAAGACACCAGGATTTGAACAAGTCTTGAAAGGGATATTAAGGCTCAGTTTGGGAGCTTACAAGAGGAATGGTTTTTCACTGAATCCAAAGCCATGTCTGAACTAGTGGGAACAAGAGGGAGGCAGGACAAGTTGTTAAAGAAGTCACGAAGGAGGGAAAGTGGATTTCATCAACGCCACTGCAGAGCGAGAACCAGCATGAAGTAGGTCATCCTGTAAGAATGATGACATTGAAATACGGACAGAAAAACCGCTCAAGGTCTTCCCCTAGTGTCAGTAGAGGGGACTGACATTTTGACGTAGAACTAAGTAACACCGTTGATAGTATGGGGCGACTTACGACCAACAGCCTGCGACAAAAATGTCCCAATGGAAATTATTAGTGTTAAAAATACGTGCCGCATACCGATCGTGTTAGCATGGATTCCAATTCTCGTACTGCGCAATACATCGCGTGCGCGACGCTTCTCGTGCGCGGGGGAGATTCAATGTTTCTGGGTGTGCCGCTGCGTTTGACTGTCAATCTCGGCAACCGTGACAAAACACGATGTGCGTAGTATCGTTTTAAAGCTCTCTACGAGACCTATTAAAATATACGAACAACATTTCTCAGTTGTTTGAACTGAAGATTTTAAGAATTGTTTTCTTGTGAACCGGTAAACACTTGACAATATCCCGGTTTATCTGGACAACTGAGTTTAAAACTACTGCTGGTATCGTTTTAAAGCTTTTTTTTTTTTTTTTTTTTTTTTTATGAGATTTATATAGAGAACATATTGCAGTTGTTTAAACTAGAATTTTTTAAGTTGTTTTAGTGTGAATGGCTTAACATTTTCGACAATAGCGGGAATTCGCAAAATGAACGCAAGGAGAAAATCAAAACGAAAGGCAAGAGCAAATGATTAGGAATGTAAGCCCAAGAAGACTGCAGCCCAATGAACTATAGCATCGAGAAGCCTAAAAACAGTAGCCACTAAACAAATCTAACACACCGATTGAACCCGTACCATTTCGAACTCTGTTCGCAAAGCACCCAGCATTAATTTTAAAAATTATGTAAGCTACTATTCATATCGTAGACCTGTGATTGCTGTAACAGATCAAGCGCTTTTAAACCATACTAGACTAGCTCATTTCAACTCTCGGATCTGCAAGTCTCAGTACTACGTTCCAAAACACTGCTCAATTAGAACTGAGCCTACCTGTATTTTTAACCAGATCTCACTGGGAATTAGATCTCTTTAGTACTATAATCGTTACGCCATTAAGAAAGGCGTGCCGTTATGGCGCCCAGCCGGCATAAATTGGTCATCTGGCATTTTAACAGTGAAATACTGACGTTCTTGCCCAGGAATGTCAAAGACTAGACATCTCGCTCTTAAGTAGACCAAGTCCAAAGGGTTTAATGGAATCAATTACCAAGATTTCCTATTCAGGAGAGTAGATTAAGTGGACGGATCAACTGGTAAGGGCAGACAACTAATCAATGTAGATAGTATTTTCAATTCATTGTAGATATTACATTTGTAATAGTCCAATGGGACCATTTTAAAATTGACAGTGAACACTTCCATAATAGTGTACTACAACCATGTCTTAAGAAAAATGGGCCCGTCCTATCGGAGGAAAGCATAGGGATTAGGGAACGGATCTTCCAGTAGCCCTATTAGGCAGCTAGCCCACGATACAAGTCATACCGACGGATGATGCAATTGGTCTATTTAGGGCAGCGATAGCTGGCAGATTCCCGACCGATCCTTGCGGTGCCGAGCACCAGTGATTTCCGGCAGGACTGCTGTGGAGTTTCTATAATAGCCAAATAAACCAAGCCCAGTAATGCTTGAATTTATTTTTAGCGGCGCAGGATTAAGTCAAAGTTGACCTAGTGCATGTATAGGCACCTATGATACAAGATTTGTTTCTTGAACTCTAAAAACCGATCACCTTAAGTCTCATGTAGAACCTTAAAAGTAAGTTCCTCAAAATATTCTATTCAATAGCTTAATGAGACGTATCAAACACTCATGCACTGCCAGTTTCTACAAGTAACTTTGTAATATTGACATAAGCTTCATTTACAGCTTTTGGTACACATCTTTGAGGTTAGACACTAACTGGCTTTTTTTTCTCTGGTGAATGTTTATGCTGGTCAATCAGAATCTGGGTAAGAGGTTTGTTTGTAGTCAATGTCCTCCATCGTGACAGTGGAATAAGCCACAACGTGTACAGGTTTGCTATATTTTTCGCAGATCTCAACGAATCCGGTGCAAGTCTTTGTCGCTTCATGACTGCCCTGCAGCATGAAGAGATGCGCTTACACCTCCATGCAAAGCTTTAAAACAAGAGCCATAAATAATTTCGAAATGGGAGTATTCTCAGTCCCCAGTATCTTAATAGGGTACTGGACCATCAGCGGGTCATCCACTTGCGCAACTTTGTCATGTGAGCAGCTTTTAGTGAGCAATCATAATAGGGAAGAACCTTACTTCATCAGGAAGACCTAAAAATGTAGCGAAATTAGTATCGTGCACGAAGGTAAAGGGGAAGATTCATTTCTGCGCCGTGCTGTATTGTGACAAGTAGCTTCATAGAAACCACGAGAGGGTGCCAAACTAACGGAATGCCGCTGCTTTCGCGTAATTATTTCAGGATTAATACGAAGGGAATGATTCGAACGAAACCGCCAATTGGAATTCCGAGATATGTTCTCTCGCACTATCTGTACTACAGTATCAATAGAGAACACAAGTACTTCTACAAACGACTTTAACATAATCTGTTTTCAAATGCCATTATAAGAGGAGGCCCATCTGGTAACTAGATATCCGTGAGATTAGCACAGAAGATCAGTTATTTCTACTATTGCATACATAGAGTTAAGTTGTTTCTCCAGCACGCTCCGGTAAGGACCAGTGGTATCCGTCGATCAAGGTAATCCCAAATACTAGCTAGTGAGCAGTGGATCAGCAAGAAATAGTCTTGTTTTAACAATCTTTCACTTTTGTAGTTTCCATGACAAATAAAGTGTACCTGAACAGAGTCTTCAGTGTAGTTTAGTATCCTAAACTTGCAATGCAGCACCTACCACTGACTTCACTATCAAAGCAGTTTGTATTTAACTTCTAGTATTGGAATAGAAAAAGGCAGCGACTGGTTTACTAGTTGTGTAAAATCACAAGACTGCTACGATCTTACAGGAATTCAAATATGCATCTGAAGACTAATATACTAGAATATTAACTTACCTAAAGACTTCGTTTACCGACAGAGCAAACTCTCCGGCATTTTCAGGGCTGGCTCCTATTTCGCACACTAGCCTCGATATGCACTGGTGTTCGTCTGTCTCTGCCAGCAGAGCGAAGAAACTCTCTGCGTCTTCAGGTTTCGTGGCTGGTGTGTCCATCCGTCCTCCTCTGTAGGGATATGAAATACCCTGTGTATCCTGTGACATACCTGAACTCTTCATAGCATCCGGTCGAGGGAAGTTTGCTTGGAAGGTATTTGCGATGCCGGGAAATTGCAAGTACTGGTTGAAGGCGTTGTCCGCTGCTCCGAATCCGAATTGAAAAGGATAAGAGAAGGCTTGAGATTGCTGCGCTGCATATGATACAGGTCCACTTGGCTCTGCGGGGAACTCTTCAAATAGATCTGGTTTAGGCGTTGTTTGGGGCCTTCTCCGGAACAGGGAGAAAAATCCTCTTGTGAATCCGGTGGCCGATTGAATAGTCAGAGACAAAGGGACTGCGATCAGCAGAGGTCTTGCAGAATACTCTATGTGATAGCCTTTAGAATAACACACGAAGAATAGACACAAAAGCAGAGTTGCCCGTCTCATGGTGCCTAAGAAAGATACAAGTTGGCATTAATGTGGATTTATTACAGAAGTCAAACCTGCAAATAAGTAATTTACTAATAAGGTTTGGTTTCTAAGCCTTAAGCCATACGAAATCAGCCACGAAATTTAAGCACGTAGAAATGTAATCAGTAAATTACGTAACTATAGACTAATTTAAACGAACTTAATCTCTGGTTGAAAAACAGGTAAACTTGCACGTGGTAAAAGAACTTCAGATTTTTTTTTTTAATCTCCTTGTAGAAACCTAGCAATTTTGGCCACTTAGATTTTTTTGAGAACTTAATTTTATTCTAAATTACTACGAACCTTAGCTACAAAACAGTAATGAAATCTGACCACATCAAGTCAACACTTTTAGAGTGGCGTATATTCTAGGCTAACATTCTCTGCGAAGCCCAGATAATGCACAAATAAAGTCAAATATCAACGGTATTAAGATATGTTGATACTTTAGGTGAGAAAAAACACTAGCGGATTAGCTTCTTAACTGGCGAGCGATGATCAACTGCATGACGCAAGCATGCTTGCGTTAGAGTCTTCGCTGTTCTGATGCTAAGAGCTTCGATGCAATAGACTGCTAAAGTTTCCATGAGAACATAAATGCGGCGTATGGAGGTGAATGGAACATTGCTTTGCCCAGCGGTTCGCATAGAAAAAGCCTTTGACTATCTCAGTCATTCGCATGTTTCCGCGTGTAACAGCGCATGTTTCGCGAAAATTCTTTGTGTGAAGTGTCACTGAATTAAAGTCAGTGATATTTTAAATTCGTGGATTTGTTTCTGATAAATTCTGTGAAAGCTCCCCTGAACATCTACTGATAGAACTTAAAAAAACTATGTTTCAAACTTTGCTGCAGCTAGACTGAAAAATCAACTGAATGTGTTTTATTCCCTTGATTAATACAAAAATAAGACATTACTTGTTACATAAAGTTGAACATTCGGTTTATTGTGTACAAATTAGCAGACCTAATGTTAAAAACTTTCCAAAAACTGCAGAAAGAAGTTTCTGTATTAAAGAAAAATCTAGATTTATCTTAGAGCCACACAAGGACATGCACATTCGAGCAACTTGGCCGATTTGTCAATAGAGAAAAACCCATTTTTAAATATGGAAAAGTACTCTGAAGAAACATTTGTTAAAACGTAACACTCAAGTTCACACAAAGGGAAAGAATGGAGTTCATGTACAAATAAAAGTATTCAGAAGAATGAAGTTCATGTACAAATAAGTGTTCAAATCCTAATCCTCAGTTATTTGGTATGTTAGCAATAGCATGTACCTAAAATTTAGAAAAAGTTACTTATATTTCTTAATTAAAAATTAAACTTCGCAATTTTAGAAAGATACTGGGGGACGGGCGAGATAGTCCAGGTCACGGACCCAAGATACGCCACTGCACTTTAATAAAAAAAATAGGTTAATACTGCGCATTGAGGCCAGACTATACGTAGCATGTCCTCTGTTGCATCCTTAAAGTTACCCAGAGGTATTACAGTCACATTAAAGCGCTTCTCAACTTTCCACTTTATACAACAGGTAGACATCTGAAGTTAAGTTGCCAAGGCCCTTGTAGTGACAAATGTACTAAGAACAAGCAATATGAAAATGAAAACCGAGGCAAAGTAGGGAGATGAATGTAAGAAATTACTTCCTAAGTTAAATGCAACTAGGAGACACTGTACGAAAACATCACTGAAGACTAAGTTCAGCAGTGAAGAAAGCAACTAAGAATCAAAACTAAAAGAAAATAAATTATGTCACTCGGGAAGATTGTACTGTAACAAGTGGAAGCTAAGTTTAGTACAGTTCTACACAAAACCAAAAAAGGGATACGTCTATTAGAAAAGTTAATATAGCAGCAACAAAGGAATATTTAGATACCGTGAACATACAAAGAAACCAGCTAAAACAAATTACACTATCAAGTTTACCAGATGTCTCAATGAAGGGAAAATTAATTATTGGAATCATATTAGTGATACTGCTATATAAAATGGACCTTAAGACTTCAGGAACTACAGACCCCATCAGCCTCCTATCAGTTGTTTACAGGATCTTCACTTTAAAAAAAGTGTTCCGTCGCATTGCTTAAAGGAAAACACTGGATTTGGATCAGCCATAAGGAAAAGATTGATTCAGGAGAGACTGTAGTACCAAAGATAACTATGTATGATACGGCTGAATTAACATGAACAGGCCTTTGATGTATTTTCAATGCCATAGAACTTCGGGCATTGCCATTGGTTTCATGGAACTCCAATGTTAATAACATCTATTAAAGTACAAGTGTTATAGGATATTACCACTTACAAAAAAGAAATTTAAGTGAGACAAGGTAACACCATGTCTCCCAAGCTCTTCAGTGTCACATTGTAGAAGGTCTTTCAATCCTTGAACTCTCAAGGCAGCTCAGTGAAGATTTAACCCATCGTTTTGCTGACAGTTTTGCAAGTACTTTCAGAGTTACAGCGCATGATACAGACAAGAGCAAAGAAGTATGTTTAGAAAGTGAACTGATAGAAAAATTAAGTTTATATACAGTGCTTTTACAAGAACCGAGGATCTGGAAATTGTTGGAGCAAATCTAATAGTAATTGATGCTTACATTTACCTTGGAAAACAGATAAAGCCTGGGATACATAGAAGATAAGTTGGCGTACAAGAAAACTAGCTTTGGGGAGAAACCACAAAACTTTCGATAGCAATTTACCATTAAGTCTCAAAAGGAGACATCAATGCATACTTCCAGTTCTTATGGATCAGACTGACTTTAACTGCAAGATATCCATAGGCTGCAAACAACTCCGAAGCATGGAGACTCACTTTGTGCATCTAGTAAAAATGGGAACAGGGATTTGGATTAGAGAAGTGACAGGAGTTTAAATGATCAAGGAGACCCTTAATCAACTGGACACATTGCTAAAATTTAGAGTAGTTTGATAACTGGTATAGTAGATTGGATAGCAAGGGACAGAAAAGTACTCTAGAGACCATGTGGCAGATGTGTTTATGAAATTGAAAGCATGACTGATGCTTCAGTAAGTCTTCCGAAAGATCTGAACATTCAGTACCGAGTTGATAATGGCAGATATCCTTTAGTAAGGTCTTTCCTTAACACTAGCTATCGACTTTGCAACACTGACATACCAGAACGTCTTAGCTACATGTAAGACACATGAGCACAATAGATAAGCATTCAATATTTAGCGTTTTTCTTGCTCAAGCGATGCGTCGCCCAGGAACGCGGCAACATTCCGCAGATAAAGCCAGCCCTAATCTAGGCAATGCAAACCCTAAATTAACAGGTAAATACTGAATCTGCAGTTGTTTCGTGAACAGCAAAATCTAAATTCCGTCTTCATACGATTAGGTTACAGGCAAATCTGCAGCTAAACTAAAGATCTTATGATCCCCATACTGAAATTTAAGGCAGTCACTTCAGGGTGTCTCCCAACAAACATTTAGTTACCGTGACCTTTTCACACATAATGCCCGTCAGTGTATTTCAGTTTCTGACGCAAGGACAGTATTTGGCTGAAGAGCGCTGAGATCAAGTTCCAAAGAAATCAGCTGGTATGAAAAGGTATCAACCCCTTAACTAGGATCATCTGACATTTCGATCAGAACATTCTCCTACATCAGATTAACAATTAAGCTTCGTAACAAATCTTAACCGTAAGGTATTTACCACGAGCTGCTTTTCTAAATACTCTTCTGGTTCAGACTTCCTCCGAGGATTCATCTTTCGAAGTAATACGTGCAAACCAGATTTGTCGCCACTGAAGACGAATAAGGGACCAATTCAACTTCATCGAGTGATGTGTCTATAGTATACGCTAACCTGCCATCTTTTAAGTTTTACCCCTCTTGAAGAGCGAATAAGGGCATGAACTGGCTCCATAAGCCATATTTTTTGTGATCAGACTATCTCGCGCCACACTCTTCGGCATACTGGTGCGTTAAACCTTGAGTGGACGAAAAACTTCACCGACGAGAAACCATACAAACAGTCTTCATGCCCGGACTTAGTTTCAGAAGAATTTCTACGACTCCGGTATATGCAATCACAGATTGATGCTCTCACATTCACAAGTGCGGCGCTCCGTTTTTGGAAGTCCTTGCGCAATGATCATAAGACGCCGAAAGGCTAAGCTGTCGGCTCTAGCTACGCCAACCCCCATATCAGCAAAAAATAGATCTTATCCCTGCTGTTGTAAGTAAATTTTGATTCAACCAGTCCATATACTGAACAGTTGACTGCAGCAAAGTCCGTTGAGGTGAGTCAGTCAGTCCCCCCTCTCATGAGCGATAGCCCATTGCAGCTTTCTGTTCAGAAAAAGTAGCCTTTGTACCACGAGTAAGGCTGAGTTAGGCATAGGATTCTTAACATGTCTCAAGTTCTGTGAAACTTTAATGTGCATTCACCAGAACGCGACGCATCTACAGCCAAGTCTAGTTTTACGAACTGGAAGTCCACGAGTTAACAATAAGTAACATTTTGCCATACACAGCAACTTTAAACTCTGGTACTTTCCTAGTTCAGGGAGGGTACTGAAATCCGACTTACAAGCCCTGGGTGCAAGTTTTATTTCATTCCTGTCAAACGGGATCTGGATCTCAGCCAATAGAAAGCCCCTCCTAAAAAGGGGTGAAGAACATGCAACAGCTTCATGTTCCTGTTTTGTTCGTAGTTGACAAACCATAATTACTGGGTGCGTAATATTTTTGACAGCCTCCCACCTGAGCACTTCTTACGGAGCTTCAAGACATCAGTACCAGACTTCAGGAGTTTGTTCCGGGTTAGACTAGTAAAATCTGCCCCACGATATCCTGCACATGGCCATAACTTGCTTAGATGGTCAAACCAATGACAGTCAAGGCATCACAGTAAGAACACAACAGGCCTAAACTCAGTTCGAAGAGTCAGCTTGCAACAGCTTGTCGAAGAGCCTTTTATAAACGATGGTAAGGCCAGAGTTCTTAAATGTACTTTTTACGTGGTTTAGGTACATTACTTCATTCAAGCTAGATTAGAATGCTAAATAAAGTACAGGTGTTCATATGCAACGGAGGCTTGCAATTCCATTCCTTCTGCTCCCAAACTTAACACCCTTCAAGAAGTTGCTAGAAGATTAACGCCCAAGGCCCAAGAGCTCTTTTGAAGATCTGTATTAAATACCAGAGTTCTTAAAGATTTAGTTTTTAAACGTCGGCAAACAGTGGTCGAAGCAGTACCACACTTAGTCAAGAATAGCATAGCGCAAGGTCGCTGAGCCTCACGAATAAAATTTGGGACCCAACGAGAAGTCTTGTATACTTCATGATCTAATACATCTTTAAAACTTAAAATCACATGCATGCATGTTAGTATATAGATCAAACTGAAGATCTAGAGTATGTTGGGGGGAGGAGTCATTGCTTCAGAAATATTGAATAGTTAACTGGGAGAAGTTTCTCAAGGGGATTTTGCAATTTAACAGCTTAGAACTCAGTTTCGGAAACCGCGGTTAACTTCTGCATTATTGAAGAGGCATTAAAGTTGCGTCTATGTACCAGAAGACTTAGAAAGTTTGTCTGCCGGGAAAGCAGTAATCAACAGATATGGTGGTAACATTCTGCTCTGCGTTGAGGGAAGGGCATAGATTTTGTTTAGCCTGTACATAAAGGCAATGGTGCCAGCTTTAAATAAAAAAGATTAAGGAATTTGCACGGATACACTAAAATTAAGGAAAATATTTACAGGGATCTTAAACTTGCGAGTTTTCTTAATACCTTCTCGACGTAGGCTCGCGAACCTACAGGGAGATCGCTGTAGTAACCGATTTGTAAACGAATGGCGCAATGTCAGTGCTAAGAAGTATTTAAGGGTTATGAGGAATAACCAGTTCTTCCAGTAGTATAAACTGAAGATTTACAGGTCTTCACTCATTTAGGTATTAACTGGAAGTTAGTTAAGATTCAACAGTGGTAGTTAAAAGCTTTTCCTCTGAGCTTCCATGTTTTATTTGTATGGAACAAGAACCATGTTTGGCCGAAGTGCTGCAACAGGATTTACACCTCGTGTATGACAATGCACAATCAACTGGAAAACTAGAACTAGGTTCGCTAAGGTTATGCCACGTTTCATTATATTTTTTTTTTTTTTTTTTGTTATATTAACACTTAAGTAGTTATGGTTAGACCGTTTAAGTTCCCAAGTGATTTATCTGAACTGAGCTAAATTATCAGAATCATGAGGTAATTAACATTACCATCCTGCCCTGCCTTTTTCAGCTCTTTGTTGATGTAATTCTGGGATTCCAATGTGAGGTTACACTGAGAAAAACTAATTCAACAAAAGTTTGTTGATATACAGTCAAAAAATTGTTGAATTTGCAGAATTTTGTTGACAATTTGATTTAACAAAATTTGTCACGACAAAATGTTGTCCATTTAACAATTTTTCGATTTTGGGGAATTCGATCCAACATAACATTGTTATGACACTATTTTGTTGCAGCAATAAAATATTGTCATGATAGCAATGTTTTGTTAGATCAAGTTCCTCAAAAATCAACCTAATCATTTTGTTGAGTGAACAGAACATTTTGTAGTTATAATATATTGTTAAATCAACAATTTTCAACAAAACTTAAATTCTACAAAATAATTTTGCAAATTCAACGAAAACATTGACTATCGACAAAAAAATTTGTTGAATTAACAAAAACGTTTGTCTCAGTGTAACCTGTTTTCAAGTCTACGGTGTTATGTGGAGTACTATAGTAACCGCTACAGAACTTCAAGATACCTTTGTCACACACTCTTTAAAGCTTAACCTTAAGTATTTTTGCATTTAGGCACTTGAGATCACTAGTCATACCTCAACTAGCTCCCAGTTCCCCGGGAACGCTCCTTGGCGATCAGGATTTTCACCATTGCTGATCTGTGTCGACTTAGGGGGTGGGAGGGAGTGTAGGCACAGGAGGCATGCATGTGCAGATAGAGATTTATAAAATAGTTTTACTTTTCTCAGATTCCTACTTTGTCAGGAACAGAGGCTGGGAGACATCTCAACGCAGCGACTCACCAAGGGTAAAGGTGATTGTCGCTGTGGACAGCGGAGTTGGAAAGACAGTTTCAGCTTTTTCACTACCATCCACATACCTCCAGATTTGCACTTTGAATCGTTAAATGGTCGAAATACCTTGTGGCTTCACATTGCATAACAAAAAAGATGCATTAAGTATACAATGCTAAATCATTAGAAAAGACAGACTCTAGGAAGCATTTTCACTCTTGTTCTTGTGAGAACAGTGGGAAATCATTTACGAGAACTCTGCAAGTAATTTATTAGTCTGGAGAATGCGCTACGAATTATGAACATTAGTGTTTTAATGGTCTTCATAATGATGTTCCACCATAAGTAATTTGGAGTCCTTATGAGAAAAATTAAAACTAGTGACTTATGAAAACAGACAGTTTAGTAGTTACAATTTAGTGTTTTAACGGACTTCATAATGATTCCCCGTTGTAAGTTCTTTGGGGGACCCCACTTATGTCTTAGCCTTGAGGCCCACTTAAATATCTTAGCCTAGGGACCCCACTGAGGCCTGAATCTGGCACTAATCTGTGTAGAGTACAAGCTATTACTATTTCGACAGTGCCCCATGCCATCCACAAATTTACTTCCCCCTCTCAAACGACGCAGTTAACGCGCAGCGGAAAGAGACTACATTTAGTTAGTTCTAGCAAGATGAAATAAAGCTTATTTTTAACTGTAGTCAACTCGCACTGGTTGATCACTTTTTTTGCAACATTTGCTTCCAAAAACAAACGAAGTAAGATATGCAAGTCATTTCGAAAGTGAAATTCTACTTGAGAACTGAATTTGGGAGAAGGGAGCAAGTAGAGTAGGGTTTACTCTCGTAGAACACTAACGCCAAGAGCTTAAGCGGTGTCTTTTAAGTACTCCGCATAAGTTTTCTTTTGGTACATATTTGAAGCAAGGAAGGAAAATACAGATTGTAATTGTGTTTAATTATGACAACCACAGCTCTGACTGATAATAAAGTTCCTGCCGTTAGCGCTTCTGAAGTACTGGCCTCGTGAACTACTAGGAACTTTTAAACCAGTACTTAGGATCATTGATACCAGAAGTGGCTTGGAATATCAGAAATTATTGTTCACTCAGTAACACTCTTCTAATAAAGCGGTGCCTACGAGATCAAGTACCTTTAGCCCGAAATAAGAAGCTTCCTTAGTTGGACGGGAACAGGATTAAGTTCTCAGCGTCGGTTGGATTTAAGAGCTAAATAACTGTCGATATTTAAAACATAGTGCAGTGTTCAAGATAAGCAGAATAGACATCTTACGGTACTACTGCAGGAATAACATGCACACATCAAGTTGCCTATCGAAGAAGCAGTATAACAAATAGATAACATGCACTTCAACACCTACTGATAGTAAGTTTCCATCAAACAATTCGCACAGATTGCCGATTAACACAGAGTTACAATGGGTAAGGCATTAACATGTTCAAAAATTTTATTCTTTAACCCTTTCAAAACCTAATTACCTTCTTGAAATGCGATTACCTACGGAGAGCTTTCAGCAAGTGGAAATAAAACTTCCAATTACGACGAATAACTAACTAAAGGTAGAAACAATCCACCGTAACGTTGTATATATACTTCCCGCTTGCTTCAAAGTTATTCATTGGGATTGTTGCCACCTCCCAGAGTAATGCAAATTCCGCCAAGAATCAGTGTCACAGAATTCTGCATGAGTCAATGCAGTTAGTTATTCACGTTTGACTTTACTTTTTGTTTAATTATTACTGCCAGTTTGTACTTGACAGCCTCGGGGGGGAGGTTAACTTTTTTTGTTTGGGAACTTGAAAGGCGGTCGTTCGTCCCTAATTTAGAGCCTCTGGTTCCAGGGAAGGTAGAGAGCCAGTGCCGTAAGACTAACACAACATCCCTTCCTCACCGGGATTCTAACCCGGGCCCATCTGGGACGAATATTCAGAAGGCAGTGCTTAGAGCACTGAGCCACCGGGGCTGCCCCGCGCCGTTGGGTAGGCGTATTAATTATTTTGGCTTACGTAATACCCACTAAGTGGCGTTAGAGCGAAATCCGCCTCCCCGGTGGCGCAGTGGTCTAAGGCGCTGGCCTCTGATCGTTCGTCCGTAAGGGGTCCGGGTTCGAATCCCGGTGAGGCATGGATGTTGTGTTTGTCTTACGGCACTGGCTCTCTCCCTTCCCTGGAACCAGTGACCCTAAATTAGGGACGGGCGACTGCTCATAGCCCATTGAGTTGCTCACGGTGGTCGTTAAACCTCCAAACAAAAAAAAGAGCGAAATCCAGTAGGAATATTCTGCCGGTTGAAACAGTTCTTTGTTTCTCATCCTGGTTTCAAACCCGGGTCCATCTCAGACGATTAGCCCGTCTCTCGCCTCTTAACATTCGGCAGCCGAGCGCCCACTAGAAGTTCCTTTCATGTTGGAATTATGTCCGAGATCTGTATTTTTGGGTTATGAAGCGAATTGCTTTCCGAATTCGTTTTACTTATGCTGTTAATAATGAAAAATTTTAGTAATGCTACATTTATTCCAACTGTTTCACTGCCCCGGTGACGCAATGGTCTAAGGGCTGGCTTCTGACCAAGATGGGTCCGGGTCCGAATCCTGTGAAGCATGGGTGTTGCTTTTGTCTTACGGTACTGGCACATTTCCTTTCTTGGAACCGATGGCTCTAAATTAGGGACGGACGATTCCTTATAGCTCATCAAACCGCTCACTGTGGTCGTTAAACCTCAAAAAAAACCCTTAGGTTGTTTATTTGTTTTGGCATTTTTTTAATGGGGGTTTAACGACCACTGTGAGCAACTCGATAGGCTATAAGCAGTCACCCGTCCCTAATTCAGGGCCACTGGTTCCAGGTAAAGGACAGAGGCAGTGCCGTAAGACAAACACAACATCCATGTCCACGGGCCGCCCCGGTGGCGCAGTGGTCTAAGGCGCTGGCCTCTGATCATTCGTCCGTAAGGGGTCCGGGTTCGAATCCGGGTCAGGCATGGATGTTGTGTTTGTCTTACGGCACTGGCTCTCTCCCTTCCCTGGAACCAGTGACCCTAAATTAGGGACGGGCGACTGCTTATAGCCCATTGAGTTGCTCACGGTGGTCGTTAAACCTCAAAAAAAAAAAAAAAAAATGTCCACGGGATTCGAACCCGGACCCATCTCAGGCGAATGATCAGAACCCATCGCTTAGACCACTGCTGCCACCGGTGCGGCGTTTCGGCATTTCACGACCACCGTGAGCTACTACTCTAAGGACTACAGGCAGTCACCCCTCCCTAATCTCGGGCTAATTTAATTTAGGATTTAAGGGAAGGAAGAGAATCAGTGCCGTAAGACCAACACGACGTCCATGTCTCATCACGATTCGAATCCGGACCCTTCTCGGACGAATGATTACAATCCAGCGCTTAGACCACTGCGCTACCGGGACGGCTAGGGTCACTGGTTCCGGGAAAAAAAGGAGTCAGCGCTGTAGGAAGAACACACCAACCATGCCTCATCTAGGACTCGAACCCTAGCCTTGCTCGGACAACTAGTCAGAGACCTATGCCTGTCTCTACTCTGCCATTCTCAGGGTCTAACTGAAAGAGCATCTTTTTTTTTTTTTTTTTTTTTGATTGGAGGTTTAACGACCACCGTGAGACAACTCAATGGGCTATAAGCAGTCGCCCGTCCCTAATTTAAAGTCTCCGGGACCAGGGAAGGGAGACAGCCAGTGCCGTGACACAAACACAACATCCATGCCTCACCGGGATTCGAACCCGGACACCTTTCGGACGAATGATCAGAAGCAATCGCTTAGACCACTGCGCCACCGTGACGGCCACCACTTTTCCAATGTCTTAAAGTTAGGGTCACTGATTCCAAGGAAGGGAGAAAGCCAGTGCCGTAAGACAAACACAACATCCATGCCTCACCAGGATTTGCACCCGGATTCGTCTACTGCGATTCCGGGTTCAAATCCCGGTGAGGCACTCTGAATGGTCCACTGAACTCAGGAATGGTCCACCGTGCCACTGCATTTCACATGTTTGATTAAGGAACAATGTCACTAAATCGGATTGTCCACCAATTTAGATGCTCTCGATATTCAAGATTGTATGTTAATGGATGTTGTTTTGTCTCCGGATGTTTTTTTGTTTCTTTGCTCGGGAGTTTAACGACTACCTTGAGCAACTCAATGGGCTATAAGCAGTCGCCCGTCCCTAATTTTAGGTCACTGGTTCCAGGAAAGGGAGAGAGCCAGTGCCGTAAGACAAACACAACATCCATGCCTCACCGGGATTCGAACCCGGACCCGTTTCGGACGAATGATCAGAAGCCGTCGCTTAAACCACCGAGCTACCGGGCCGGCTTCTCTTTTTTGTCTTTTAGGAACAGACATACTTACAAATGTGCTGTCGTGGTGGGCGAATGGTGTGAGGCCCTAGTTCCTTATCATCATTCGTCCTAGATGGGCCCGAGTTTGGGTCCCGGATGAGGCATGAGTTGGGAGTTTGATGGCTCGGACCCTTTCTGTTCCCTCGAACCAGTGGTCCTAAATTACGGACTTGTGCCTGCTTATACTTTTTACTTGTGGTAGTCGTTAAACCCCAAAGGCCTCCCCGGTGGCGCAGTGGTCTAAGCGATGGCCTCTGATCATTCGTCCAAACGGGGTCCTGGTTCGTATCCCGGTGAGGCATGGATGTTGTGTTTGTCTTACGGAACTGGCTCTCTCCCTTCCCTGTAACCAGCGACCCTAAATTAGGGACGGGCGACTGCTTATAGCCCATTGAGTTGCTCACGGTGGTCGTTAAACCTCCAAACGCCGCCCCGGTGGCGCAGTGGTCTAAGGCGTTGGCCTCTGATCATTCGTCCGAAAGGGGTCCGGGTTCGAATCCCGGTGAGGCATGGATGTTGTGTTTGTCTTACGGCACTGGCTCTCTCCCTTCCCTGGAACCAGTGACCCTAAATTAGGGACGGGCGACTGCTTATAGCCCATTGAGTTGCTCACGGTGGTCGTTAAACCTCCAATCAAAAAAAAAAAAAAAAAACCTCCAAACAAAACAAAAAAAAATAGTCGGCACATGTGCTTATTCTTATTTCCAGCAGGTCCATTAAATTCTTCTCTGCCGCCCCGGTGGCGCAGTGGTCTAAGCGATGGCCTCTGATCATTCGTCCAAACGGGGTCCTGGTTCGTATCCCGGTGAGGCATGGATGTTGTGTTTGTCTTACGGAACTGGCTCTCTCCCTTCCCTGTAACCAGCGACCCTAAATTAGGGACGGGCGACTGCTTATAGCCCATTGAGTTGCTCACGGTGGTCGTTAAACCTCCAAACAAAACAAAAAAAAATAGTCGGCACATGTGCTTATTCTTATTTCCAGCAGGTCCATTAAATTCTTCTCTGCCGCCCCGGTGGCGCAGTGGTCTAAGCGATGGCCTCTGATCATTCGTCCAAACGGGGTCCGGGTTCGTATCCCGGTGAGGCATGGATGTTGTGTTTGTCTTACGGAACTGGCTCTCACCCTTCCCTGTAACCAGTGACCCTAAATTAGGGACGGGCGACTGCTTATAGCCCATTGAGTTGCTCACGGTGGTCGTTAAACCTACAACCAAAAAAAAAAAAAAAAATAATAATAATAATTCTTCTCGCAGTTCAGCACCTAGAAACAGCATCATAACAATCAAAACAAAGCCGCCACGGAGGAGCAGTGGTCTAAGCGATGGCTTCTGACCATTTGTCCGAGATAGGTCCGGTTTGGAATCCCAGTAAGGCATGGATGCTGTGTTTGTCTTACGGCACTGGCTCTCGCCCTTCCCTGGAGACAGTGGCCCTAAATTAGGGCCGGCAAATGCTTATAGCATATTAAGCTTGTCACGGAGGTCGTTAAACTGTAACGTACCAGGAGATGTGACGTACCTGCCAGAATTACGCACACGACATAAAGGCAGATAGGAATCAGAATAAAACGTCCGCGTAGCTCAATTAGTAGAGCAACTTATTCCGGAATGAGGGGACCTGGGTTCGAATCCTGGTGCGAATAAAAATGACGGAGAAATTTACTTCGTTATAAAACCCTCAACAACAACAAAAGTCCCGGATGAAGCATGAGAGTGCGACTTTCCTACAGTGCTGGCTGTAATCTGCTGGAATCAGTTACCCCAAATCAGCGACAGCAAATCTTTACAGCCCGATATTCTCATGTGTGTCGTTAAACCCAGAAACAAACAAAATGAAATAACTTATCAATCAAATTAATACTTATACACTGTAAAAAAAATTCTGAAATTCACGATCCACTTGCTCATTTCTTTCGTGAGTTAACGAAGCCTATTTCTGATACAACCTTTTCCGTGAAATGACAGAAAGAAACCTTAATTTCACGGATTTTTTCGTATCACGGGAAAATTCTGAATTTTCAGAAACCTTTTCGCAATTCCTTTCGTATATTAACGGAAAAACTCCGTTCTCACTTTTTCCATATCAGTTTGACGAGAAGTTACCGGTTATAGGAGCGATTGGTGAGAATACTTGAGGTTTGATTAAACTTTTAAATTTCAATCTTCTGTCGAGTTTTGAAGTTCCGTAGCGAGATCGGATATTGTGGATAGCATATCGTATGAATTTTATTTACTGTGGGGCAGGAAATTTCTTCTCCTCACCCCTACTTTGTGCACCAGCTTTTTATTATATATTGTATTACTGTAAGAAACCGTTTACTTAACTTATTGTACAGATTGTTATACGATGTCTATGTATCAGTCTTTGGACAACTTGAGACGAAAGTTATTATAGCTATCAAGAGTAAATTTTATATTTTGGAGGGGTTTTGTGAAATATTACTATACAAAAGTAGATTTCTCCTTTTTTAAAGAAAAATGAAAGTCATTATCAGTTTAAAAAAATCATTTTGCAAAGCCTTTTGTTGCTTCGAAAAATCACGTTGAAAAATGCTTGCCGCCCCGGTGGCGCAGTGGTCTAAGGCGTTGGCCTCTGATCATTCGTCGGAAGGGGTCCGGGTTCGAATCCCGGTGAGGCATGGATGTTGTGTTTGTCTTACGGCACTGGCTCTCTCCCTTCCCTGGAACCAGTGACTCTAAATTAGGGACGGGCGACTGCTTATAGCCCATTGAGTTGCTCACGGTGGTCGTTAAATCTCAAAAAAAAAAAAAAAAAAAAAAAAATGCTTAATTTGTGCAAAGTCGTCCTACAGGAAAAAAATGTATTACAAACCTATTACGAAAAATAGTAAGCTCCAACAGAAAATAAAATGACTAAATCACTCGCATTAAGGACAAAAAAAAAAGATCATCGTCGCGCAATTTGTTTCACGATATACGTAAATGGGATTTCCGAGCGTTTGTGGCTCAGTGGTTAAAGGCGTGCTTCGCCTGTTGAACCAACCGAAACGACGGGGCTTCGGTCCTCACTGTAGCGGAAGGATTATCTGAGGCTGTAAAATGCAGACTCGTCGGTTTTGCGGATTTCCGTTTAAATATGGTATAAACTTGAAATGCTCTTCTGAAGTAAACGTAATTTCTGGCTACAGAAAAATCTGTAAAAATACGGGTTAAAATAAACGGGCGCTTTTAAGAACGGAAATTTCTGAAAAAGACGGACACCTACCGGAAATTTTTCTGCACGTTGTTTTCAGAAATTGTTCGTGAATACACACCACTTATTTTTGACACTGTATTAAACCGTTTTACCGGCGGGAATGAATTAACTGAAGGTTAGCGATCACCTCAAATGAATGTCTAAAATGTGGGCTGAACGCCACAGGAACGAATGAACCTGGGCATCAGAAAACGTTGCTGTCCCCATAGCTTTTACATTTGAAATGCAATTATTTCTGATGGATTATCTCCTAAAAGGGCTACAGAACCTAAGGAAAAAGATAGAAGAAATCTGAATCACTAGTTTTTACCCAGTGGCATGATGTCCGTGTTAGGGGGACTAGCCCTTTCTCATCATGCCTTGCGTCATAGAGAAGAGAATAGAGGACTAGAAGCGAGTGTCTGTCTTCATTGACATGTTATTGCTAATGCTACTGAGATGAGAGGGGAAAGGAATTGTTTTTTCTGTAGCTTGGATAACTCCTGGCAGCTACGTGGACATTTCTGTAAAGGCAGTGCAGAAAATTAGGGGCATCATTTGGTTTAGGCATATCGACCGATTAAAGGGTTGCTCCTCCATCCCTCCTTTCTATCGTTTCCAACCTCATGTACGTTGGCGAAGTGTCACCATTTTTCAACTCGGCAGATTAATGCCCGAATTTACATACACTCACGTACCTATATCATTTGTGATATGAGTGGTAGCATGTCATCATATTTATATCAATATTAAAGGATTAAGTGTCTATGATCAGTTGAGTTCTGATTTACAGTAGCACCCGAAATTGAGTATACACCACTCACTCTCTTCTTTAAAGGTCTGAAAAAATACAGTATTATTAAATCGTTATTGAAAATTAATATTTATAGGAACGATAAAATACACATTAGGAAATGTCATCATCATTGTCAACCATTATCAATCCACTGCTGGACGAAGGTCTCTCCAAGCCTCTTCCACAACGGTCTGTCTTGTGCCAGTCTCCTCCATGTTACTCCCACATACTTTCGAATTTCATTCACCCATCTCCCATGTGGTCTTCCTCAGGGTCTTTTCCTGTCCCTTGGAATCCAATCCAAAATTTCGACTGTCCATCGATGGTCTGTTCTTCTGGCAGTATGTCCAGCACATTGCCATTCAGGGGTTTTACTCTGATCATGATGTCTTCCACTTTTGTCATTCTTCTGATCCACGAGTTCCTCTTCTTATCTCTCCTAGTTACACCAAGCATGCACCTATCCATGCTGCTTTGAGTTGTATGCAGCCTTTGTATGTCTCTTTTAGTTAAGGTCTACGTCTCTGCACCATACGTAAGCACTGGAAGGATGCATTGATCAAACACTTTTCTTTTAAGACATAATGGCATATTGCTCTTGAAAATTATGCTGTTTCTTCCAAAAGCTCTCCAGGCAAGTTTTATACGCCGATTTATTTCTTCATCAATGTGACCCTCACTTGATGTCTGCTGTCCAAGATAAACGTACGCATCTGTTATTTCCAGCTTTTCTCCATCAATCGGTAAATCTTCATTTCTTGTAAAAGCACTGTACATCACTTTTGTCTTCTGAAAGTTCATTTTTAATCCCACGTCTTTACTCTTGTCAGCAAGTTCCTGGATCATACTCTACAATGTATTAGGCTAGAAAACAAATATGAAGCCTATATTTATATAATGACATAATTTTTATGTCGAAGTTACAAAATTCGAAGTCACAAAATGGAGTATACACCTTGTGTAATTTGTTAACAAAAAGAAAAAAAAAACATGGATTAATATTTTGTTGCATATACTTTTGCATGTAGTAGTGCTTCCAAACGGAGCATTGAGTTAACAAGAGTTTGCGTTGTTTCGTTGGATATGTTTGCCCATTCTTCTCGCAAAACTGTTTTTAACTGTTCTTTGCTCCTGATATCGTTTTCTGGAACCGATATTTCCAACTGGGACCACAAATTTCCAATAACGTTCTGATCTGGTGATTGCGGTGGGGTGTGCAATTGCATTTTACAATTATACTACAACCACAGCTTAACTATTTTAGCGGTGTGTTTCGAGTCGTTATCTTGTTCAAACACAAAATTTGACCCAAAACCCAACTTTGGAACACTTTGTTTTAAATTATTTTTTAATATGTCCAAGTATTTCATTTTATCCATGATACCATCTTTTAAAATTAAATTTCCCACGCCTTTTTCCGACATACAACCCCATACAAACACAGAATCACCTCCATGCTTGGTAGTGGACATGGTGTTTTGGGAAAATAGTTCACTGTTAGGCTTCCGCCAAACATAACATCGACCATCACTCCCGAAAACATTAAACTTACTCTCGTCACTGAATATTACTTGATTCCAGAAGTCTTCAGGCTTCAAAATATGATTTCTAACGAATGTAATCATTTTCTCTCGATTTACTTTGGAAATGAAAGGTTTTCTTTTAGCTATTAAAACCTGCTTTTCTGAGTACTCTTCGAATTGTTTCTGCAGAAACAGGTCTTCCTCTCGTTGTAGATGTGGCAATTTTTGGAGCACTCACCTTAGGATTTTTTTTTACTTCTGGAATGATTCTTCTCTTGGTCGTGGAACTGAGGATTCCTTTTTGTCCTCTTCCAGGCTTATTTGCAATATGTTCAAACTTTTTATACTTCTGGATAATTTTCTGAACACATCCGTGACTGCGTTGAACAGTCTTCGCAATTTCACTCTGAGATTTACCTTCTTCGGGCATTCGAATCACAAGTTGCCGAATTTCAACGAAAATTGTATTTGCACTGGAATATCATAGTTTAGTATCAGATCAGTTCATATGTTGAGGATTTTAGGTAGGGAGTGTCTGACCCCAGGTCTTAAACAATCCTTAGAAATAGGAAGCTAGGAGATTTGAGCTAGAGTGCCCGATAGGAAAGTGACACGGAAGCGAAGTAGAAGGAAGACGCCCTTATTTATTACCGGGGGGCGGGCAGTGCCCGAGGTTCAACGGCTTAGCGTGCCCATCCGACACACGGCGGATATTTAACGATCGAGCGTTCGTACCTGCTGGGATCGAACCTGAGGCCCTTTCCGTGACAGGCACGAACGTTGCCCACTAGGCTAGCCGCGGTACGTATCTTTTTTTAATTTATTTTTTTACATGTAGAGGATTTTAGGGAGTGTCTGACCCCAGGTCTTAAACAACCCTTAGAAATAGGAAGCTATGAGATTTTGGCTAGAGTGCCCGATAGGAAAGTGACACGGAAGCGAAGTAGAAAGGGGGAGGAAGACGCCCTTATTTATTACCGGGGGGCCAGTACCCGGGGTCCGACGGCTTAACGTGCCCATCCGACGCACAGCGGATATTTAGTGGATCGAGCGTTCGTACCTGCTGGGATCGACACCTGAGCCCCTTTCCGTGACAGTCACGAACGTTGCTCACTAGGCTAGCCTATAAAACTATTATACAGATTCATTTTAAAATATATAGTGGTAGCCAAATCGCATTTTTTTATAAAGTGTACACTCCATTTTGTGACTTCAAATTTTGTAACTTCAACATAAAAATTACGTAATTAACATATTACAGAGACTTCATATTTGTTTTCTAGCGTAATACATTTCATAATGTGTATTTTATCGTTCTTATAAATATCAATTTTCAGTAACGATTTAATAATATTTTAAATCATTAAAGAAGAGAATGAGTGGTACTCAATTTCGGAAGCCACTGTATGCATTTGTATTTACTGAATCATTCCCTTGAAAAATAACATTGTTTATACGTTTATCTGATATGCTGTCGCCTATTGCACTATCGAGCGAGTGGGAAATTGCTCCACCGTGTTCAGTCACACGTACAATTCAGTCTCTAACACGTTCTACAAATCTGTTTTTAAACAGTTTCTATGAAGTAGCACTTGGTAGCGCAATGATCTAAGAGCTGCCTTCTTACCGTTCTTCCGAGATGGATATGGATCCGATTCCCAGGTAATGCCTGGATGATATGTTTGTCTTACCGAATTGGCTCTCTTCTCACTCTGGAGCCAGCGGCCCTAAATTAGGAACGGGCAGGGCCGTAGCTAGTGCTAAATTCTAGGGGGCTACTAGTAATGTAAGGTAGGCTGAAAATTTTGAGTTACTTCGGTAAATTAATTTTAACCTAATATGACAGTGTTTCTTGAAAAAATATGAATTAGCACATATGTTTCAAGGATTATGAGGTAATACGGCAAAGTTATGCATTCGTAATTATCAGCTTTTTACATATTTGAATTTGAAACTATATATATACCTCGAGGGTACCTCCTCTTTTGGTGCCATTAAGTACAACAACCTACTACAGTGATGTACGTTAAACCATCTTCACCTCAACATCTCCAAGTGCCATGTCGTTTCCTTCTCACGGAAAAAAACCCAATTCTTTTTAACTGCAAAGCTAGCGATTATTATTCTCTTAGCCGGACAAAAGTTGTAAAGGACTTGGGAGTCACATTTGATTTGAACTTGGAATTTAAAAGTCATATCAAAAGAATTGTACGTACAGCGTATAGAAATCTTGGATTCATCATGCGACATTCCAAATATTTTTCGAATCCTCAGACACTTATTTGCATTTTTAGCACGTCTTTTGTAAAAAAAAGATCGTGCTTATGTTATCGGTTTGTCCGTCTGTACCCACGGTATCTCTGCAACTATTAGTCCGATTTGAAAAATTCTCTTTGCATTCGGAAGCTTGAAATATGAGAATGATGATCCTTCATTTCGGTTTTTTTTTTACGATGTACAATTTCGCCGCTAGATTGCGTAAATGCAGATGATGTCGAATTCTTTTTTTTTTTTTTTTTTTTTTTTTGATTGGAGGTTTAACGACCACCGTGAGCAACTCAATGGGCTATAAGCAGTCGCCCGTCCCTAATTTAGGGTCACTGGTTCCAGGGAAGGAGAGAGCCAGTGCCGTAAGACAAACACAACATCCATGCCTCACCGGGACTCGAACCCGGACCCCTTACGGACGAATGATCAGAGGCCATCGCTTAGACCACTGCGCCACCGGGGCGGCGATGTCGAATTCAAAAAATACGTTTTATTCCACATATTTGCTTCTAAACATCCGATTGAAAACATTCTTTTATCTTTCGATTCCATTTATGTCCAAGAGTATTTTAGATATAGTTACTTTTTCAAATTACGCATAGTTTATCCGCTAGGGGAGTAAAAATAAATTACATTTTTCCCGATAACTCTTCTTGTAAAACTCCGATTTAAAATTGTTTTTTCAGCGGATACATCTCCAGATGGAAAATCTTTTGCATGTAATTTCGAATTTTTGGCAAAGAATACTTTGGCCACCAGGGGCGTGAGTGTTAATTTTGACTTCTGATGTATTTGCCATAAAATCTGAACTTCTAAAATATTGATTGAAAAAATTATTTCGTGGACTGATGCCACTCACGTCGATAAACCTTTTCGGAATATTTTCTACCAAAAATATTCCACAGTTTCTCCGCCAGGGGGCGTAAATGTATATCTGATTTTTGTCAATATATCTACTTCTAGGAGTCCGATTTGAAAAAATTCCTTCTTTCTTGGACAGTGTTTTCCGTGTGACATGTTTTTCACATAATTTCAAAATTTTCAAGTAATTCATAGACTTTCCACTAGGGGGCATAAAGGTAAATTGCGTTTCTCCCTATATCTCTGCTTCTAACTCTCCGATTTGAAAAAATTTTTCTGCACCGGATACAGCTCCTGATAAAAAATCGTTTGCACATAATTTCTAATTTTTGTAAAACAAATGGTTTGAAAAAAATGTTTCTTAATTTCCGCTTCTGATGTGTTTGCAGCAAAATATGAGCTTCTAAAATCTCGATTGAAAATAACGTCGTTTGTATACCGATACTACTCATGTCGACAAACCTTTTAGAAACATTTTCTTCTTAAATAGTGCATGGTTTCTACGCCAGGGGCGTAGATGTATATCTTATTTTTGTCAATATCTCTACTTCTAGGTGTCCGATTTGAAAAATTCCTTCTTTGTTGGATAGTGTTTTCCGTGTGGCATGTTTTTCATATAATTTCAAAATTTTCAAGTAATTCATAGACTTTCCGCTAGGGGGCGTAAAGGAAAATTGCGTTTCCCCCTATATCTCTGCTTCTAAATATCCGATTTGAAAAATTCCTTCTTCACCGGATACAGCTCCTGATGGGAAATCGTTTGCACATAATTTCAAATTTTTGTAAAAAATTGTTTGGCCACCAGGTGGCGTAAGTCTTAATTTCCGCTTCTGATGTGTTTGCAGCAAGATATGAGCTTCTAAAATCTCGATTGAAAAAACGTCTTTTGTGGACCGATACTACTCATGTCGATAAACATTTTAGGAACATTTTCTTCTTAAAATAATGCATGGTTTCTATGCCAGGGGCGTAGATGTATATCTTATTTTTGTCAATATCTCTACTTCTAGGCGTCCGATTTGAAAAATACCTTCTTTGTTGAATAGTGTTTCCGATGCGAAATGTTTTTCCTATAAATTCAAAATTTTCAAGTAAATCATAGACTTTCCACTACGCACAAAGGTAAATTGCGTTTTCTGCTCCTAAAACTCCGATTTGAAAAATTCTTCCTGTATCGCATACAAGACCTGGTGGAAAATATTTTTCACAAAATTTCTAATGTTTGGTAAAGAATGGTTTGACCATCAGGGGTCATAAGTATTAATTTCTGCTTCTGATGTATTTGTAGCAAAATCTGGGCTCCTGAAAATTCGACTAAATTTTTTTTTCTTGGACCGATACCGCTCATATGGAAAAACCTTTTGAGAATACTTTCTTCCTAAAATAATGCATGGTTTTCCCACCAGGAACGTAAAGTCATCTTATTTTTGTCGATAATTCTGTTTCTAAGAGTTCGTAAGCTCACGATTCCGTTTACAGCAATATCTGAGGGATTAGAGACCCGATTGAAAAACTTCGTTCTTCCGTCAGGTACTATTGTTTTCCATACCGGTTCCATTGACTTTGAATAGCTTTGATAAATTTAATTTGCATCAGAACGGATTCAAAAGACGTGCTTATTACACCCGAAAATTCGGTGTCATCTTTCTTGTTGAGACTACAGTCAGATCCTCACTGGAGTATGTGGCGATCATTTGGAGCCGTAGCCTCGTAACTCTAGTAAATGAAATCGAGAAAGTTTAAAAAAGAGTTCTTCGACACCTTTTCTACAAATCGACTGGTGTCTATATCGCGGACACACCAACGGCTGACTCTCTGTCATTCTTCAAGATGACCTCTCTACGGTCCAGAAGGAAGGCTCTCCAACTCAAGTTCCTGTACGGTATCATCAATGGAGAGATAGATGATACTCAAATTGTGAACCAATTAAGCTTCCGTGTCCCACGTTTATCGAGAGCAAAATGTGAACTATTTGCAGTGGCATTCTGCAGGACTGATGCTAGAGAAAATTCTCAGTTATGCAAAATGTATAAACTTCACAACTCACTTGAAGAATGTCCGGATATTTTTAATGTAAGCCATAACTTTTTTTCGTAAAGCATGTTTTGCAAGACTGTAGATATCACTTAGCAATGTAAATATCCCTATATCAATTCCTGTAACTTGATAAACCATCTATAGAGATGTGCTTACAAGTAAATAAATAAAACAAAATAGGAGATACCTCTGGGATGTTTCTTTTTAAGAATGAAATCTTAGAAAAACTGTTTAACCAATCAAGACGAAATTTGTTATTTCTAAACTTTGTTAAACATAATTGTATAGTCGATTTGGTTGAAATTGGACAAAAGTATCCTTTACATAGTGCGAAATCGTTGTTGGTTTCTCCTAGGATAAGCGTTTTAAAAGAAAATGTTCGGACGAAATGTTTTTGAGAACTTTTTCTTTCACGCCATGACTACATATTATTGTACCCATTAAATGTTTCGGCTTTCTTTTGCGTAGTGTGACGCAGTTTGAAATGTTTCACTTGCTTTTCAATATTTTTTTCTCGAATTTTTACGTTTTAGTGTCGATATTTATTTGCGTCTAAACGTTTGCGACGGACCTTAACTGAACACAAAGCATATCAAAAATCAGGAACCGTAATGATTGCGGAAGAAACGGACGGGCATACGCTGTACAATTGGAACAGTTTATCGCGAAAGTCAGAGACACAGACTGAACTGCAAACTGTATTGCTGTGTCTCAAAACAAACTCCTCTAAAAACATTTCAGTGATTTAAAACTTCAAATTTTCATATTGTGGCTTGAAGGACATCATCTCGAAGCAGTTGCTTTTCGAGCTTTCCTCTCAGTCAGGTCGATATACACAGTCATATCAGAATAATATGACCACCTACCTAATAATGGGAATACCCACCCTTGGCCAGGTTGATAGTGGCGAGGCTGCGTGACAACGACGCAATGAGTCCTTGGAATTGTACCCGAAGCATACGTGCCCATTCGGAGTGCACTAGAGCACGGAGATCACGGAGATGACGTGATTGTGGAGCGGCACGTCGAACCTGTTGATTTAAATAGTCCCACAAATGCTCTATGGGATTGTGGTCGAGAGATTTCGCTCGCCAAGGGAGAACGGAGACATCGCTGTTATGTTCCTGGAACCAGTCACGCACCCCCTTTAATGACGTGTCTCGGCGCATTGTCCTGATGGTAGACACCATCACCACCAGGGTAAACGTCCAACATGAAGGGATGCATGTGATCAGCGAGGATGAACAGGCAGCCATCGGGATTCAGGGACCTATCCAGTGATACCAGCTGTCTCAGGTCATACCAAGAAAACACCCCCCAGACCTGCACACTGCCAAAGCCGGCCTGTACTTGACCGACAAGCGTGTCCAGGTGTTAGTTCCTTCTGTGGAGTAGAAACTTCGATTCGTCAGAGTAGGGAACCTGTTTCCACTCTTCCACTGTCCAATTACGAACTGCAGGCGTTGTTGCCGGTGGACATGGGTTAACATGGGCACCTTGACGCAGCGTCCATGTTACACCCACGCGTAACAGGGTCTGGAGAGTTCAGCGTCTGCAGTGGCCAGTAGAGCGAACCCTGTTACACCCATGCGTAACAGGGTTCGCTCTACTGTTATCAGGGACACTGTGACGTACCTGCCAGCAGGACGTACACGACATAAAGGCAGATAGGAATCAGAAAAAACGTCTGCGTAGCTCAGTTGGTAGAGCGACTTGTTCCGGAATAAGCGGCCTCGGGTTCGAATCCCGGCGTAGAACAAAAATGACGGAGAAATTTACTTCGTTATAATGGCGCCCGAACTATCCGGATGACCCGGCCGTTCAAAATCTCGCATTGGTGTGATGTTATTTCCACACCGCGAGACAGGAAAAATCAGAGAATTCCTTCTCCAGCGCTTCGAAAAATAAAAATGTGTGATGTTGCATTCCACACAGCAGATTGAATGGGAGTTCTCAAGTGCACGTTCTACAGTGGATGGCTGCCTGCAACGATTCATGGTCACGGCTGACCCGTGGGCCATGCCCCCGGCCCTCTTTCGGGGGGGGAGATGTGACGTACCTGCCAGCAGGACGCACACGACATAAAGGCAGATAGGAATCAGAAAACACGTCTGCGTAGCTCAGTTGGTAGAGCGACTTGTTCCGGAATAAGCGGCCTCGGGTTCGAATCCCGGCGTAGACCAAAAATGACGGAGAAATTTACTTCGTTATAACACGTACCTGGGTGTCCCAGCTTTCACTTGCGTGGTCCATTGCTGCACTGTTGTGCGTCGATTGCCCTTTACCAGTCGACGGAGGCGATGTTCTCCTCTCTGGGGTTGATGGCCTTTGGGGCTCAACAGTTATGACGTCAGGAGGTGCGCAGTGTGCCAGCGGTCCATTCTTTGTTCACCCTTACTGCAGCACCTCGCGAACAGCCCACGAAGTCTGCTGTTTCTGAGATGCTTCCACCCTTGGCGGGGTAGCCGAGGATCATTCCTTTTTGAACGTCCGTCAAATCACTACCCTTACCCATTGTGCTCACGTTACGCACGATGGCTCATCTGTCCTGGCAGGCCTTTATATCTCCGTGTGGTCGACCTTGTCACGTGCACTCTGTGACGCGCTTGGGGGGACCATGTGATTCTGGGGGTGGTCATATTATTCTGATACGACCGTTTGTAGCGCTTTAAATGCAATATAAATTTTTTTTTCATTGATTATTTTTTCAAATATGTCATGTCCTAATTCTTATTACTATCGTTGGTCTTTCGTAGGGAAGGCTCAAAATTTTTTTGAGAGGACGAGACTCCTCTGGCGGCACCCGAGCCTGGGGTTTAAGCAGAGGCCCACCCCCAGCCTTGGGAACGGGCCACTGCTTAAATCCCATTGAGTTTTCTTTTTTTTTTTTATTGAGGGTTTAACGATTACCATGAGCAACTCAATGGGCCATGGTTACAAGCGGTCTCCCGTCCTTAACTGAGCAAATGGAGAGAGCCAGTCCTGTAAGGCAATCACAACATCCATGCCTCACCGGGATTCGAACCCGTACCTAGCTCGAACGAATAATCATAAGCCAGCGCTTAAACCACTACCGAGGAGGCCCTATTGAGCTGCTCACGGTGGTCGTCAGACCCCAATCAAAAGAAATCTTCAACTGAATCCCTACAATTTTCAATTATCTGTTTTGTAGATTTTTGAGGGGACTCACCTCTTCAGTGCGATTAGAAGCAACCGAAACACAACATTTTATGTCAATAACATCCCTTTCCTTTATCTTTTATTACTTCCCTGTTTGAGCCATGTGAAGTCTTTTTTTTTTTTCTTTTTTTTTGATTGGAGGTTTAACGACCACCGTGACACCGTGAGCAACTCAATGGGCTATAAGAAGTCGCCCGTCCCTAATTTAGGGTCACTGGTTCCAGGGAAGGGAGAGAGCCAATGCCGTAAGACAAACACAACATACATGCCTCACCGGGATTCGAACCCGGACCCCTTACGGATGAATGATCAGAGGCCAGCGCCTTAGACCACTGCGCCACCGGGGCGGCTGAGCAGACTTTAAAGCGCTGGTTTCGACTTCCAATTAGATTCCGCTTTCCGTGTTGAAATCTCCTACTTAGTAGAACCAATAGCGAAGCAATTAGTAATGACATCCCCCAGTGAATTTCTATCCACTCTCCTCATTCGCTTCGTCACGTACCAGCATAAAAATGGTATTAAATTAAGGATTTGAAAGAGTGGAGAACAACTGAATTTTCATGGTTTGATGATGCTATTTTGATAACCTTTCTACGGAGAAATAAACAACGCGTTCCTGGGGGAAAGTACATTGGGCTACACTACGAAAAACAAGAGACTCCTTAATGATTCCTTGGCAAAGTTCAGATTATACACTGACGGAAAAAATCCCAACATGTGTTAGATAAACGACAGTTGGTAGGCGGTGAGAGTACATCTGTAAGATGACGGTTATGCAAATTTCGTGCTCGGCGCATACGTGTGGCGCTACTAGCGCCCCTCGGAACATGCAAAGCAGGTTTGCTGTAAATACGCGCTGTAACGTTCGTGAGCGTTAGTTATCGTTGAGATTCGACGTAGTGTGTTGATGTTAGTCAAGAATGCCTTTAAGAAGACGAAGAAGCCATTATCAACAGCTCACGGAGTTTGAACGAGGTCGTGTAATAGGGCTACGAGAAGGTGGAATTTTCGTTCCGCAATATTGCAGAACGACTTGGCAGGAATGTAGCCACTGTGTATGATTGTTGGCAGCGGTGGTTAAGGAAAGGTACTGCCTCAAGAAGACCGGGCTCCGGCCGGCCACGTGGCACTACTGAGAGGGAAGACCGCCGTGTACGGCGTATGGTCGTGGCGCATCGTACCGCGTCTGCGGCAGCAATTCGAGCTGCAGTTGCCATCACAGTGACACAACGAACTGTTACAAATCGGTTACTTGAAGGACACCTCCTAGCCAGACGCCCTGTTGCGTGCATTCCACTTACTCCAAACCACTGCCGTTTGCGACGTCAGTGGTGTCAAGCTAGAGCTCATTGGAGGACGGAGTGGAGATCTGTTGTGTTTTCTGATGAAAGCCGGTTCTGCCTGGGTGAGAGTGATGTCCGTGTGTTGGTTAGAAGGAGGCCAGGTGAGCGCCTGCAACCAACCTGTCTGCGGCCGAGACACACTGAACTTACACCTGGAGTTATGGTCTGGGGAGCAATTTCCTATGACAGCATTAGCACTCTCGTGGTTATCCCACGCACCCTGACGGCACAGTTGTACGTCGGTCTGGTGATTCAACCGGTTGTGTTGCCATTCATGAACAGCATTCCAGGGGGTGTTTTCCAACAGGATAACGCTCGCCCGCATACCGCTGTTGTAACTCAACATGCTCTGCAGAGTGTCGACATGTTGCCGTGGCCTGCTAGATCACCAGATCTTTCACCAATCGAGCACGTATGGGACATCATTGGACGACAACTCCAGCGTCACCCCCAAACAGCGTTAACCGTCCCTGTATTGACCGACCAAGTGCAACAGGCATGGAACTCCATCCCACAAACTGTTCGACACACTGCATGAACGTTTGCGTGCTTGCATTCAACATTCTGGCGGTTACACCGGTTATTAATGTACCAGCATTTCACATTTAAAATGGCTCTTCTCGCGCTTACATTAAGCTGTGATCTTGAAACCTTAATCGAATAAATATGTTACCTATACAAATGTATTGCCGCCATTTCATTCCTCTACAACTATTTTTTCGTGGTGTTGGGATTTTTTTTCCGTCAGTATATTTCAAAGTTAAAAAAAAATTGAAAATGGCATATCTTGAACTGGGTAGGCGACAGGGTGGGCAAGAAAAATTTCAGAATATTTTCACCCTCGCACCCCTTGGCAATGTCCTTGCCTTTTTTTTTTTTTTTTTTTTTTTTTTGATTGGAGGTTTAACGACCACCGTGAGCAACTCAATGGGCTATAAGCAGTCGCCCGTCGTTAATTTAGGGTCACTGGTTCCAGGGAAGGGAGAGAGCCAGTGCCGTAAGACAAACACAACATCCATGCCTCACGGGATTCGAACCCGGACCCCTTTCGGACGAATGATCAGAGGCCATCACTTAGACCACTGCGTCGGGGCGGCCCTTGCCTTTTCATGCCGGGAATATGGGTGATTTTTTTATTTTCATTTTTTTTGAAGGGGGAGGTTAACAGCCTCCGTGAGCATCTAAAGGTATGAGTAGGCAACCGCTCTAATTTAGGGCTAGTGGTTCCAGGAACGCGGGCAGCGAAGGGGAAGAAGCTCACTTCCCATGCCCTATTCTGGACTCGAGACTAGGCCTAGCTCGCACGATTCGGGCAAAATCACGCGCATCTGACCACTCGGCCAACGGGGAGGAACCTTCAGTTCTGAATTCCGGAACTGTTTTAAAAAATGTTGCATCGAATAAACAAGTTCGCAACGCTTTTGTAGTTTGCAGGAACATTTTTTTTTATTTGGTGGTTTAACGACCACCATGAGCAACTCAGTGGGCTGTAAACAGTCGCCCGTCCCTAATTTAGGGTCACTGGTTCCAGGAAAGGGGAGAGCCAGTGCCGTAGGAAAAACATGACATCCATGCCTCATCGGAATTCGAACCCGGACCCATCTCGGACAAATGAAGCCATCGCTTAGACCACGGCGCCAGAGGGACGGTAAATATTTTTTCTGAGGGGGAGGGGGTTAACGACCACCGTAAGTTACTCAATCAGTTATAAGTAGTCACTCGTACCTAATTTAGGGCCACTTACTCTAGTGAAGAGAGGGAACCGGTGCCTTAAGACAAACACAGCATCCATATCTTTTTTTTATTGGAGGTTTAACGACCACCGTGAGCAACTCATTGGGCTATAAGCAGTCGCCCGTCCCTAATTTAGGGTCACTGGTTACAGGGAAGGGAGAGAGCCAGTTCCGTAAGACAAACATAACATCCATGCCCGACCGGGATTCGAACCCGCACCTATCTCGGACGAATGGTCACAAAGAAGCGATTAAACCACTGCGCTACCGGGGCAGCTAAGGATTTTCCTTTACTTTCATAACTTCAGAAGATTAATTAAATGTTAGATATTTATCGAAAATTATTAATGTATAATTATAGTACTATAGTCGCCTCGGTGGCGCAGTGGTTTAAGCGATGGCTTCTGATCATTCGTCCGAATGGGGTCCGGCTTCGAATCCCGGTGAAACATGGATGTTGTGTTTGTCTTACGGCACTGGCTCTCTCCCTTCCCTGGAACCACTGGCCCTAAATTAGAGACGGGCGACTGCTTATAACTCATTGAGTTGCTCATGGTGGTCGTTAAACCTCCAATCAAAAAAAAAAAAAAAAGAGTACTGTTCCAAATTTTTTCGCAAGAATTTTTGCCGATGAAGTTCGTAAAAGCTTAAGATGTTCATGCTTCAACAAAGAAAGAGAAACATTGATTTAACATGCTACTTTTCGCTGCACTGTTATTGTGGAGGTTTCAAACCTTTTTTGTTTTTGTTGTTGTTGTTTCATTTGTTTGTTTGTTTGTTTAGAGGTTTAACCACCACAGTGAGGAACTCGATTGGGCTGTAAACAGTCGCCCGCCCCTAATTTAGGACTGTCGCCCCGGTGGCGTAATGTCTAAGCTGATGGTTTCTTATCATTCGTCCGAGACGGGTGAGGGTTTCAATCCCGGTGAAAGTCGCCCCAGTGGCGCAGTGGTCTAAGCGATGTCTTCTGATCATGCGTCCGAAAGGGGTCCGGCTTCGGATTACGGTCGCGCATGGATGTTTTGTTTGTCTTACGGCGCTGGCTCTCTCTCCCTTCCCTGGAGCCAATGGCCCTAAATTAGGGACGAGCGACTGCTTTATAGCCCACTGAGTTGCCCACGGTAATCGTTAAATCTCCCATCAAAAAAAAAAAAAAAAAAAAAAAAAATTACGGTTACTAGTTCCAGGGAAGAGAGAGAGTCAGTGCCGTAAGCAAACACAACATCCATGCTTCATCGGAATTCGAACCCGAGCCCATTCCTGAAGAATGGTTAGAAGCCAGCACTTAAACCACTGCTCCATGGGAGCGGCGTTTTAAACTTGTGCCTGACATTTATTAAACTAGTGTTTTTGTGTCTTGCATTTATGTAACTAGGTTTTTAGTAGCTCGTTATGCGGGAAATAACTCAAAAAGTATAGCCCAAATTTTTTGGCAAATATTTTTCCCTGATGCACACTACGAAAAAGTACTACTTTATCATAGTACTGTTTCATCATAGTACTACTTCATCAGGAGAACTTTAATTGCGTCCTAGTTGCGAGTGGTCAGAGACACTCATTTGCTGTCCAGTCGCCCGAGCTGGGTCTGGGTTCGAGTCCCAGATGAGGCATAAGTAGTATGTTTGTCTTACGGCGCTAGCTCACTCCCTTCCCTAGAACCAGTAGGCAAAACTTAGGGGTGTGCTACTGCTAATGTCCTTTGGAGTTTCTAATGGAGGTCGTTAAACCCATACAAATGCAAGGTTCGATCTGATTTCTCTTCCTAAAGCCTAACGCCGCCCCGGTGGCGCAGTGGTCTAAGCGATGGCCTCTGATCATTCGTCCGTAAGGGGTCCGGGTTCGAATCTCGGTGAGGCATGGATGTTGTGTTTGTCTTACGGCACTGGCTCTCTCCCTTCCCTGGAACCAGTGACCCTAAATTAGGGACGGGCGACTGCTTATAGCCCATTGAGTTGCTCACGGTGGTCGTTAAACCTCCAATCAAAAAAAAAAAAGCCTAACACTCGCACAATTTCTGCTTGAATGATGAACCCTGCTGGCAGAGTGGCACCATTTGTCCGAGATGGATCCGAGTTCGAAACCCGGTGAGGCATGGATTTTGTGCTTATCTTATGGCATTTGCTCTCTCCCTTTCCTGGAACCAGTGGCTCTAAATTAGGGACCGGCGACTGCTTATAGCCCATCGAGTTGCTCACTTTTTTCGTTAAATCCCACAAAGTCACGTGATTCTCTACACTATACCAGGTTGTGAAGAGCCCGTGAGTCTAGCCAATAGAGTGCCAGCAGCATCTTTTCCTGTCGACGTAAATATCTGGAACTAGATCTCATCACCCGATGCAAATGGAGGCCTCTTTCGTCTTTTAGACTGCGTGATATACTCGTACTTGCGGTGAAAAAAGGGTCTATTGAGTTTGTGATCTTATATTCTGCGCGTATAGTGAATGTCTTTCGCTTGTCAATATTCTTTTGCGATTGGTATGTCTGTTTCTATTAATGCTATCTCACGTTTAGTACGTTTTTATAGTAATATTATCAATGCCTACCTGTACGTTGTTGTAATTAATGGTGGACAGTACACTAAGTAGCTCTAATTGATTTTTGTACTTGTCCTATTCGTCACTCGACTTAGTTACTCACTTCCCATAAAATCTCGTCTATGCAGTCTACCACTTATTGCATGTTAAGAACATCAGATTTGACATCTGCGAATTACGACATAAACAGTACTTCGCGCATTCCTGGTCAGCATTCAAAAGTTATTGTTTCGCAGCCCGGATGCAGTGATCAGAGGCGCAGGTTTTGGCTAATCGCCAAGTTTAGTCCCCATCTAGGCATGGGTTGTGTGCTTTTTTTTTTTTCTTACAAAACTTTCTTAGAATCTGTGCCCTGACAAGCTGGAATAGATTCCTGACAACGAGCGTTATGTTCTCCCAAGGGGGGCCTTAAAGCCCGAAGTAAAGTAAACATAAGTACGGTATCTCATATACTATGACTTTCGAGGTGAGAACTAGATCTTTATGCAAAAAAATTACCTTTCGTTTTATGGTGTCTACTCTTCAGTCCTAATCTTCATATACATTACTATTAATTTAGATAAAAATGCTTCTCAATTGGAAGTTGCACTTTCACCCTCCGAATGAATAAACCCTAAACAACCCAGGTCCAGTCTGTTTTTTTAAGGTTATTTTTGCATGTATTGTACTAGTTTACAAATAAACGATCCTACAAAACATAATTTATTTCTTAGTTTTTTTTAACATGAAGTAAACTACTATACCGTGCAAATTAATTGGGACAAGCTACGTTATTCTCAGAATTGTAATGTGATCTCCAGTTGATGTCGGAAACCCACGTAAACCGGTTTTATCAGCTGTAAGGTGGTGTGACTGTTTGAACTTAATAATAAGAATGTAGTTTTACCGGTTTTAAACGGGGAAACAGGCGTTTCAGTTGTGAGCTTTCCTGTGTGACAGGTGGATATTTTTGCTCTCTGAGTACGTGTTGCTTTCGTGTATTAAAAAATGGATATTTCCCCAAGGAAGCTTACAAAAATAATTGCTGTGAAGGATCACACTTCTATGACAGTGAGAGATATCGCTTCTGCAGTTGGTGTAGGAAAACAAAGTGCATCAAGACTGCTTACGCGATACAATGCATCTGGATCATAGTCTCCAAAAAAGAGGTAAATGTGGAAGAAAACTAAAAGCAACTCCACGAACCCAGAAATATCTAATCGGAAACAGTAAAATGAATTCCCCCCCCCAAAAAAAAGCACCGACCTTCAAAGAGATTTATTGGCTAGTGGTTGTGATATTAGTGATTCAACTGTAAGCCGTAGGCTTCTGGAAGTTTGCCGGGAGGCAAGAAGACTAACTAAAAAACAATATTTGAATGCGAAAATGAAGATAAAACGTTTAGCATGGACCACAAAATATAAATCGTGGACTGCTGACGACTGGAAAAGGGTAATTTTCAGTGATAAAACTCATCTATTTGTGCAGGGTTACCAAGCAAATGTCGTTAGACGAAGCAACTGTGAACCCTTAAGACCTGAGAATGTCAAACTGTAAAACACCCTGTGAAACAATGTTTTTGGGTTTTTTCTCATCAAATGGCACTGGAAGCTTAGTTCCTGTTCAAGGTATGATTAATTCAGCCAAGTTCGTACAAATATAACAACGTCGGATTGTTCCATTCTTGCAAACTTTTGACGGGACATTTCAACATGACTTGGCCCCATGTCACAATTCGAAATTGGTGAAGCGGGAAAATCAAATTCATTGGCCTGGAAATTCAGACTTAAATCCCATAGAAAACTTGTGGAATATTTTGAAGAGACGTTTAGGTAAAATGGACTGTACAACCAAATAACGCATGATAACGAATGCTAGAAAAGTGCGGTTCCACGATTTTGAAGTCAAAAATATGTGCACTCAATTAGTGAAGTTAATACCAAAACTAATTCAAGAGTTCATTTCTGCTAAAGGACATACTTCATAATACAGGTATTTATCAGTGTATATCAAGGCATAGAATGATATAAAGGCATTTTTTGGAAAAAAGTTATTTTTTACTTTGTCCCAATTAATTTGCACAGTATAGTATAAAAACTGCGGTCTGAGAGACCTGACATAGGTTGATATGACAAGCATATGACCTGGGCAGTTACTGTTTAGACATTGTGACCGCGATTGACCCGTTTCGGAACTTGATAGCTTCTTAAAACAAACTTTTTTTTTTTATTATTGAATAGCAAGAACCTGGACACTGACAGATTGGAACGACAAAAGCAGGCCAGGAAGTGAAATCCTCTGGTCCCCCTAAAAAAAAAAAACCTTCAACGGAAAATCTCGTGGAATACCCTAAAGAAATGGATGGGGGAAAAAAACTTAATGCCTTTTTAGAACGAATTTAGTTGTGGGAGAGGGGGAAACTTTGGAACTGTTGGTGAAAGCATACTAAAAAAACGGCTTATGATTGAATTTAGCATTAAACCACGATGAAAACGGGATATTTTACCAGATATTTTCCTTCGAAAAATCTGGTTTTAACTAAAAACGAAGTGACTGGTCTCTTGAAGACCCAACTTCAAACTAAAACAGCACTATAGTGTTTAAATTTGTACATCCCACAAAGTAATTTTTTCAACGCAGTTTTAATATTTAGTCGCTGATCTCTTACAGCGTAATGGCATTGCTATCCAATCCTTGGGTAGGTACCTTTTCTAAGTCTACCTATTACTTTTTGAACCATGTAATGGTAAATAGTTTCTGAGATAAATGTGGGTGGGACAATGACTTCAGTATATATCAACGGCAGAATCTACTTGTACTGTGTCAGTGTGGATAAAGGATTGTATGAGCTATATCGAAGGATACTAGTATCTTTGAAGATTACAAAAGTAGGATTGGGAATACTAATGACCCTGGACTTAAAGGTCCGACTACTTACATTAAACTGTAGTTAGCTTTAGTATCAGTGCTTGGTCTGGAGACACTCTTCCCGCAAAGTATGCTATGCTATTTCAAAGAAAACTCCCAACATTCACATAACAGGAATTTAAAGGAAACAATTTGAGCTTTATTTCAGTCTGAAAAGTTAACAATTATTACTAAGTACAAAAATTCTTTTCTTCTAGAAAATGCGGGAAAAAATAGGCCATTTTTTGAGTGGTCCACAGGAACATGTCCGGGTTGGTCAATCCGCCCCATATCAGATAGAGGATTTTAGGGAGTGTCTGGCCAAAGGTCTTAAACAACCCTAGAAATAGGAAGCTGGGAGATTTGGGCTAAAGTGCCCAATAGGAAAGTGACACGGAAGTGAGGTAGAAATGGGGAGGAAGACTCCCTTATTCATTACCGGGGTCCGACGGCTTAACGTGCCTATCCGACGCACGGCGGATATTTAGTAGATCGAGCGCTCGTACTTGCCTGGGATCGAACCTGAGGTCTTCTCCATGGCAGTCACGAGCGTTTCTCACTAGGCCACCCGCGGCCTCCACCCCAGAATCTAGACCACGTATACGTCGATTTTTCGAAAAAGTTAGTGGATTTGATTTTGACAAGCTTTACGGTGGGATCCCGAACGTTAAAGAAATCTCTTGTTGATTCCTTTCCTAGTAGAATGGTTGTGAGCAAACATACCCGTGTGGAGTTCTCCTGGTATGGCTAACTAGTGTTTTGAAGACGGGTCTTGTCTAAGAAACTAATTTCCAAATTAATAGCTCACTTCGAAACTAATAAAACATGGTCAATACAAGACCGGGGGGGGGGTGACGGGTCTTGCGTTGACTGAGTGAGGTTATCCCCACACACACCCTTCCTCCCTGCGATGGTGGTGCCTTCAAGACTTGCTTGAAAGCTGTGAAAATGAATGGCTGATACGATGCTTTAGTTCCGTGGGCAGATAGTACGGAAGAATATCCCTATTCCGTAAATCTTAACTGGTGATGAGAAACATAGCACGAGGGAAGTGCTAAACGTCTTGTGGCTGGGATGATAGAATTACAAATATTGTCCTAAGATGACCTTTCGTTTATATATTGTACTAGGTGCTCCTTGTCTTATGGCCTTTGACTGGGAATTTTCTAAATGATTTGCCAAAAGTGTGCCAAGCCAGTTTTATGAACTTGCTGCTTGTTTAGCACTAAATAGTGATGGTGGTTCTGATTTTCACAAAGTGCTGTGCGAACCAGAAGCTAAGGAGCTAGTTGCTGTGTATGACCAGTATGAAGTTGTACCCTCCTCTGCACCTTGCACAACAAAGGTTACCTCCGACAAAGATAATCTAAAGCTATGATCATGATGTAAGTTCCTGTGTCTATGGTTAACTGCCCAGGTCTTAAGTTTGTCATATTAACCCACGTCCTGTCTCTCGGACCACCACACTTCTATCATTTAATTCATGTTAACGTGTTATGTTGGCGGAGTGTAGGACGGGCTCCTACCTTTCCTGGAAGTAGGCTACTCTTAAAAGAAAGCAATTAGTTTCAAATGTTTTATGACCGGACCTGGGTTGTTAAGGGTTAAGAAACGCGAAGCGTTCAAAGAACGGCAGTTCAGGGTTCCTTCTGATAATATCCACATATCACGTCCTTTTAAATTGGATGCTGACTAATCTTCGCCTCCCCGATGGCGTAGTGATCTAAGCTCCCGATTCTGACCATTCGTCAGAGAAGGGTCCGGATTCTAATTCCGGTGAGGCGTGGATGTTGTATTTGCCTTGGGGTACTAGCTATCTCCCTTTTCTGGAACCAGCCATCCTAAATTAGGGACAGGCTACTAAATCCCCAAGCAAAGAGTAACCTTCAGCGTATCTGGAGGCTTATATCCCTGGGGAAATCTTGTCAGATGCTGATATCTGGTTTATTATAATTATGCTATCGAGTGGATAGGTTCTTGTGCTGTCAAGATCCGAATGACTCATAAATAACTTGATCCAATGTAACCGGACTTGTTCGAACAGTTTAAAGCGTTTCTGCACTATGGATGTTGGGCCGGGGGTGAAGTTCATTTTGTGATTACTAGGGAAAGTTGGTTTTCCAGTCCATCGGATTCTGGCTTATTCAATCCTGAATTGACCTCTTGTGTGTTTCATACCTTCATAGTTAAAAAAAAAACTAAAGTATGAAGTGGATGCTAGAATTTTAAAGAACTTGTACATGCTATGAATGCATATACGTGTAGGATGCACTATAATTCTGGTACATACTTCCTTGTGTTGCTCTTGGTTCCATTTAACTTTGAATAAATTGATAGCTTTTGGATATTTCGGTTCTTAAGTTTGGTTGCTACAGAGTCCCGCAAATGGAATCTTCTGGTTTGTAAACTGGTTCAGGGCCGATTTAACAAGTGGGACCGGCCCAGGACGCCAGATTTAGGGGAAGGTGCTAAGCTGGGAGTTTTTTTATGAATATTTTAGCACCGCCACCTAAGAAAATTTCTACTTTCATTTTACAAAATCTATTAATTTCTAAAACATCTTTAGTCATTACTTCATATGCGTGAACGGAGAGCATTAGAGAAACACTAAAAAAAGGAAGCATTCGGTTGTTGTTGTTTTTTTTTGGGGGGGGGGGTGGTGAGTAGACGTTTAAGATTAGATTCTTTAATCAGTAATTTGGCAAACGAATAAATTAAACTAAGTTGTTCAAAAAAGGTTTAAACTTTTCAGGGATCTGAAAGAGAGACTATTAGTATCCGTGACAGTTTAGATGAAATAAACTTGTTCATACAAGAACTTTCTCAGCAACGAAGTCTAAATTTCCAGTCTTATATTAACGTACACTGTCGTCACGGATGATCAGAGTACATTTCTAAACTTAGAAATATCTTTGAGAATGTCTTTAACCTTACCATTCACTAATTCTGCTTAAAATATCATTTTCAGCAGTCTCAAAAATAAAAAAGGACTTTATTGGAAGAATAAGTTTAACTCTCTCGTGATGTGTGTAGGAAAGGACAACTGGTTATATACTACTCTTCAGTTATTGCCAATTTTGCACGTGCAAAGACCCTTCAAAAACCGATCATGTCATAATTATGGTGGTCAGACATTGGGTGGAAAAGTGGGAAATTACGTGTTACTAAAATTTTAATTTGCATTGTAAGTGTTCATTAAGATTGCTTTATTATTTTCTTCCCCCACTGTCTTTTCTGGTGCAGTATACTGTTTTATCATGCATTTCACAATCCTGAAGGTCAATAACTTAAAACTTGCACTATGAAATAGACATTTATTTTTCGTTAACAATAAATAACATTGCAAAATTGCCTAGCATAACGCAATAGCACTTCAGACAAACATACCTACGTCATGAGCCCGCACCGTTTAGAACAAATTTGGGGGAGGGGGATATCATGTCGTCGGAGACGCTTAGTTCGACCCCAAAATGGTTGCATGCCTACTGACTGCAAGTTTACACTCCTGGTTTGCTGGTTTAATTCTTCTTGCTCTTGTCGTTCTGGAGTCAAACCTGGCATTTGCACCTTCGAATCCAAATATTTTCACCAGAGCAGTAATAGTTTGCTGTGGTTGCCTATATATGTCCACTAATTTCACAAAAACGCACAAGTCTAAATACCATCTGGCCAGAGCAATTATATTTAAGTACGATGATTAAGTGTTTCCCTATATCATGGTGCTAGGTCGTGCGTGTTTAGTTCTACCGGATCATGTGAGTAATACGTTACGGCAAAGAGACATAAGTTACTTTAAAAATGCAGACACATTGCTTAGAAAGATGTTAGAAAATTTTACGACTTAATAGAAAGACTTCTTGTTTAGCAGTGCGCAAGAATCTAATACTTGCCTACGCGCAGGGCCGGAGCAAGCTTCATTCACCTGGGAGGGGCGAGACTTGAAATTACGCTCTTAAAGTTTAAAACTTCCCTACTTCCACTAAAATAGTTTACTTTCTCATACCTTTACTATAGAAAAGTACTTAAAAAAATCACTTCCTGTTTTCGACAATTTTACTAAAGATGAAAACTAGGCAAAAATGCCCAAGGGAAGTAAAAGTTGTGGCAATGCCTACAACACAGCACTTAAAAAAAATGCAGAATGAGAAACTAACCAGCTTAGAATGAATATCAAACAGTGAACGTTACAATAAGACTTAATTATAAATACACAACACTGTGAATACTAATCAGACGCAAATAGCGTATTAAATCAGTTTATTTTTGCGGCGTGGTAAGTATAAAGACTCGCCAAGCTTTCGCACTCCACTGGGAGGCTTTCTCAAGGCAATGGTAGACATAAAAAGGCAGGGAATTGGAACACGTAAGGAACAAAGACTATTTTTGAAATAGCGCGGGTGACATCACGAGCGTATTACACGAATTTTCATCACGCAATTATACGGTGTGTTGCGATGTATTTCCATCTTTTAATAACGCATGCCAAGCTCTTGGTAGTTCAGTAGAAACTATCATTGCACGCCACTTTGCTGGATAGGATTTAGACTGTTTCCCTGATGGCAGTCTCTTTAAAATTCGTGTATGGGGCAATTCTTCTAATATTCCATTGAGGAGCAGCCGAGGAATGCATGACTTCTCTGACGAGGGCTGTATTCTGAATGTCCTGGTTGACACTTCGCACGTGCTCTTTGCATCTGGTGTCCAAGGATCGCTTTGTTATTCCGATATATACCCTTTCCGTGTTGTCAGGGTATACTAACGGTATAGCGTACACATCTGCCTTCTTTCTCACACTGTATATCCTTGCAACTTGATGTGATAACGGAGACTGGGACTTCAGTGTTATCAGTACGTTGTATTTACACAATAAATTCTTTAACCAATATGTAAAACCTGGAACATATGTGATGGATCCTGTGAATGTCTTACTAGGGGATTTTGTTATTGCTGACATTCTACGATTTCTTATAGTTCTATGTATTCTGTCTGTCATCTTCCTTATATCCAGACTTTTTAGACCTTTGCTATAAATATTACCAATTTCCTTATTTAGGTAGTCGGGTTTGCATACGTTATATGCTCTAAACGCAGAAAGTTTACTCTTTTGGGGGGGGGGGGCAGTGCGAATCAGGAGGAACAATATTAGGTACTGCGGTCGGTTTATAATAAACGTCAAAATCGAAGCTGGATATTTTTTCTTCTGAGCGTGACTCCAAGATAATTCAACGCTCCATCTACTTCAAGCTCCATGGTAAACTTTATCGTATTGTGTAATTTATCTTGTGCATGAAATAATTTAATTCATCATTTTCATCATATATTTCAAGTTGGATGGAAGCATCTACAAACAAAAGGAGCACCGATGGGTTTACCTCTATCTTCAGACCTTGTCCGAAGCAGTACTTAGGCCGCTAGATTGGATCTTTCTAAATTGTATAAAGAAACCCCGAGTGTGGATCAGTTATGCTGACTACATATTCTTCATATGGAAACACTGAGCAGATGAATTAAATGATTTCATGCACAAGATAAACGAACTACACAATACGGTAAAGTTTACCATGGAGCTTGAAGTAGATGGAGCGTTGAATTATCTTGACGTCACGCTCAGAAGAAACAGAACATCCAGCTTCGATTTTGACGTTTATTATAAACCGACCGCAGTACCGAACCTTGTTCCTCCTGATTCGCACTGCCCAAAAGAGTATAAACTTTCTGCGTTTAGAGCATGGCTCTATAGAACATATAACGTATGCAAACTCTACTACCTAAATAAGGAAATTGGTAATATTTATAGCAAAGGTCTAAAGGCTGGATATAAGAAAGATGACAAACAGAATACATAGAACTGTAAGTAATCGCGTAATGTCAGCAATAACAAAATCCCCTAGTAAGACGGTGAAGATTCACAGGATCCATCACATATGTTCCAGGTTTTACATATTGGTTAAAGAATTTATTGCGTAAACACAACGTACTGTGATAACACTGAAGTCCCAGACTCCGTTATCACATCAAGTTGCAAGGATATACAGTGTGAGAAAAGGCAGGTGTGTACGCTATACGGTTAGTATACCCTGACAACACGGAAAAGGTATATATCGGAATGACAAAGCGATCCTTGGACACTAGGTGTAAAGAGCATGTGCGAAGTGTCAAACAAGACATTCAGAATACAGCCCTCGCCAGAGAAGTTATGCAGTCTTCGACTGCTCAATGGAATAATATTAGAAGAATTGCCCCATACACGAATTTTAAAGAGACTGCCATCAGGGAAACAGTCTAAATCCTATCCAACAAACTGGCGTGCGATGATATAGTTTCTACTGAACTACCAAGAGCTTGGCATGCGTTATTAAAAGATGGAAACACATCGCGACACACCGTATAATTGCGTGATGAAAATTCGTGTAATACACTCGTGATGTCACCCGCGCTATTTCAAAAATAGTCTTTATTCCTTACGTGTTCCAATTCCCTGCATTTCTATGTCTACCATTGTCTTGAAAAAGCCTCCCAGTGGAGTGCGAAAGCTTGGCGAATCTTTATACTTACTACGCCGCAAAAAATAAACGGATTTAATACGCTATTTACGTCTCTTGAGTAATAAGACTATTTCTGGGAAGGGCTTGAAAAATTCCGCGGAAGGTTAAGAGCTCAGACTGGCTTTCTGTAGAAGCGCAGGTGACTAATTAGCTCTTCATCCCGTCAGTCTATTCGGAAAGGATATGGTTAGTCGTATCAGCATATCGTTTTACATACCTCTACTCTGTATTGGACAGTTTCTTTAGTGCATATGTGTGGTCTACACCTAGTAGAGTAGGTTACTCTGGACACTGAATAGCTGCACACATTACTGCATGCGGCTAACAGTCTTTAAAAAAAAATTGAGTAACTTTCTTTAGTTAAAAATTTCAGTAAACTCAATCATCTATTTTTGTGTCCCTCAGACATTTAGGCCCCAAGTAAGACCGTTCTCCAGTTAGCTACGACCCTGTCTACGCGCACTAGATGTTCGTCGAACATTGCGCTGGCTTCTGTAGTGAAGGGAGTAGAAAATACTTGAGGTACCGTGTAAGATCTAATGTCAGTGGCGTGTCTTGGGTCAGAGACCTAGGCTATCTCACCCGTCCCCCCAGTACTGTTTTTTAAAAACTGCGAAGCTTAATTTTTAAGTAATAGAAGTAACTTATTTTTAGGTACACGCTATTGTTAACAATCCAAATAATTGAGGGTTAGGATTTGAATACTTTATTCGAACATGAACTTAATTTTTCTTTCCTTTAGTGTGAACTTGAGTGAGTTTTTCTAAAATGGTTGTTCAGAGTCCTTTTTCATATTAAAAAATGTTTCTATTGACAAATCAGCCAAGTTGCTCGAATGTGCATGTCCTTGTGTGGCTCTAAAATATTGATTTTCTTTTTAATGCAGAAAAACTTCTTTCAGCAGTTGTTGATGGAAACTTTAATATTAGGTCTGCTAATTTGTACCTCACTAAACACTGTTCAATCTATTCAAATTTATGTAATAAGTAATGTCTCTTACTGATTTGGTTTTTTATTCATAAACTGAATAAAACACCTTCAGTTCATTTTTAGCATAGCTGTATCAAAATTTGAAACTCAATTTTTTGAAGTTCTGACAGTAGATGTTCAGGGAAGCTTTCACAAAATTTATCAAAACAGTTCAAAGCCACGAATTTAAGATATCGCTGATTTTAATTCATTGACACTTTGCACAAACTCTCGCGAAACGCGTGCTGTTACAGGCTAAAGCATGCGAGTAACTGAGGTACTCTAAGTCTTCTAATTTCTGAGCGAACCGTTGCGCAAAGCGATGGTCCATTCCTCTCCATACGCTCATTCATGTTGTCATGGAAACGCTAGCAGGCGATCGTATGGAAGGGTCTTCGAATCAGAACAGCCAAGATTTTGGAAGAACTGCTTGCTATTATGCCGTTGGTTTTCGCTCGCCAGACTGAGTCAAAGAAGTGAATCCGCACTTGGTTTTTTCGCAGCAAAAGCATAGGCACATCTTAATACCGTTGATAATTTAATTTTATTTGTGTATATTTGATTTTTTTATTTGCGCGTTCTCTGGGCTTCGCAGCTAGCCTCGAATATACGCCACTGTCTAATGTATGTATACGTCAGGTACAGCAGTATAACTTTTAAAGGGTTCACCTGAAAATATGAACTTACTAAGGAAACACAACTCGGGGTGGTTAGGTTGAAGACAATGTAGAAAGTCTGTCCCGTTGATAGTAACACTTAAATTGGATTTTGAAAAAATACATGCGAACTACTTAAAAATGTTTATACTTCCCGTAAAGAACTTCATGTAATTAATTGACCGTGGTTACCTGGCATTTCAGTTGAACTGAAGTAGTCATGCGGAAGGGGCGTATTTTAAGCTCATTTCCAAGCACGAGCGAAGAGGGACTGAGAGTTTTGTCATTTTAATGCACGTTTTTTTATGCTAGAACTATCTTAAACGGGGGAAGTTTCTCCACCCGAAAAGCAAATTTAATTGTTTTTGATATACTCTGAATGAAATATTGATTCGGCAACCAAGTTTGGTTTGTACTGTTGTCCTGTAGCTATTTCTAGAGTTGTGTACACACCAAATACATTGCCCAATGTTGCATATTTTTTCACAAGCAATCTTAGGCTGATGCTGAAGTTCAGAAGAATTTTTGGTTTGTGTATAATAGAATGCCAGTAGAGAGAACGAGCTTTACGCAGCCCAAATGTGGCACTCTTATTCGGGTCATTATTACACGAATAAAAGTGGATCAGATTCTTTAAATTTTGATTGTGAAGTAAAATGCAACATTAACGTATTACTGTAAAATGAGCCCTGTGATTTATAAAGAATCCTTTTACTAGGCTCTGGTTTTTAGAAATGCTACCAACTGTTTTTCGCTCTCAATTCTTGCATGGTCATTTTCTTTGTTATGAAATAGCTGTCTGTCATACGTACACAGAGGCGGATTGGGACACCGGGACATTTTCCGGTGGACCACTCGAGAAATGACCCACTTTCTCTTATTCTGTTTTGTCTGGGTTTTTTGGAACTACGATTATTCACAAGTGCCAAAAAATAATTTAACTTCATGCGAGCTTTATTTGTCTGAAAGGTTATTTCCTTTAAAAATAGTTTGTCTTCGGCGCTTACTCTAAAAGGGGCCGCCCCGGTGGCGCAGTGGTCTAAGCGATGGCCTCTGATCATTCGTCCGAACGGGGTCTGGGTTTGAATCCCAGTAAAGCATGGATGTTGTGTTTGTCTTACGGCACTGGCTCTCTCCCTTCTTTGGAACCAGTGACCCTAAATTAGGGACGGGAGACTGCTTATAGCCCATTGAGTTGCTCACGGTGGTCGTTAAACCTCCGATAAAAAAAAACTCTAAAAGGGCATAGAAAAAAACTCTGTACTTATGTGGGAAAACTGCTGCCGGACCAAGTACATAGCTATAGTAAATTAAGCTAAAACTAACTACAGCTCGACATAGGTTGTTGGACTTGGATCCCAGGATCATTGGTATGCCCTAATCTTTTGTAATCTTGAAGGAGGCACTAGTGCTAATTGTAGTGGTCCATCATCCACACTCCCTTATCCAGACTAACAGAGCACAAAGTGATACTCTGGCAGAGATTTTTGAAATCGGTGTCCCACCCACATTTATCTTAAAAGAAACTACGATCTACCAGTACTGGTTCATGGGACAAAATGGTGGCTCATGGATAAAAGTAATGAGTTGACATAAAAAAGGAGTCTACTCAATGAGGAGTTACCAATACTATAGCGCAGTAGGCGGTTCGTGACCAAATATAAAAATTAATTGCATAGAATAGCTCTGTGAACATTTCAACTTTCCGAATGAAAGTTATCGTGATTTTGTTTGAAATGGGGTGTTCAAGAAACTTTTTTTTTCAAAACAAAATTTCTTGAATGAAAATTCTGTTGCGGCGCTCATTTTGTGGGTGGTTTGATGTTAGTCAATCGTGTGCGGATTTTTGAAATTCTTTCACTGTTCAATTTTTGTTGAAGTTCATTCACAACTACGCCTGTTTTACGTTGCATACTGACCTGACAGACTTTTCTGACCTGACAGATGATGCAATCGCTCTTTTGTCTAGGAACTAAGATTTTTTTCTTCATGAAGGAATTCCTTCAACTCTAGATGTGTTTTTACAATGGATCAGAGGACTAAAATTCCCGGCCTGGTTTTGTCGTCCCAGTCCGCCCCTGTACGTACAGTAAAAAAGCTTGCGTAAATGGTAAACTCTTCCTGGTGTCTGTTTTAGACTGTCCATAACTATAAGACATCCAACATTGTGGGACAGGGGGAACAGTACAGACCGAACTTCGTAACTGAACATTACATACTGTATACCAGAATGCTTCTTTTTAGGGGGTGACTTTACTTTTGCTTAAGTTTGACACAAAATGGAGCAATGTATAAAAATGAAAAGGGGGTCATCACTCTCACCCGTATCCGCACCTGGTCTACATCGTGAGTTTATTTTTCAATCCGCTTCCTAAAAATCCCTGCATTTTTTTTTTTTTGCCGGTTTGTAATCTCAGCCAATCCATGAAAATTAACTTGCGGAAATACAGTACGTAGGTCACTTCAAGTTTTGCGCAGGCGCTTCCCGTACGATGATGCAATCGCTCTAATCGTTGCGCCAGTTTTAAGTCAGACTTCAGTGTACGAAGTTGTAAGTCAGACTTCAGTGTACGAAGTTGCCTGGTTAATTTGTTCCTGTTCCGAAAACTTCTGCCTAGAAATGGAGCAAGAAAGTCTGTCAGGTCAGATCTTGCGTAGCGACCAGCGATTTTACATGAAATATTGAAACTATGCGAGAAAGTCTCTTACCGAAATTCATGAAGCTTTTTGTGAAGTTCGTGGGGTTAGTGTAGTGGATCGTAGCACATTCCTAATTTCCGTCAAGGTCTGGAAAGCCTCTTAGACTACCCAAGAAGCGTCCGGCCATTAGATACAACGGACGACACTTCTGCTGTTATCGTTAACCGCATTTTGGGAGATGGACGGAAAGCATATGAAAAGATTGCATATGAAGCAAACATGTCTACCGCTTCGGTTTTCAGAATCCGAACTGACAAACTACAGAAAAGTGGCTGCCAAATGGATTTCGTATAATTTGAGTGAAAAGCAGCCAGCAGTTCGCAAAGTGATCGCAGAACAATTTATTCATCGGTACGAGACAGGCGAGCAGTTTTCGGACAGAATTGTTGCTATAGACGAAATCTGGATACGAAATTTTGAACCAGAACTGAAATCAGTCAGTCCAGTGGAAACTTGGAGAATCGCCTAGCCCGAAGAAAATTCCGCCGCCAACAGTCAAAAGGTTAAGCTGATGATTATGTCCTATGACAAGATTGGAGTAATAACAATGTTAGACAGTGCCAGAGGGGGCCACTGTAACAGAGGAATACAAGTTTCTGCAAAAGGTTTTGCGCCCAAATATTTGCCAAAAAATGCTCGAAGCTGGTGTCCTCGTTTTTCACAACTACGAGTCCGTACAGTAAGACATTCTGGAAAAGTATGGATGAGAATTGCTTCCCTATGCGCCCTACGGTCCTGACATGAGCCCACCAGACCATGACCTGTTCCCAAAACTGAAGCCACTCCGCGGGAAAAGATTCAGTACGATTCGAGATGTTTCTAATGAGGTGACCACGCTGGAATACAAGACTTGCCCAAGCGTTAGGCCGCTGTCATAAAGAAATTACTTCGAAGGCCTGTAAAGGCATGTTGCGATTTTTTTATTAAAAGAACCCACAGTGTGCAGAACTTTAAAAATTACCCTCTTATAATTTGCATCACGATGTTGCGCTTATGAGTAGATAACTCTAAAAATTTCGAAGTTGAAACATTACAGTACTTCAGTTTATAAGCTAAGTACAGGAACATTGCAAATACCACCTAGCTGTTTTTTGTGTATGGAAGGTTAAACTGATAAAAAGCTCTTCAGCGTGTTTTCTGTAGTAGTCTCTACTGCAAAAGCGTTTTAAGCAATAGAACAATATAGATGCTGTGTTTATACAGCAAGTGTTATTTTTCGGGTTCACATTTGAAATGAGATTCCAATGCAGTGAAGTTTTTTTCTTTTAGGTTCTGCTGTGAAGTCTCTTCAACATGAATTGTTATACATGGATCTTAGGAGTGTTCCTAGTGTTAGTTATCTGTGATCAGACCAATGGAATATTTCTCCAAGCCATTTCTTCTGCTCTCGCAGCAATTCCTTTCACTGGTGGCCCCTTAACTATGACTGCTGCTGGACTGGCTGGTATGAAATTAGCTGTTGGAACAAAGTTGCTTTACTTCTTGGGCATATTTGGAAGGAGGGGAAAGCCAGTTCCTGGACCTTCGCCTGTTGCTAAATCTTCCTTCCAGCAGAAGCCAGCCCAGTTTCCCTTCCCCGGCAGTCCCATTCCTCAAGGATTATCTCCTGTTCCCTTACCTTACATGTTTGGTGGTGGCGGTGGTGGCGCATTCGGACAACCAGGAACACATTTTCAAGGCTTACCTATGAGCTTCTTGAATCAGCAGTTTGGCAGTGGACAGAGCTTCCTTCCAAATCAACAAATGAAAGCATACGCAGGAATGCAAGGAGCAGGTAAGTGAAGGGAAAACTAAATTTTCTGTGAATCTGATTTTACTTATTATTCTTAAATCGTTTGATCATCGCCACATATATAGCATAAATAACTACACATTATATAAAGGCTGTAAGCAGTTGGCTTGCCTGCCTCAAAGATGACTCCGTAACGCATTCTGCTTGGAAGCTAACCTGCTGTGGAAGCACTAGGCATGTAATAGCGGAGCTACTTCAGCGCGTTTCATTTAATCGATTTCCAAATTTTCTGCAGTCTTTCTAGGACTGCAACCAAAGCACGGAGGTAACTACCTTATTTTGGGGGGTATTCAAGGAAGTCACAAACTTGTTTCCATGCTGAACGTACGTGAACTTCTCTGTAACACTACTAGATCTTAAGAGATTGAGACCAGTCTGACGGTAGCAGTATTGCCATACTGCTGATTTTGACTGAGATTTTCGTAATCTACTGATTTTTTCTTTGCTTTGAGACAATCTACACGTTCAGGGACATGCTGTCTATGATTCAGATACATTGGATCAGTAAATGGTGAGCATTCTTTGAGTACTCACAATCTACTGATCCAATGGACAAGACTCCTCGAAATTGGTCTGAAAAAGGTGACAGACTAAATTATTCAACACTTGCTACCTATTTTTTTAAATCCATACTGGTTATGAATTTTTTATTAGATTGTTATTCTGCGTTTTAACTAGACTAATCTTTGTACATCAAGAAAAGTCTGTAGTGCGATATCTGTATTAATACGTTTTTGAGTATAGCACTTATAGATATCAAAATGCTCCCAAAGTTAAATAAGAGTATATAACTTTGTTTTTAGGAAGACAAGTCTGACCGATCCAGCTGTCTACGTTAAAAGGCAAATGTCATGAGTATTTACACCATTAATTTTAATGATCAGCACTATTTCAGAAAGCTTATCAGTAATCTTATAATAATAATAATCTGCTAAGGATTGTATTTGTTTGAATTTTCATTCCGCTGTTTAATAGTTCGTTGCGTACTAGTAATTTTTGGCTTACAGAATTAAATGTTCAATCATATTGAGATTACATCCAATAATACATTACAGCTGTGATGTGCATATGTCAAGCAAAAAAAAAAAAAAAATTTTTTTTTACCTCTGGCCTACTGATTTCAAGTAAGCTTTGGCAACACTAAGTAGGGAAAGCATGTTGAAAACTCGCTGACCTCGTATTGATTAATAAAGCCTAAAAATGAGAATAATTTGGACTGAGTTTGAAAAGCTGATCTAGGACCTCTGCAAGCAGATTTTTGAGCTTAGCTTTAACATTTGACGAAGTTTCTCTATATGATGAAATTCTGAAGACGTGTATGTGCTTATGGGGAATTCGATTATTTATGCCTTTGGGGTATATGGGGAAAATTTAGTGGCAGATTGTCAGAAACCATCACTACTTTAATGTGAGACTCAAAGGTTCCCACGAAAGCAGTTCAGACTTAGTGGATTGGCAGTTACCAAGCAAGTATTACACACTGGAGTTCTAAAAACATGTAGACACAATGCTAACGCGTGCCATGAAACTTCTTCTTATTCGGAAACCCCGTATATTGATCGTAGAAATGCAGCCCATCAAAAGACAATCTCTGGGTGTAAATTCCTGTCAGTTGCGCAGACCTTGACAGCCGCGAAAAAGCGGTTCGAAGTGGTGTACAGTCCTATGGACACAAAGTAGGGCAAATGACTTCAGAATTCTATTGGGGCACGAGCATGTTTTGGCGACAGAGCACCATTTAAAGAAAACTTCGAAGATCTGCTCGGCCCGTGGGGATGTCAAATTCCAGTAAACTGGAATCCAGCTGATCTCATAAGGACAATTTAAACCAAGGGTTCAGCAGTCTCTGGTGCACAAGTGATGAGATGTGAAGTTTTGGCTAATCGTTTGAGCCTGTTCCGGATGAAGAATGGGAGGTGTTGCTATCTCTTCCCTGGAACCAATGGCTCTAAACTAGAACATGCGAGATGCTCGTTAATCATTAAACCCATAAAGTGTGGGGGAGGGGCGGCGGCGGCAATGGTAGGCTTTAGAGAGATTGGTCCTCTAGTACCTGAACAAAGTTATAAAGGACGCTGGTTTATAGTACAGTAGCACGTCAAGTGCAAATGTTTACCAGATTCTGCGAACATTTGGAAATTTTCTCTCTCGTTTGCTTGAAATTTCTATAGTGCGAAAATTAAATGCGGATTTTGCATAACGAAATGTAGAAAGTGCATGGGGTCGTCTGATTCCAGATTATGGAATTGTCCTTTTCTCAGCCGCACTCCTCAAATGTTCTAATATTTCGAACATAAATGCAATGGCTTCATACACTGACGGGGAAAAAAAAAATCCCAACACCAAGAAGGGGTTGTGTTAGATAAACGACAGTTGGTAGGCGGTGAGAGTACATCTGTAAGATGACGTCTATGCAAATTTCGCGCTCGGCGCATACGTGAGGCGCTAGTAGCGCCATTCGGAACATGCAAAGCAGGTTTGCTGTAAATACGCGCTGTAACGTTCGTGAGCGTTAGTTATCGTTGAGATTCGACGTAGGTTGTTGATGTTGGTCAAGAATGCCTTTAAGAAGACTAAGAAATCATTATCAACAGCTCACGGAGTTTGAACGAGGTCGTGTAATAGGGCTACGAGAAGGAGGATTTTCTTTCCGCAATATTGCAGAACGACTTGGCAGGAATGTAGCCACTGTGCATGATTGTTGGCAGCGCTGGTCAAGGGAAGGTACTGCCTCAAGAAGACCGGGTTCCGGCCGGCCACGTGGCACTACTGAGAGGGAAGACCGCCGCGTATGGCGGTGGCGCATCGTACCGCGTCTGCGGCAGCAATTCGAGCTGCAGTTTCCACCACAGTGACACAACGACCTGTTACAAATCGGTTACTTGAAGGACAGCTCCGAGCCAGACTCTCTGTAGCGTGCATTCCACTTACTCCAAACCACTGCCGTTTGCGACGTCAAGCTAGAGCTCATTGGAGGACTGAGTGGAGATCTGTTGTGTTTTCTGATGAAAGCCGGTTCTGCCTCGGTGCCAGTGATGGCTGTGTGTTGGTTAGGAGTCCAGGTGAGCGCCTGCAACCAACCTGTCTGCGGCCGAGACACACTGGACCTACACCTGGAGTTATGGTCTGGGGAGCAATTTCCTATGACAGCAGGAGCACTCTCGTGGTTATCCCACACACAATGACAGCACAGTTGTACGTCTGTCTGGTGATTCAACCTGTTGTGCTGCCATTAATTAACAGCATTCCAGGGGGTGTTTTCCAACAGGACAACGCTCGCCCGCATACCGCTGTTGTAACCCAACATGCTCTACAGAGTGTCGACATGTTGCCGTTGCCTGCTAGATCACCAGATCTTTCACCAATCGAGCAAGTATGGGACATTATTGGACGAAAACTCCAGCGTCACCCCCAACCAGCATTAACCGTCCCTGTATTGACCGACCAAGTGCAACAGGCATGGAACTCAATATCACAAACTGACATCCAGCACCTGTACGACACAATGCATGAACGTTTGCGTGCTTGCATTCAACATTCTGGCGGTTATACCGGTTATTAATGTACCAGCATTTCACATTTAAAATGGCTTCTCGCGCTTGCAATCAGCTGTGATCTTGAAACCTTAATCGATTAAATATATTACCTATACAAATGTATTGCCGCCATTTCATTCCTCTACAATTTTTTCGTGGTGTTGGGATTTTTTTTCAGTCAGTGTATTTCAACAGTTAGAATACGCGGAATTTTTAGACTAATTTTTAGTTAACATTACCCTTTAAAAAAAGGGGGATATAGGTTGCACCAAAAAGTGGTGCTGCGCAACTCTGAGAAAAGATGTACCACTGTGTGGTACAAAGAAAACCCAACAACATAGTGTAACTTTGCACCATGTTGGGCTTTGTTTGCACCACACGGTGTTTCTCAGTAAATGAAGCAGCACCTAGTTTCGGGCAGCCTACCACACTTTTTTACAGTATACTTATTTCAAGTTACAACACAATTTATGAACTTTAGAACGTCAAAAATACAAAGATAATTGAAAAGCCTAAATTTTTGAAAAATAGGAGTATATGATGGTATGTTAAGGCTGTAAGTTATATCGCACTGAATTTTTACCTAGGATAGGGTTAAATCTGTAGAAAACGTTCCACAAAACTTATAGCAAAAGTTAATACCTTCCCCATTGAACGCTAGCGTCGCGACGGGGTTGTAGTTTCCATGATCCCAGCAGACCTAGTAATGTTTTTGATTGCACCTAGCAAAATGCAGCTCTCGCAGCACTAACGTTTTGTTAAATAAGTGCAGATGTGGGATTTAAATTTCGTGGTCTAGACCTGACTTTTGTATGTCACTCAGCGAAGCAAGGGATTCTGTTGCATACTATTCACTGGACTTTAAAAATCTGTTAAGCGTTTCGAAGCTGTTTACTTTATTTTGTGAAGACTGATCGTTAAGTTTGTTATAGGATTTTCTTTTAAAACTAAACTTTTAACCACGTTTTTTTTTAAAAGTAAGTGCCTGTATTACTGTCCGTCCGAGGGAATTGTCTGCAAATGTTACTTTTTGGAAAAATGTTTTGCTTTGCAAACTAATATCCGTAGATCTCGTCTCTTCAGATGTAAATTTATAACCTTAACATTATGAGAAGTAAACTCTATTGAACTACGTTTCATTCTATACCATTGCTTCTAAAAATCTTACTGAAGTTTTTATTTCAGAGACTTCTTTTTCCTACTAAGACCATTCTGTGTAGGCTAAATCTTAGTTTCCCTGCCGAGAGGCGTAAATTTATCTTGTCTGACATGTCCATCAGATTCGAAAAGTTCTTGCTTCCGATAGCATTTCAGTGAATGTTATCTTCTGATATTGCATGCACAATTTAGCTACTGATGGGACGTCAGCACACATTCTAAATTTGTGACTTCTTTCGCAAGCGCTTGTAAAAGCGACTTGTCAGATATCACGGAAAACATAAATTTTCTTTTCAAAATAATGGTCTTCCAGCGAGAGCAGGCGAAAATTTAAATTTTATTTCTCTCTACTAAAAGTCAGATAAATAAATTAAAAAATTTTCAGATGCACGAAACATCTTTAATATACTTCCCAGTCCTCGTAATAAGATCCATCACCAGGTGGCGTGTATATCAATTGGTCACTGGATCTGCTCCTCAATCAAATTGGAAAAAAAAATTTGGCTCGTGCCATTCAGACTACGCAAATGAGCGGGAAATCTGCCCGTTATTTACAAATGAATAAAGTAGTACATGAAATGCTTTCTTGCAGTCTCTTCCTAAAAACTTTTGGAAAATTTTCCATCTCTTCCCTCAGAATAGTTTTCATAATGCAAAATTCTGCGGTAACAAGAGTATCACAGCTTCTACAAATCAGATTGGGAAAAACACTTCTTGGTGTGACGCCTTCAGACTTGAAAAACATTCTGTATCTATTGCTTGATTTGATATAACTTAGTATTACAGCTGTCTGATGATTTTGTAGACATTCATTTCGTCCTCAGAATACCATGGAAATTTTTTTATCTAAATTTTTGTTACTAGGCAGAAAGTCATTGTGCTTACCTGCTATTTTTCTTATTTTTTACGCTTTCCAACCGTAGGTTGGAGAAGCGTATATGCTCCAGCTGTCTGTCCGCACGATAACTCGCGTAAAATGGTTCGATTTCGATGAAATTTTAATATATGATAGGTTCTTACCTAGGAACGAACCCTTTTGAAAATGGGCGAGATGTGGTCAAAGGTCAGGACATAGGAGCGGGGTTCATTCAATTGCCCTTATGCGTCATAACTTACGTAAAAATGCTTAGATTGAGACAAAACTCCATGATGTTCCGGAAGTATACTTAACCAGTTCTGTTGAATATCATCGAAATGGGGTCAATGGTCAGGGCACATGAGCGAGAGCCGTCCCGGTGGCGCAGTGGTCTAAGCGATGGCCTCTGATCCTTCGTCCGAAAGGGTCCGGGTTCGAATCCCGGTGACGCATGGATGTTGTGTTTGTCTTACGGCACTAGCTCTCTCCCTTCCCTGGAACCAGTGACCCTAAATTAGGGACGGGCGACTGCTTATAGCCCATTGAGTTGCTCACGGTGGTCGTTAAACCTCCAACCCAAAAAAGAAAACAGGAGCGAGATTTATTCCACAGCCATTATCCTCATTACTTGAGTAATAATTTCTGGTATGTTGGAAAGCGTATCATAATCAATGCATTGCATGATTTTTACTAGTTTCGATTAAAAGTAACTACTTCAAATACTTTAATAAAACTAGTAACTGAACTTCGAAGATTTTTTATTCTTGTTTTGCGATGTCACTGAAATCAGTTTTACAAAAATCTTAGCGTTTTGAAATACATCTTGTATGTTTTCAGTATTCTGATTCATAATTTGTTTCTAATTTCCATACGAATGAACAATATTACGTGTCATAGCTATTTAACGGGAAATCCATGGCCGCCCCCGGTGGCGTAGTGGTCTAAGCGATTGCTTCTGATCATTCGAACGAAAGGGATCAGTGTTCGAATCCCGGTGAGGCATGGATGTTGCTTGTCTTACGGCACTGGCTCCCTTTCCTGGAACCAGTGGCCCTAAATTAGGGACGGGCGAGTGCTTATGGCCCACCCAGTTGCTCCAGTGGTCATTAAACCCCATCAAAAAAAATACATAAGTATAATGGTGAAAAAAAGTTTTACTGTGAATTTGCGGTGAGAAGGAAAATTATTTTATATAAAGTCTAAATGCGAAATCAGACAAAATATATTCAAAGTTAAGATATAAAAAATATGAAAGATGTATTTTTAAAAATAAGATTTTTGTAAAACTTTGATTTATATCTGTGATTGGCATCGTACCACACAGGTAAGCTCTTTGAAGTTCAGTTCCTCGTTTTATTTTAAATAACACTTAAAATTGCTATATTCTAATCTAAAAACTCAAACGGGGGGGGGGGGGGATCGCAAGTAAGTCGTGTCCGCTGACCTTTTTTTTTTCTGCCTAGTAACAAATTTCATCAAAACTGAATTTCCGCGGTATTCCATCTATTCTGAGGATGAAATGAATGGCGTGCCAAGTAAACGTGGACGAAACTAACACTGAAGTGATAGCGAACCTTTACGCGCATAACTTTAGTAGCAGAAATAGTCTTTACCGCGATATTGTCAAGTGTTCAACGGTTCAAGAATTTTTTAATGTTCAGTTTAAACCACTGCTAAATGTTGTTCATACATTTGAATAGATCTCGTCTAGAGCTTTATAACGATACCACGCAGTCTTGTTGCGCTCTGGGTTGCCGAGATAGACGGAGCAAAACTCGGCGGCACACCCAGAATTATTTCATCTCCCCCGCACACAGGGAGCGTCGCGCGCACGATGCAGTACGCGAATTGGACTCCACGCTGTTTACGAATATGCTAAATACGATTGGTGTGCGGCACGTATTTTTTAACGCTGATTCCAATTGGGACCTATTTCTGTTGCAGGTGATTGGCTGTAAGTTTCCCCATACTATCCACGGAGTTTGGCGTAGTCCTACCTAAAGTGCCGCGTAATTTTTCTTTGATCCAGAGTTTCCCCATCCAGCTCCACGCGGGAATGTAGAAACAGAACAATGTTGTGCAAGGAAAGTACAGGTCTACAGTTTTTCCTTTTGAAGACCTCTTTCGTTTGAGTCTCAAATCATATGGAGTGAAACCGGATCAGGAATACTATTGCCTTGACACCTGAGGATTATAAGCACAGCTGTGTGAAGGTATGCCAAAAATTTACCACACCGGGACCTGGGTTTAAGTCTCTACCTTAAACTGGGTAGTGTTTTGATGAAAGTGCAAGACTTGAGAGAACCAGGTTAGCAGTCTGCTCCAGTACTGGCGTATAGAGTAGGCACCTGAGGGTGCATACGAGTTCCTGTGCTTGACCCTAAAGGACAAAATGCTCCTTGTGTTAGGAAGAAAGTCTTGAGAATCAACGCAGAGAAGGATTCGAGGAAACAAAGTCAAACACCTTACATGTTCTATGCGTGAGTCGCTTGACGCTGTTGAACTTGATAGTACTATTCTGCAGAACCTGGGCATTGTCGTTGAGGAAGCTCTGGACTTGATGAAAATCCCATGTTAATATAATGCTATCGGGTGGAGACCATTTGATCTGAGACGGCCATATTTCTTAACAGCCTATCATGAGCCTTGATTTCTTCGAACGGTTTGAAACTACTTTGAAGTGCCACTTTTAGACAACTTCGCTCGACTACGGACTTAAAAGGAATACGATAATTAGCAATCAAAGTACGGCAACTCAGTTAACACTTCGTTTATCACGGAGCAAAAATAAAAATTATTCCTGACTGATTTATCAAGCCGCGTTTTTTACGCTTTCCAACCGTAGGTTGAAGAAGCGTATATGCTCCAGCTTTGTCCGTCCGTCTGTCCGCACGATAACTCACGTGAAAATGGTTCGATTTCGATGAAATTTTAGTATGTGGTAGGGACCACTGGGGACGAACCCTATTGAAAATGGGCGAAACAGGGTCAAAGGTCAGGGCATAAAAGCAGGATCCATTCCATTGCATTTATGCATCATAACATGCGTAAATATGGTTCGATTTCGATGAAATTTTAGTATGTGGTAGGGAACCACCTGGGCACGAACCCTATTGAAAATGGGCGAAATGGGGTCTAAGAGCGGGATTTGTTCCATTGCCCTTATGCGTCATAACTTGCGTAAAAATGGTTCGATTTCGATGAAATTTTAGTATGTGGTAGGGAGCCACTGGGGACGAACCCTATTGGAAATGGCGTCAAAGGTCAGGATACTAGAGTGGGATCCATTCCATTGCCCTTGTGCATCATAACTTACCTAAAAATGTTTAGATTGCGACAAAACGTTATGTTGTTCCGGAGGTATAGTGAACCGGTTCTGTTGAATGTCAACGAAATGGGGTCAAAGGTCATTGCACAAAAGCAAGATTTATTCCACAGCCATTATTCTCATAACTTGCGTAAAACTGCTTCTATTGCGACAAAACTTTAGTATGTTATTCTTGAGGTGTACTGAACCGGTTCTGTTGAATATCATCGAAATGGGGTCAAAGGTCAGGACACAGGAGCGAGATTTATTCCACAGCCATTATCCTCATAACTTGAGTAATAATTTCTGGTATGTTGGAAAGCGTATCATAATCAATGCGTTGCAGGATTTTATTAACTTGTTAAACTGTAGTGCAGTTTGATTACTGCGCGTACTTTTTAAGAATCAGTAGGGCACTGAATGGAATGTTAGTGGATCTTCCTTCTCGTAGATATGTGAAATTTGGGTGTTGGGGGGCTTATTTTGTGGGTTTCAAGTTGTGACAGGGTTGTTTTTTGTCAATTCATTTTTCGGGAGATGTGAATAGTTTTAGTCTGTAGTGCATATTTAAATAGACTGTGGTTGGTTCGGGTTTTACATTCAAATAGAGCTAGTTTTGTTTTATATTGCTTTATCTTCAGTATAAAATCTGTAGGCGTACTGGGATAAATGCCACAAATAATTCATTAATGCACGTCTAATCTAAATCATACTTTTCAGGACAAGGTCAATTTCTACCCAACCAGTTCCAGGGTTTCCCTGGTGGATACGGTTATGAAGATCAACCGCAAGTGGACTTCGCAAGCGCTGCAAGTGGTGGATCCAGCTCAGCACCTTTCCCGTATCCTGACATGAACGCAGAGAGTCTACAGTTCAACCGGGATGCAATGTTAAATCAACATGGGAAACAGACTTCAAGCGAAATGGACCAAAAGACTTCGAGTCAGTCATCAGTAAGTGGGAGCGAAAGCGATGTGGACAACTTCTTTAATTTCATCGGTGAAATGGACGACAACTCTTGTATCTCTCGTCTAATCTGTGACATTGGTGTTGACCCGAACTTCCTGGGAGAATTCAGCCGGAATATTGATCATATAATCGGGTCAGTAATCTTTCAGCTGTCTAAATTGCTTTTATCTTTAAGTTACCATGTCAAAACTCTCCAGGAAATCCCAATATCTAAAGTCGTAACAAAATATAAATCTTTATGTGAAATTTTAGATAACACTGATCCTCGTTTATGCAGATAATTCTACAAACTTCTCAGTAACTAAGAGTAAATCAGTTTGTTATTAAATTATAAGCGTCAGAAGAAACAAATCGGGGAAATTTCAAGATGCAGCAAAACTAACCGTCTGAGAAAGACTTTTATAACACAGGACAACAAATTTAGACTTTGTACTTGAACCAAGTTACCTTATATTTCAGCTGCTGTAAAGGAGTTAAAACACCATATTAGCTCCAGTTTTGAAATATCTAAAACAAGTTTTACATTCTCATATAAGAGTACATGCCCTACGATCTCTCATAGAGGAAATGATTCACAGCGACGACGCCTGTCACTTGTAATGAGTTTCTGGAGCGCAGGGGCTAGACAATAGCGTGAATCATTTCATCTGAGGATTATAATTTCACATTGGAGGATTATCATATTCATCTGCATTCAAATTGATGCCTTTCATTTCGCTTTGTATCTTCCATTTTTTCCGACGGTAGTAATGTCCTGATGAAGCCGTTCCCCGTGTTCGTTACTGACAGCACCGCAGTTAGCCGGAAGAACTCCAGATGAGTGCAAAGTGTAATTTCAATGAAATGTTGCACCCTAGTCTCTTGTAGCGCTATAAGAGGGTTTCTAGAAGCTCCTGGTAACCTTTCTGTTTCCTAGAAAATTTTGGCCACTTGCTGGAAAGCATTCCTAGCTAACGTTTGATCACGTGAGTGTCATCAAAACTCTTATCTCGGAAGAGCTGGCGTATCTGTGGAACGCGAAATGCACCTTCCTTGATTTTGGTCTCGCTAAGTCTTGAAAATTTATCACGAAGGTACTAAAGTCCTGCCCCATTTCGATCCATGGCCTTTACAAAACCTTCTAGTCCAAGTTGAATGTGGAGAAGAGGGAGCAAGATCGTGCTGGATTTTACAAGTGGCTCGTTAAGTGCATTCTTTCCCCCGGTTCAAGTTGTTATCGTGGAGATCAACCCTTTTCCTTGCTGTGGAGTCCTGGTATGGCTGTCCCAGAGCCATAGGAATCTGAAACTTTGCCATTTTGATGCCATACAGCAGGGTTAACCAATGACCTTCAGGTCACCACAAATCTTCCACTTGTCATAGCTGGTGTGTAACAGTTGTTTCATGTTAAATTTCTTTCATGTGAACTGCATACCCGAGTGGACAGATGGGGAAACGTTAGCCATTGTGGAGCAGCACAGCTTTTAAGCTCAACTTGGACGAATAATTTTACAGCCTCCATAGTCTTTGTAGTAGATGCCTAGTGCTACCATCAGACCCACTATATCAACACAAGCAATGAGGTTGTCATTTTTAAAAATGGAAGCAGATGCTTTTGCAGAGCAAGGAACACTGATACATGCACATTCTCTTCTAGAAGATCCCATTGCTGCAGTCTGGAATCCAAAAGCTGTGCTTTACTTTTTTTGGCAAGTCCAGATCTCTTGCCATTCATTTCACTCTGGAGTAATTTTTTTATGTGGCTGGTACAGCCTCTTCAATAGGCACGAAATCGTATCGCTTGATGTAGTCTTTCACAGGTGACTGATGTTCACTGGCCTTTCTCCATCATCCAGAGTATATTTGGGGGGGGGGGGTCCAGAACAGGAAGTCCTTCCCCATGAGACACTGGCCCATAGCAGAGGGCATATTAGAATAAGTCAATGGAAGCTGTTTCTTCTAAGAAATACCATGGCCAATTGGAGGCATGAAAAAGTAACCCTTAAGATGGTTGGTCTATTTCTTCCACACCACTGAACTGAAACGCATAGGTTGTCTCTTTCGGTTCAACCAGCAGCGTGAATAAGTTGCACAAGATTAACGTGTGGGGCCCAACACAGGTCTTGGTCACCGATCTCGCAACTGAAATAAAGGCCGTAAGCTTTCTTCAGTGTAATGGGTCGTTTTTGTGATATCAAAGTAATCTGTCCACAGATATAACAAATTATCCGCACTGCTCAGATTCACGAGGATTCTTGAACGACACGTCTGCATTCGCAGAATGCAATAAGAAATGTGGTTGCAATGATTGCTACAGACTGCGTCATCCAATTGGCGTTCATGGTTATCCTTCTCGGGGAGGGTCACATTCTCTACATGTCGGACTTCCGGTGCAGACCATCCATTGCAATTGAATGCCCCCCCTTGAACTAGAGCTAATTCGCGATTTTTAAGTTCATACTCGTGATCATGTTCAAATGAGTTGAAAATAGCTTTTATCTCAGATACATTCTCTTTTCCAATGTAACTGTTTCAGCCAGGAAAACAAAGTTGGATTCTTTTATGGCCCAGTGGTGTGCTGCACGAAGACCCCTGTTTGACTTGTCGGAAGATATTTTGAACCAAAAACTGATAGTTCGTACCTGTGGTGTGGACCCTTGCTAGGACCCACATTTAACATAGGTTACTGCATGGACGCCATATAAAGGGGCCGGCCGCAAATTTTATTGCATTTTTATAATCTAATTTTTCCTGTATCTCTGAAATCGTTAAATGGGTAAACGATTCATTCTACTTATGTGCATATTTAGTTTACTGCCATTTGAAAGCATAACTGTTACTTAAATAGATTTTAACGATTAAAAACATTCACGTTTTTCAATCAAATACTATGTATTAGCCTCAAAGTCAGTCTAAGGCTGCGAAAATATTAAGATCGATGTTGACGCTTACCGTTTAGATTTGCGGGGTTTTTTTTTAAGGCTCTGTGGACGCTTCTGTGAATACGTCGTGTGATGGTGATGAAACTCCTATAGAGACTGGATGCTGATATGGAAAAGTCCAATTTACATAAATTGGACTGATTTTTTTTTCTTCCGGGGAACCTGAGCCTTGTTTCGTGGAGGAAATTGTCTGAAACTGATTCCTGGGGAACATAATTATATTGTGAAGAGGTTGTGTCGAGGGAAAGTTTCAAGATGCTTGGCGCTACGTCCGGACTTGTTCGAAGAGTAGTCTCTGGACTGCCATTATTGGAAAAAGATGTGTAACCGGGGCTTACATATTTATCAGAAGCGAGATTCTGTAGCCATTTTTGTGATACTGAATTGGAATCATTTCCTTTCAATTCCCGCCATTTGGACGAAAGGCAAATGAGTATTTCCTTTCCCACGCGACGCAGCAGATGGCAATTAGGGAATCTTACGATTTTCGGAGAAGAGACATCTTAGGGTGTAGCCGGAGGGAACGCGGTGGCAATGGGTCGACGAAGCAAGATAGTTTTAGCAAGGGAGGCAGTATGCTTCGGGTCGAAAGGGACGGAGGAAGGAATAGTTTTTGAGTGGCCGGAAGGAGAGAGGAGGATTTTCGGCGGTGTAGAATACTGAGGGAGAACGGAAAGAATGAAAGCACGAAAAGGACAGAAGCTTGGTGACATTCCCCGTATGATCTGAATAAACGTTTTCCTCACTGCAAAAATTTAGCTTCAGTCGATTCACTTTTCTACGGTTTGTATTGTTTTTATCTGCTCCAGTTGGAATAATTACGGATTAAACCACCGATACCGAACTTACGGCAAAGGAAGCACAAACGAATCCTCCACACAGGGTGCTGTTATAGAATTCAGCTCCAAGCCCTGTAACATTTAAATGGCGCCCGAACAGGGGCTCTCTATAAATCTTCCATTCGCCGGTACGGAACCCGAGCATCTTTATTAAGCAGCGTGGAACTCTAGCATCGCCGATGAAAAGCAGAGCGGTTCTTCGGTATTTGGTTTTTCAGTGCAGCAACGTGGAGTCTTCAAGTCACCGACGTGGGGCCTGAGAGTATTTTATTCCTCATCGTGGAGACCTGTTCCTGTTCGAATTTTCCTACAGATTGGGACATTTTGGATGGACCAGTGATAGTGCTACTAGACTTTGTGGGACAATCAAGACAGTGTGTGTCAAAAAACAACAAAAAAACCATTCTGGATTACGAAGTCAAGCGACGTGCTGTAAGTACAAAAAAATATTTTCTTCCATTTTTAAAGTGCACCCACTCTTACAGTGATATCCCACACCACCCGCCGCTGGTAGTCAAAACATTTTTATGTATCATAATTGCTGAACGTTAAAATTCGTTAAAACATGTTTTATTGATGAGCCCTGTAACAGATGTTCGGCTACAAACCTTACTGTGAAGTGTTCGTACACATTGCTGTAAAGAAATGGTTACAGCGTGAACCTCAAAGGCCAGCTGGTTTTCCAATTGAATGGGGTTTGGCGTCCCCATATTGAATGGGGTTTGGCGCCACAAGCCTACATACCTTGTGTATTTATAGTGTTCCGACGCTATTTGGCCAAGTTAGAGCCTTTGCGCCAATAAATTTAAATATGTAAATAGACTGCGGTAAAGAAAGTTCTGATACTCGCAGCCAGCCAGCCAGCCAAACAGATCTTAAACAATCTGAATATTATAAATTGTTCATACTATACACGCCGGAATAGAGCTCCCATCAGCTTTATGCCACTTAAGTGTCCATAGTATTGGACACTATGTTCGCAGTATTTTAGAATCTAAGATTGTCTTATTTTTTAATCTGGTACGAATAGTGGCGGCCCGTGACAGCTTAACCTACCCCCGCTCATGCCCTACTGAAGTTTTTAGCATTCGTTTAACTGCCCACTCTCGTGCACCAGCGCTAAGTTAAATTCTACATTGCCATTTGAATGCCAACTGCAGGGAACTGCTGAAATTCCAGCCACAAGTCTGCGAAGTAACAACTTGTGGGTAATGTCTAGTCTAAACAGTTGAATTCAACATCAGCTGGCTCACTTCCAAGGTGCTATTTTGGCCATTCCTTTGTGGCTGCAACCCGCTACGAGAATTTTTAATAGTTCGACTAAAGGGGATGACACAATTTAAAGAGTAACTTTGGAAACTACGGCATTTATGGTCTGATGTATTACTTTGAATCTAAGTTTCCTAATTCACTTCTCTATAGTCGTGAAACTGACTCTCGCAATTTGACGTCTCGCACACAGTGCCACTCAGAACATCTTCATTGGTGTAAAGCTCCAGGAAAAGGGGAATGGGTTCACGCCTATTCTCAATTTGCCGGAGCGCTGATTTTGACCTCTGGACAAAGTGGTCAAATTCGTTTTGAGTGTTCTTCAGGGTTTTGAGAACAATTGCTGCAAAAGAAGTGGGGCCGAATGTACTTACCAAATGACAGGTTTGTTATGAATGTTCAACGTCTTTAATATTGTGCATAATTGTTTTTCTATACTTTTAGCCATAGGCTTATCTTTAAATCTCCTTAAACAATAGCACTTACAAAGTTGGGTGCAATTGTTTGCAACGTAGTCCATAAATTCCCCCCAGAGACGGTCGTGTACGATGGGTGTTTGATCTCTAGACTAATCCGTTGTCTGAAACGTTGATAGACTAATTTCAGTACAATCTCATTTTCTAGTTAATAAATTTTGTATTTTGCTAGGGTTACTGAATCCCATGCAAATACTTACTGGCATTTCTAAAATACGTTGTATTGAACTACAGTAGTCCCGTTAGAACGAATTTCACGGGACCGCCGAAATCTGTTCTATATATCGAAATTTCGTTATAACTGAATTCTTAATTTTGCACTTTAATGACTCGCGAGAATACTATATTCAAAGTGCTTATACTGTACTCTATCTTAAAACATAGAAAAAAACTATAGTACGTCTAATTCCATTCATACCTTTCATAAAGTTTACACCACTTTGGTACACTAGAGGTTTTCTCTTCTTATACAGTACATATGTATGTACTTATTGTACGTAGTATTTAGATTTTAAAGAAATCTGCCATTTTTGTTTGAAAAATAAGGCTTAGTTGCTACCTAAACTAAGAGTTCTTGCAAAGAATCTAAATGGATGCAAGTTTCATCCGGGACGTTCGTTCGTTTGTTCTGATACGAAATTTCAAACCTTTTTAAACAGTTAAGTGCCTCACACGCACTGCATGCAATGGAGTTAAATGAATTTCCTCGTCCTCGCTGCTTTCCGCAATTCTTATTTCTGTTATCCGAAATCCATTGAATTATGTCTGCATCAGTCAGTTTGAAGGTGGTCAGAATATTATCTTCATGTAAAAAAAAAAAAATAATCCTCTAGCGAAACACCGGAGGGAACTGAAGCAGATTTCTGGAGAGCGTTCCACACTGCTCCTAACGAAACACTTAAATCCGCGTCTGTGTCGTTCTCATAGTTTTCGGGTTCAGTTTCACAGTCTAACTTTGCATGGCGCCAACTGTTTTTAGCACGTCTTTTGTAAAAAAAGATCGTGCTTATGTTACCGGTTTGTCCGTCCGTCCGTACCCACGATATCTCTGCAACTATTGGTCCGATTTGAAAAATTATTTTTGCGTTGAGAAGCTTGAAATATGCGAATGACCCTTTATTTCCTTTTCTTTTACGATGTACAATTTCGCCGCTAGAGGGCGTAAATGCAGATGTTCAATTCAAAAATAAGTTTTATTCCACATTTGCTTCTGAACATCAGACTGAAAAAAAATCTTATCTTTAGATTCCATTTACGTCGAAGAGTATTTTAGATAGTTACTTTTTCAAATTACGCATAGATTTTCCGGTAGGGGGCCTAAAAGTAAATTACATTTTTCCCGATAATTCTAACTCCGATTTGAAAAGTTTTCTTCAGCGGATCCACCTCCTGATGGAAAATCTTTTGCATATAATTTCAAATTTTTGGTAAAGAATACTTTGCCACCAGGGGCGTAAGTGTTAACTTTTGCTTCTGATGTATTTGCCATAAAATCTGAGCTAAAATACAGATTGGAAAAAATTATTTCGTGGACTGATGTCACTCACATAGATAAACCTTTTTGGGATATTTTCTTAAAATAGTTTCTCCGCCAGGGGGCGTAGATGTACATCTTATTTTCGTCAATATCTCTACTTCTAGGAGTCAGATTTGAAAAATTCCTTTGTTGGATAGTGTTTTCAGTGTGACATGTTTTTCATATAATTTTAAAATTTTCAAGTAATTTAGCAACTTTCCGCTAGGGGCGTAAAGGTAAACTGCTTCCCCCTATATCTGTTTCTAAATCTCAGATTTGAAAAATTCTTCCTGCACCTAATCAGCTCCTGATGGGAAATCCTTTGCACATAATCTCAAATTTTTGTAAAAAATAGTTTGGCCACCAGGTGGCATAAGTCTTAATTTCAGCTTCTGGCGTATTTGCAGCAAAATATGAGCATCTAAAATCTCTATTGCAAAAAGTCATTTTTTGACAAATACTACTCATGTCGACAAACCTTTTTAGGAACATTTTCTTCTTGAAATAATGCAATGTTTCAACACCAGGGGGCGTACACGTATCTTATTTTTGTCAATATATCTACTTCTAAAAGTCGGATTCGAAAAATTCCTTTGTTGGATAGTGTCTCCAGTGTGAAATGTTTTTCATATATCAAAAATTTCAAGTTATTAGTAGACTATCCGCTAGGGGTGTAAGGGTAAATTGCTTCCCCCTATATCTCTGCTTCTAAATCTCAAATTTGAAAAATTTTTCCTGTATCGCATAAGACCTGATGGAAAATATTTTTCACATAATTTCTAATGTTTGGTAAAGAATGGTTTGAGCACCAGGGGGCATAAGTGTTAATCTTTGCTTCTGATTTATTTGTAGATCTGGGATCCTGAAAACTGTTTTTCCATATGAGCGGTATCGGTCCAAGAAAAAAAAAAAATTTAGTTGAGTATACTTTTTCCTAAAATAATGCATGGTTTTCACACCAGGGGACGTAGTCACATCTTATTTTTGTCGATATCTCTATTTCTAAGAGTCTGATTTGAAAAATTCTTTGTGTTGGAGAGCCTTTCCGGGGAGAAATGTTTCTCGTGTAAATTAGTTTTTCTTAACGCACAAGTCTGCAAGCAGGGGACGTAAGCTCAAGATTCCGTTTACAGCAATATCTGAGGGATTAAAACACTTGAAAAACTTTATTCCGTCAGATATTGTTTTCCATACCGGTTCCATTGACTTTGAACAGCTTTAATAAATTTAATTTGCGTCAGAACGGATTCAAAAGGACTTGCTTATTACACCCGAAAATTCGGTGGTCTTTTTTTTATCGTTGCCTTGGACACTGCCCATGCTCCAGAAATCATATGCAAATGAATCTTTGACATTCACTTTTATGGAATCTTTTTTCTAAATTCCAAGAAGCAATTTCATAAACATGCGCTTGTAATGGTCTTTTACAGACTTTTTTAATCCCCTGGTCTAAGGGTTGAACTGCTGTGCAGTTTGGTTGAAAGTATTCCACACGAATGTTTTCAAGTTATGGAGGTTCGTTATGAGCCGTACAATTATCAACCAGAATATTTTTTCCCCTCTTAATCTAACTTGAATAGCCATTCACTGAAGATAGTTTGCGTCATCCACGCCTTTCTATTGGATTTGTAGTCACAAGGTAGCGATATCATATCTTTCAAACACCGAGGTTTTGGGGATCGTCTAATCACTGGCACTTTTCTCTTCTCAGTTCCCGATTGATTACAGCAAGAGCTGTCAGTCGCTGTTCCGATCTTTTACCGCCAACACACTTGTCATTCTTCATTGCCAAAGTTTTATCGGCTCTAACTGGAAGAAAATTCCAGACTCGTTTTCATTGAAGACATCTGGGCTATCAGTTTGGATAAGTTTTACCACTTCTCCTGCTCTCCAGTCATTCCCATTTTCCATGGGAGCAGCACTCACTTCTCCGCAAATTGTTTTTACGACGATTCAAATATCTTCCGCTTGCCTCAGAATCCATAACTCCTAAAGTTTTGGCAAACTCAGCAGCCTTTTCTGGAATCAATGGTCCACTAATGGGTACATTTCTTGATCGTAAGTCTTGGAACCAGGTGAAAGTGGCAGTCCACATCTTGGAAACGAGCTTGCAGTAATCTAATTTTCTTTAAGGTCCAATCGCAGATTTTTGAGGCGGTTCTGCGATGATTTTTTTCTTCAAAAACGTTAATGTAGACTGAGTGATCCCATATTTTTGTTTGCCACATCTTTCTTTTCCCCTGCACTCCATCAATAATTTTTTTCACCAAAGAAAACTGCTTTTGTCTGGCTGAATTCATTGTTAAAACCTGTAGAAAAACTGATCTACTTGCCTTGAAGACTCCAAACTGGAACGTAAGCCGACGAGCGAAATTTTAAGACCAATCGAAAGAAATAAATGTTAGGAATAAACAGTGTCCGAACGTGGTTAGTTACAGGCGCCAAGTAACGCGCCATGTTCTACACACGCCAGGTTGTGACGTCAGATGGATGAGTGCAGATAAGGCAGAACTTTTGTAGTGGTTGTGAGCTTAATGGAGCCATATAATCTTTAATCTATGACTACCTGTATGCCGTCACTACGGAATGTTTTTAGTAATTGAAGTCGTGTTTCAATTGGATCAAAGTTTATATATCAAGTTTTAAGTCTGTATTCAATAAAGGCTCCAATTTTTTGGAAATACGAGCATAAGGTGAGTAATTCTTTCGAATCTTGTTTACGTTCTATTTAGAAGTCCTGCGCTAACAATCGTTACGAAGGAATATACAACAATAAAAACCCCTTTTTGCATCTAAATCCAGTGCTCAACTGCGTCTTCTCTCTTAAGGTCAGAAAAACTGCGTTCCAGTTGCGAAAGAAAAGGGGAGGAGGGTCTTACCGCACGTGGTAGGTTATGGAAACACCGGCATCTGGTCGTAGATCAGTCACCAAGGGTACGCGAAAATGAGTCTTCAAAACGAAAAAAAGTATATTTCCTTTTTTAAATGTGGGGAAAAACTCTTCCAAAGGAATGTGCTGCTTGTTTTCAGGGCTGCAAATTTCGTTATAATGGAAAAATTTTCTTTTGACATCCAAAATATTTCTTCGTTGTAGCGAAAATTTCGTTTTAATGAATTTCGTTCAAACTGAATTAAACAAATTTTGTTAATGGGAATTTTGCCAGGAATACTAAATTTCGTTGTAACGGGTTTTTGTTCTATAGGATTTCGCTCTAATGGGACTAGACTATATAACTCGTTTTTGCATCTAATACTACTCTATAATGAAAGATCTTATTGATACGTGTAAATTTTCAAAGTGATAAATCTACTTGCCGTGATAGACTGCTTTAGACATTGGAATGGCATTTGCAGTCTCGTTCATCAATCTGTTGGACACTGCAGCTGAGGATCCTTTAGTTTTGCTCCAGAATTATATCAAGAGATAAAATACCGTGCCTTCAGTATTACCCACAACTCGTGTGGCAAAGCGCTGAATGAAGAGCTACCCACTCACGGTAACTTGCAAATAACTACATCTATCCAATCAGCCGTGACAAAACTTGCGGACTTCCTGGAAAGTGCCTTCCAGAACTGTTTTTAGGATCTTCAGAAACACTGGAAACAGATTCATAAGGGCGATAATTTGAAGGTTGCCAGCATTGGGAGTATGTACTTATGTTCTTCATTGCTTTAGTCCTGGAATTTTTCAAAGGTTCTACTACTATGTTCAAAAAGTTCCGGAACTTTTTGAATATTTACCAAATGTCAGTGAACTACGTCATTCCCCGCTGAGCAAGCGAAGAAGGTATGACCGACCAGCCAGAACCGGTTTTGATCCAGATCCAACACTTACAGCGTATGTGCGTAGTTCGTGATTACTGGCATTTGAGGCTCTCCGTCGCGAGGACAACGATGTCGAATTTTAAACAGCGTTGAAGTGTAAAATTTTGTGTTCTGCTCGGAAAAATCTTTCGCTGAGACTTTTCAAATGATTAAGTCAACGTACAGTGAGTGCAATGAGTCGAACTAGAGTTTGAGTGGCATCAACGATTCGAAAACGGGCGACTGTATCGAGGATGAGAGGTCAGGACGACCTTCAACATCCACAACGGATGAACAAATCGACATTGTCAAAGAAATTGTGAAAAATGACCGTCGAAAAACTGCTGCAGCGATTGCAGAAGTTGCCATGCCATTTAACAGAAACTGGGCATGCATCACGTGTGCCAACAAATTGTTCCCAAAAACCTGACAAGAAAAAATGGATGAGCGCATGCAAGTTTGCGGTGATAACATCGATGCAGTGGATTCAGATCCCGATCTCTTGAATCGATTGATCACTGGCGATGAGACTTGGTGCTTTCTGTACTAACCCCAATCCAACAGTCAATGTGGAAATCACCGTTGTCACCACGACCAAAAAAGTTCAAGGCTGACAGCTCCAAAGCAAAAGTCTTGTTACGTTTTCTTCGATTGCAAAGGGGTCGTAGTCACTAAAGAAAAGTACGTCAACGTCCTGAAACTTCTCCGAAAATCAGTGAGACGCAAGCGACCCGATCTTTGGAAGACAAACTCGTGTGTGCTCCATCACGATAATGCTCCGGCTCGGATCCCTCCTGGTGTCAGATTACCATTCCAAACATCAAATTGCCGTTCTTTCACAACCAACTTATTCCCCTGATCTCTTCCCGTGACTTTTCCTTTTCCCTCGGATGAAGAATTTGCTTAAGGGGTGATTCTTCTCAAGATTCGAAGAAGTGCACCGAGCTGCGACGGAGGCACTGGAGGATGTGGCAAAAGGCTTGCAATCTGCATTTAAATCTTTTGTATGAGTGCTGGAAAAAATGCATAGTTGCACAGGGTAGCTACTTCGAAGGAAACACTGCATAAACAGGTATTTCTTAACATAAAATGTTCTGGAACTTTTTGAACGTAGTAATATTAATCGAATAGTCGTATCAGAGGATGAGGCATAAAAAGTCTGTTTACGCAGTAGGAAGTTTCATTAATAAAAAAATTCTAGTGTGAGTAATGGTAACTGCTTTGTCAAGACGTCAGTTTTTCAAAATGACGTTTATAGGAGGTTGGCTTCTCCGTATGTTAAAACTTCACCGATAGGAGGTAAATAAACGCAGTAAAACTAATCATGTAGGATGACTGACATCTCATGGTGTAATAAGAATTTCTACTAAAATCGCCATGGGCTTCAATTTATCCCCGGTGTCCAACCCTTGTTCCCTAACAGGAAACACAAGAGCCCCTTCTTGGAGTAGTCGAAGGCGCTGGATTCTGGCAAATCGCTGGAGCTGATATCAGACCAGAGTACGGAAAGCATGCCCTGGACGCTGGCCTTTCCCCTAATGGGTCCAGTACCACTAAATGAGGAGAGGGCAACTTCCCCTAGATGGTCATGGTGCTCGTTAAACCCCGAAACATAAAGCAAATCCCAAAAGGTATTCATTATTTCAGCCTTGAAATCACAAGAAAAGCTTCCTGTAAGTCACACACGTAAGGTACCTGATTCGTATGTATTCACACTAAATACTTCAAATCGTTAAGAATAACTCCCACGTAACACTGTTTTAAATATCCTAAATTAAGCAATTTTAATCAAAGCTGCTAAAAGTAAAAAATGCTAAATGGACCACGCATTTTTTGTTAGACTAGTATAAAGCGCTCGTTGAGGATACGGCAAATTTGTGCAAACTTTAGTTTTCGTGGATTGTCGTAGTTAACTTGTTTCACACATACTGTATACTTCTCATTTAAGTAAAACTGATAGACGCGCTACATGGTCCAATAAAGTTCTCTTACCGAGAAAGCAGAAAAATTCTGTTCGTGAACTTTGCAATAAACTGGAGTGATCTGAAACACTAGATTCATCCATCTGAAATGTAAACTAAGATAATGGGATCTTAACTGTTTTAACATCCAACTACGTACTCAATTTGTGCTGTCATATAACTGAATATTCCTGTATGATGTTCAAACGAAAGTTCGACATTTAGAGCTCTAATACTCCCGAAAAGTATCCCAACCTCACATGTTGCCCAGTGAAATGGAGTCCTTTTTTGAAACACGTGACTGGTATTTAAAGGAAAACTTGCGAGCCATAAATGTCTGTTCACCATTGTACGTAAGAAGTCTATTCTGATCTTACGTACCATGGTGAACAGACATCTGGGAGGGCATCTCTGACAGGTAGGGTCGTGAAAATCTGCCCTACATTGCGAAGTTAATTGTTCCTGGGCGGGGCAGCAGCTACCGGGCAAGGAAAGGCGGTTGCCTTCCCAGAGTGGTCATTCCAAGGGTGTAAATTCATGCTTGGGATCTATAAAATAGAAATGGTAAGTAAAAAGGAAAGTTGCATCTTTCAGTATTATCTTTTAAAGGAGTTTTGTTAGTCTCGTACAGTATTGCATGCAGTTAACCAGGATACAGAGTAACGTGCACTATAAGGTCTGAACATCTCATATCCATGAAGGGAATTTTCCAAAACAGTGAATGGAGACAGAAAACAATATACTGATGTCTAACCTCTGACCTTTCCAAACGTGTTAAGATGAAGAGTTAATCACCTGTGCTCTGTCGCAGAAAGTTCTGTGTGTTTAGCTTTAAAGGAAATTTTTCAAGCCCTACCCCTAAAACTTCAAATTGTTACGTTCACTTCCGATACTCATTCGTTCTGCACTGGTTTGTTTTTCGTTCTGCATTTCTGTGGAGTTGTCAGCGTTTACATAACGTTTACGCTTTACTTTGCATTTACAACCTGTGGTTCTTGGGTATTTTCTTAGTTTTTACATTTTGATTAAAATTGTCAAAAACCTGAAATGCGATTTTTAAACTATCATAATACTTCCCCTATAACGGCGGTGTGTGAGAAAGTAAAGACCACGTATTTGAGTGGAACTCGAAGGGGCGTAACTTAGTTTTGCCCTCCTAGATAAGAAAAGCTTGTTACTGTCCTGTTCCTAGGGTCATAGGGAGGTGCTAACATATTCTAAATTCCCTATCACGTGGCCGAAAGCTGCTCAGCAGGTTGGTACGAGTACAATAGTCTCCTTAGTCATAAAACTTAGTCACCAAGGTGTTTTTCTGCAGTAACTGTTGCCGTAAGTAGCAAGCTTGTTTTCCTGTTGAGTGGATGTTGGAGCCAGCGCGGTCAGGGAAAGACATTGTTTCTGCGGAATGCTGCAGCGCTCTGTTCTCACATGGTCAATGCGCCAAAATTACTAGTAAATGCCTGTGGGTACAAAGTTATCCAGCAATATTACATAACTAGGGTTGTGAATGTCTACAGAAAAGTGTTCCATATTAGGACTCAAGGGTGTGGCTTACTGTGAATCTCCGTATCAGGGTAGAGGACATCCTGAAGTCCAAATAGGGCTGAGTGCACTGTAGGGTGATAAGACAGCTTTTGTATCTGACTGACAGTGTAAACCGGAGCGAGTGGCGTTGACTTCCATGAAGGTGCACACCAGAAAAAAAAAGTGTCTATTGCGAAAAAAATCTTAAAGCCTAAAACTGTGAATATTGAAATGGCAGCTCGAAGTCCCGTGAACGATACGCCCCGTGGGGCTGGTGACTCAGCAAGCTACTTTTTTTAGCTTCGGAACCTCGTTTTGAAAGGTCACAGCGTCGGTGGCAAAAAATTTCGCTATTTTTAATATTGTTCCTGTGCTAGGTTAACTTGGTAATCCGACGACGCGCCTGCTATGCAGAACTTACTAGCAGAGTATGAAGGTTGCATTTTTAAACCGCTGTAGACCGTTCTGTAATGTACTGTTGCTATAACTAGTTCTAGTTAATTAACAATTGATGTTCCCACGGTCAAAGCAGATCCTTGACTCTCTTCAATGTTTCCTCTTTGGTCAAATATTACCTTTTCACTGGCATACACACTTCGTATTGTTGTAATTGCCTAGATACTGATATCAATTAGCTTAAAGGTTTTCTCTGCAACCATAAAGCGTGCATTCGTTTGTGTTCGTCCCAAACGTAAATAGTTTCTGCATGAAAGGACATACATTAATGTTTTAGAAGAAAGTAATGTCTGATTACCAGGTAGTCGAAGCTACGGCGCAAATTGCCCACTGAGATCACAGTACACCGGCATGACATCAGTTAGTGGGTGGCTTGTGGCAGTCAGAAGGCGAAGGCCGCCCCGGTGTCGCAGTGGTCTAAGCGATGGCGGACTTTTCCTGTTATCTGCCCTCCACTAATTGACTTCCGAATAAGAACGCATTCAAGTAGTTTCCGATTTCGAAAGTAGAACACAGCCTCTGGCAGCAGATGCGCAGTGATCACATGCTTCTCTATGCGCAAGATCTGTGCGCAGTGATCATTCTTTTGACAGTTTGTCTGTGCATAGCTTACGAGGATAAAGAAGCCTGTTATTATGGGCCAAATTTCCTGAAAAAAAAAACTGAAGCACTTTTGATTCTCCTCACGTCACCAGAGGCCGCTTTTACCGAGGACAACTTTGCCTTACCGTTAGTGCTTTTACTATACTGCCGTAAGTTACGAAACTGCATACTTTTTTCAATTATTTTTATATAAAAGAAATGAGGTACTGCTGTGTGCCTTTTGTATATTCTTACAAGCAAGTTTAAAGCAAGTAACTGGAAATTTTTATTTTACATGATACTCGTGCGGTTTCAACTGTGTGCATTTTCGAGTTGCTTGGTTTTGACAGCAGTTATCATGTAAATATCAAACTGGAATGATTTATGCTTCATAAAAGAGTGAAGTTTTTAATTTTAACGCCATATTTGTTTTGAACTTGCACGGATGTTTTATCAATTTGAGTTTGAAATAGAAATGGGTAGGTGCCTCACAATTACGAATTCTTTTTTAATTCAACGGCGTTTCTCACACATCGGCGGCAAATTACGATGAACAATTAGAAATATTTGTTACGAAAAAATGCGATTCAGCGAAAACATGAATTTCAATAGCCTTGGCAACCACCAGCTTTCCCACACTTTAATGGCTGGCGCTCGCGGTAGTAGGCTACAAGCAAAGTAGTACTGCCCGATGAACTCTATTTGTTTTGAACTTTCACGAAAGCTGCATGGCGGCAGCCTCCAGATCTCATTCTAACGTCCTTGGGTATTCATTTGTGTACAACATGCATTCTAATATGAAGAATTACTATCCTTCTGCCTCATTTTATAATGTAAAACTTTTAACCAAATTGTGGACAATTCCCTTGATTTAATTTTATTAAAAATTGGACAATTAAGCCAGAGCATTACTCTCCTAAATATTTTCACACTAGAAATTGCGCAAACAGCAAAGCATGACCATAACGAACCTTTAAGTGTGGAAAGTGTTCAAATAAAGAAGTAGGTAGTTGTGTAATCTTACCTTTCAAAATGATTTGGGAACAGTGAATTACTAAAAAATATACATATATTAAAATTCTATATAGCAGGTCATGAATGTATTTAATGTGTCCCAAAATGTGGAACTTCATTGATCATATCGGAATACTGGATTACGGTATCTGAATACTAGATTGCGGTCATTGATTTCTTTCGCAAGAAAAAAAAAATCTGGCTATTATGGAGAAAATTTATGCGATTTAATTCTGTGACAGCACACCGACCTGCCACCAGCAGCGGCTAATTGTTGTCGTTATCCTCTGTAAAAGCGCCATCTGGTGAGCTTTCCGGCCTAAGCGATTCCTGGTTTTGAAGGCCGAAATAGTAGGCTTCTCTCACGAGCGTGATCCCCGTAGGCTACGGTCTGTGCTTTGGAATTATGTGTGGTCATTCGGAAGGAATGTTCAGTTTGTCTGCGCTCTAATTATGTGAATTTATGTGGCGAAAAAAGATTGAAAACAAATGATTCATTTTCAGAAATTATGAAATATATCGTAGCGTATTCCCCCCTCCCCGAAGTGATATTGGTACCCAATTTGAACATACTGGTTTTGTTTTCTTATACTGTATAATTTCTTTATATATTAAACAGTTAAAATTTTATTAAAGTGAATAAGTAGGTTTTTGCTATTTATAGTGTCATTTTATATACGAATAAAAAAAAAAATTCCCATAACATTTATCGTGAACTACTTTCTCTCATGTTGGGTGTGATCAGGTTTCATGTAAACAAAGCGGAACGATACACAAAATCGCGAACATCTTGAAAGCGTTCGTATTCGGAAGTCAGTCATTTTACATAACAATGAACAAAAGCAAACTGTGGCGGGCAGATAACAGGAAAGGTCCGCGATGGCTTCTGATTATTCGTCCGAAAGGTGTCCGGGTTCGAATCCCAGTGAGGCATGGATGTTATGTTTGTGTTGCGGCACTGGCTCTCCCTTCCCTGGAACCAGTGACCCTAGATTAGGGGTGGGCGACTGCTTATAGCCCATTGAGTTGCTCACGGTGATCGGTTAAACCTCCAATAATAATAATAAAAAAGGCTGAGTAAGCGCCAGCCAACATAAAGTGGACACGGAGCACTTCCGCAGTTGCATGCTGCACGAGTTTTATCGAGGTAGTACCTCTGCAAGTGCTGAAAGGAATATTACCAGTGTGTACCCCAATGCCATATCAGTCTTTGGTTTCGAACGATTTCGAGTAGAAATTTTTGACCTGTCTGGCCGTTCCACAGCCGGACAGCCCGCAACAGTGGATATGGACGTGCTTTGAAGACTTTAATGGAGGCCGACCACGCGGTAGTTGGCCGAACACTCCACGAGCGTTGTCACGCACCTACGTCAACGTGAAGGTGCAAAAGACGAGTGTGTGTATCCCGTTAACTCACTTGAGCAGAAAGCAAATCTCATCAGTGCATGAGTTTCCCTGTTTGCACGTGACAAAGTTGACCCATTCTCTGACAGCATTGTGACAGGAAATGAGAAATGGTCCTGTTTGACAATGTCAGCGTCCGGAAACTGGTAGGATCCAAAACAGAACCCCAAGCCGGCTTACACCCACATAAGGTCCTGCTGACTGTTTGGGATATGCGTAGCGTCGTGTTTTTTGAGCTGCTGCCGGACAAAACCACTATTACCACCGATATGTTCTGCCGTTAGCTCGACGATCTGTACGCATACCGCCGATAGCTCGACGATCTGTACGCATAGCTCACGTCGAAACTACCAGTGCTACTGAACCCCAAGGGAGTCCTCCTACAGCAGGGTGGAGCGAGACTTCACCAAAGAACATATAACTCGTAAAGAAGGCCAACTCTCAGAGATAACGTAAAACAGGCGACAACAGTGCCACCACATCTAAACAGGTAATATGCTCTGCGGGAAAGTTAACATTCAGGAGCAAAACACGGTAGGATGAGGGGGGCTACGGCAGTGAAGCTTTTCTTTGATCCACGATGGTTTCCTTTGATCTGACTATTTGCTTAGAGCAGTTTTTTTTTCTCGTTTTCTGATATCCCGCCCATCCCTTATTTTAGTGAGAAATATGCAATAACATTTTAAATTAAATTTCAGTAACTATTATAGTTGGGCCTAAGGATCCGTACGAAATGCAGACATTTCTTAATATTTGGCATTATTGAAAGTTACTGAAGAACAAACAAAAGCTTTAAGTAACCCGATTGGCGTAACAAAACTAGCATATCCGATTTGCGAAGTTATGCTACCGTGAAGGTCACGTGCTGTGAGTAGCTCGGCTGACTGTTCTTTACCCAAAGAATTGAAGTCAGCAGAAATACGCATGCGCAGTATGCTCCGGCATCAGCCTTTATGTTGGCTTCTGTGCACTGCATTTTAACTCGTAAGATATGGCGGCGCTAGTTACGTCGCACCGAGCCTTAACTTCTCAGTTAATATTCTTTGACTTCACACAGCATGGGCGGCCTGTCACATGATCAGGGACCTGAGATGAGACCTGCTGCCGTACCCGGACATTCTCCCCACACTCTCTTCAGCAACTACCACCCTTTCCGGTGGCTGCAGCATTTCCTGGATAGACAGCGGTTCACCAACCAGAACGATGTCGAAAGCGCACTTTGTGTCCAAGCCTCCACAATTCTACGAAGACTATCGAACAACTGCCCAGACAATGGGATCAGGTGGTGGCAAACAATGGCGGACTACATTTGACTGATTTGTATATACGGTAATTAGCACTCTTCTGTTGCTTCGCGTTTGCTGACATTACTTTCTTTCCAACCCAATATATAAACTGATCTATTGAAAGCATCCAAAATGGAAATTGGTTCCTTCTGTCTAGTGTAACTTCAAAGGAGTTGGTTTCCCTTTTTCCAAAACACCATTTGTGGGCTTCTATAATACAGTACTTAAAAACTAAATGCATACAGACTCTAATCGGCCGAGAAATGCAAATTTGTTCATTTGACTGCATTTTGCGCCGTTTCACTCTTTTTATGAGGAAGTGCCTATTTAGTTTGTCTTAACGTTTTCTTTTAGAAACATGCCTCGAAGTAGGATGATTATTAGCTTCTTAGGTATTAAAAACGCTCTATTGTATACACAGCCACAGGTGTTCTTTGGCTCAATCTTCCATACCTCTAACGAATTTAAATTAATTCAAGGCAGTCTTAAAGGCGGGGCATTTTTAAACTACGTATTTGTGAAAGGTAAGCATGAAAAATGTCTTGTAATGATAATCGATGCTATGGTGAACTGCTCCACGCATGTAGTCAGAATATGGGTAGTCAAATTGCATGTTGCGAAATTGACCCCCCCCCCCTCATTTTCCCAAAAGTTCCGTTGTCACAATTTCGAATAGTGACAAGTTTTAATCGTGCAGGCGATGCGTACTAGTGAGTGCATGTATCTCACTGTCATAAAGCATATCTAAATTTCTGGGCTCGTTGGGAAGGCAGGCTGACGTAAAGCGACCAGACAGAGGTGATTGTGATTATCGCTGAATAACTTGACTACATTTGTAGCTGAACTGACATCTCTGCTTCGGAAACTGAAGACTCTTGTTCCTGTATAACTCTGAAACCTGCATTATGGGAGGCTCGCAATGCATTGTACCAGAAAATCTGCTGGGAAAGACTTTGAAACATTAACAGCGGATGTGACTTTATAAGGTCAGTCAGTTTTGGGGCACAAGAAAACTGTTGCCCAGCCTATGGGAAAGAGGCAGCACAAAGTTATGCCAGCTCTACTGAATGCTGTTTTTTCAGGAATACTTTTAAATGTTACACAACGATAAAGTTTTATATTAGACGTCTTGTGATTTTGCTCCTTATATTTCTAATGGGGAAAAAAAATTCTACCCTATTTCCCCAGCGAAGAAAGATTTCCCATACGTCAAAACTGGCCCACTAACAAGAAAAAATAAGACATATTAATTTAGATTGTAGTGCTTTATGGAAAAAATATTTCCTGAACTATTAAAAATCCAGCTTCGATGTAGTTGTGATACTTGCTTACAGATAGCACCACTCTTTACCACTACATCGCAGTAAAGTTTATTTTTAATAGTTCAGGAGTTTTTCACAAAAAATAGATTGTACAATCTGTTAAAATGTTTCTCATCTGTGAGCCGAAATACATGAATGGGAAATCCTTTCTTCGCTGACAAAATAGGGTCTAACTCCCCCCCCCCCCATTGGAAGTATAGGGAGCAAAATCACAAGACTTCCACCCTAAATTGCAATGAATGTTAAGTAAAATATTGCGAACTTGAGGCTCTTGTACTTTGTAGGCTCTTAGCACCACGAAAACCTGCGCTAAGACATTCGTAGCCTTATTCTTTACATTGAAACTACTTCAACTGTCTTTCGTAACTCCCATTTTGTTTCTTGTGTAAACCATGCGGCATGGAACTCTTTGGCCCATTGAGACCCTTGCACCAATAAACTCCATCCAACCAACTCTGACTAACCAGTGTATTTCTTTTGAACTGTTTTCAGTTACATTTACTCACGTTAATACTTTCCTAATTTAATTTTTCCTCAGTTCCCTTGAAGTGCCTCCGGACAGCAGAGCAAATCATTACATTACCATAATGAATCAAGGTCGTGCAGAAAAAGGTGGCTGCGGAGAAAGGTTCAACCAGTGCAGTGAAGCTGATTATGAGTTCGTTAAAAACGCAGCTCCCTCAGTTGGTGTTCCATCTAATATGGACAATTTGAATCTTAATTGATTGAGCCTGTAACTCATCTTTAAGAAAAAATTAGAGTACATTAGTGTTTCACTGTTGACTGAGTAAGCATTTAATAAAACATTAAAACCTTAGCTCCTTGTTTCGTTATTGTGGACTTTAATCACTAAGTAAACACAAGCGCGAAAGTAAGGTAAGGATGTCTGAAGGTAAATCTAGTCTAATCCAAAGAATTCATATTACTTGAAAAAATTATAAACTTAGCTTACGCACTGGGATGGAGGAAGCTACTTCACGTAAAATCTGTATAACAGCTGTTTCAGAACTCTTCAGATTCGCCTAAAAAAAAAAAAAAAAAAAAAAAATAATCTAGGTCTTAACCTATTAATGCCTTTTATTACTGGGTACTAGTGGGAAGCGTTCGGAGCACCTCTTTCACACAAAGGTAAATATTTACTACTTGAACGCAAGTAGGTACTAAAACTTCTCAGATTCCTTTACCCGACTGGAACGAATTAACTGGGGATTAACAAAGAGGGCTAAAATCGGCTCGAACGAATATATTAGTTGCCTAAGAAGTGGGGCCCAAACTCGGGTGTAACAAGTGAACCTGCGGATAAAACTAGTTCCCCAATAATTAGTTCATGAGATATAAACGATAAAGAAAGCGTTGCTTTCTCATAAGCTTTGTTATTCGAGGGATTCTGGACACTAATCCTCTCTGATCAATTTTTATAACCCATTTAGCAGATAAAGAACGTAAGATGTTTACTTGTTCTGCTCAGGGGCATGATATGCGCTTCATGGAGACTAGCTCTTCCAAGATGCCCAGTGTTAAGTAGCAGGGAATGAATGACAAGGGCGCGCTTACTACTTGTGACACGTCATGGTTGGTACTGCTGATGTGGGGGGGGGTAGCTTTCTTAAAAAGTTAGTTGTATGCGAGTTTTGTTTAGGGAGCGCATATGATATTGGGCACAATTTGATGTACGCATCTGCTGGTTAAGGGCGGAGCTGAACTTACAATAGACAAACTTCAAAGGCCTGGCTCAAAGCAGTTTCCTTCTGTCTCTCCGCGAAACGCTTCTAAGGTTTGCTTAGATAATGAACTAAGGTTTCTTTTAAAAAAAAAACTATTCACATGCAGTTTGGGTCGGAAAAATTGCGTAGCAAAATTTCATGAGAAATATTGCTATGAAAATAGTAATTTACTTGAACTAAATCTCTAACTCTTAAGAACAAAATTGTAGGGCCTATAAGCATATCTATTTTAGTCACACTAATCAGTTTTTACATATACATTTATAGTTTTAATGTGCCAAAAAAATTATGAAATCAAACTTTTAATTGGATTCACCACCTTACAATACTAACGATTCAACCAAGTCGCAGTGTTCAAGATGAATTTGATTTCACTTTAGAGCTCGAAGTCGTGTGTGTTTACACAGTATATGTAATAAATATTTAAGACTAAGTCCAAAGAATTAACCGGAATACAATGAAACGAAAATACAGAATTTCGAAGCTAATATCTCTGTTGCGTAATATGCAGCAGGCTGAATGAATTATAGAGTTGTGAAACAACGATAAAGGAAAATCAAACAAAAAAATTGTGAAGACAGGAACGTAGAAAAATGAAAATAAGAATGAAACTGAAAAAAGAAATCAAACTGACAAAAACCAGGGTTTCCTTCACGAGGACAGCAACAACCCGGGGCAGTAGTTTTTCTGGTATCGGTGAACGACGAGGAAACACCAGTAGTCTCCTGCTCCCGAAGCCACTAAATCCAAACCAGTCATACTGGTAGATACTAGTCAGGATTTAGGGCTTCAGGATCAGTCGATTGGTTTTCCCTAGTCGTTCACTGATGCCAGAAAAGCCACTCCCCTGGGTTGTTGCTCTCCTGGTGAAGGCAACCCTAGTTTTTGTCAGTTTGATTTTTTTTATTTCTACGTTCCTGTTTTCACAATTTTTTGCTCTATTTTCCTTTTATCGTTGTTTCATAACTATATGTAAATTTGCAAAGGTAAGAAAAACAAAACTCAAAAATAAAGCTAATAACATGAAGCGCCAAAAGAAATATAATCGTGTAGCAGATAGTGAATTGCAAGAAATAAGATTTGCAAAAAATTAAAATTCCATAAAGAATACAAAATTAAATTCAAAATGAAAGTTAAAAATTAAAAACCGAAAAATAAACAGAAAACAGGTTTCCGTCGTCAGGAGAGCATCAACCTGCGGGAGTGGCCTTTCTAGTACCAACAAACGAGAACCAAAACTGTCTGTTGGTCATGCTCCCTAGGCCACCAGACCAAACGTCAAAACAAAACTCAGAAATTCAAAACACAACAATATAAACACTGAAAAAATTATATAAAAAAAAAAAAACTTACCGGCAGATCAAACCGGTCACCGCCATGAATGAAGATCGCACTGAACTTGACCCACAAGAGCCCAAATGTATATGCAAACGTTAGTGGTCGCGGTTAGATAACATCCTAGCAAGCCAAAAAAAAAATTGTGTGAAATGACGATGCAAAACTGTATGTAAATAGACCTTCAACCACTAGGAACCCATCAATGCTACGTATTTTATATTGCCCGATTTACTTTAATATTGTTAGGTCCTTGATTAGTAAAGCATGTCAATGTGTAATTTGAAACTCTTAGAAACCGAATTTAAAATTAAATGCCTTAAATAATGCTTTAAAAAATTAATAGGGAAGTTGTTAGAATGCAGTTTAGAAAGAAGTGTTTTAAGATTTTTAAAAGCGAGAACTGTGTGGAACATATTTTTGCTGTTCTGTGAAATTGAGAAAGAAGTACAATACGATGTACTTCTTTAGAAATGATGGACCAATGAGTAGTAAATCAAAAGCATTTCTTTTATAAAGATTTTCCCCTCGTCCACCTGTACCTCTAAATCGAGGTAACAAACTTAAGAAGACTAGCAGTTGTAAGGTGAGATTTTCAGGATACAAGTCCGCAGCGTATCGCAATATATATATATATATATATATATGAAACTTCAGTAGGTAAATTCTTCACGCCAACAGAAACCAGCGTGGAAATACTCTCGTAGAGTTTGCAGAGGCAGAAGGGTTTTTCATCTTGAACTCCTTTTTCAAGAAAAAGCCACACAGGAAATGGACATGGAGACATCCAAATGGGACAAGTGAATTTGATTTTATGTGTAACAAAAAATTCGTCATAAAAGACCGCAGTGTGTTAAACAAGTTCAACACAGGTAGTGACCATAGATTGGTGAGATGTAAGATGCACCTCAATACTAAACTCTACCATGGCAAGCTCATAAGACAAACAAAATGTATTTACATAACCAACCTTAAAAAACACCATAATACCTTCAAGTTGGAACTGAAGAACAGATTCTCTGCTTTAGAAGGCCTAACATCGGAAGAAGTGGATATTTCTGAAGTTAACAGAAAAGTAACCAAAGCTCTTATGGAAACAGCAAAAAAATTAGCTGGGTCTAAGAACAAGTTGCATGTAAACAAATTATCAGGAAAAACCATAATGTTGATGTAAAAAAGAAGAGAGATGAGGACAACTAAAGAAGATGTGACTTCCAAAGTGGAATATATAGAGCTATGCAAGACAGTACGAAAAAGTATCACTAAAGACTTAAGGAAATTCAACTGTGAACTAGTGAGGAAAGCAATTGAAAACAACCAAAGCCTAAAGATAGCAAAGGGACATCTCAGTAAGGGAAGAAAACAGATTATGGCCCTGAGAAAAGATGGTTCTGTTACACGAAATAGAAGTGAAATTTTGACAAGAGTGAAAGATTTATACTCCAAATTATATGAAAGGGATGATACATGTACTCCAGACATCATGAAAGGTACCAGTACCAGAGTTCTTCCAGTCCTGCCAGCAGAAGTTGCACATGCAATCAAGAACATGAAGCGGGGGAAAGCTCCAGGAGAAGATGGAATTACTGTAGACATCATACAAGAAGCAAGTGGAGAAATCGAAACAGTACTCGCCCAAATTTTCACTTGATGCCTTAATGAAGGGAAGATTCCTGAGGATTGGAACAACGCTACAATGATCCTGCTACATAAAAAAGGGGACATTGAGGATCTCAGAAACTACAGATCTATCAGTGGTTTACAAAATTTTCACTAAAGTTCTTTCACACCGCTTGAAGGTAACACTGGACATGGCACAACCGAGAGAACAAGCTAGATTCAGGAGTGGCTACAGCACAATAGATCATATCCACGTACTGAGAGAACTAATTGAAAGAGCGAGGGAATATGAACTTCCATTGTGCATGGCTTTTATCGATTATGAAAAAGCCTTTGATTCGGTGAAACCATCAGCAGTTACAATGGCTCTGAAATCCTGCGGTATTGAAGATGCATACATTAATATTATTTATAACATCTATGAAAATGCAAGTGCAAAGATTCGGCTGTTTGAAAATACAACACACATAAAAATTGGAAAGGGGGTGAGACAAGGTGACACCATATCTCCGAAGCTCTTTAATGCCACATTGCAAAATGTCTTTCAATCACTGAACTGGGAAAATAAAGGGATAAAGATTAATGGAGATTATCTAACCCACCTTCGTTTTGCTAATGACGTAGTCATTTTTGCAACTACCCCATCAGAGCTGCAGAGTATGATCCAGGAACTTGCTGACAAGAGTAAAGAAGTGGGATTAAAAATGAACTTTCAGAAGACAAAAGTGATGTTCAATGCTTTTACAAGAAATGAAGATTTATCGATTGATGGAGAAAAGGTGGAGATAACATACACCTACGTTTTTTTTGGACAGCAGATATCAAGTGAGGGTCACATTGATAAAGAAATTAATCGGCGTACAAAACTTGACTGGAGAGCTTTTAGAAGAAACAGCATAATTTTCAAGAGCAACATGCCATTATGTCTTAAAAGAAAAGTGTTTGATCAATGCATCCTTCCAGTGCTTTCGTATGGTGCAGAGACGTGAACCTTAACTAAAAGAGACATACAAAGGCTGCTTACAACCCAAAGCAGCATGGAGAGAGGCATGCTTGGTGTAACCAGGAGAGATAAGAAGAGGAACTCTTGGATCAGAAAAATGACAAGAGTGGAAGACATCATGATCCGAGTTAAATCCCTAAAACGGCAATGGGCCGGACACACAACCAGAAGGACAGACCATGGATGGACAGCCGAAATTTTAGATTGGATTCCAAGGGACAGGAAAAGACCCAGAAGAAGACCACATGGGAGATGGGTGGATGAAATTCTAAAGTATGCGGGAGTGACATGGAGGAGACTGGCACAAGACAGACCGTTGTGGAGGAAACTTGGGGAGACCTTCGTCCAGCAGTGGATTGATAATGGTTGATGATGATGATGATGATATATTTATATATATATAATCTCGCTAAGCCATTACTTTATGACCACGCAAAGCTTAGTGAAATTAGCTAGCCTGGAGACCGCGCAGGTGAAGATTAGAGCAGGATTCCCCGATAACTGTAGTTCATGAGATATAAACGATGAAGAAATATATACACCTCTAAGACCGGCTTTCGGTTTGTGTTTGGAGGCAGAATGAGGAAAGCTGCCGATTTCTCGGAGTTCGGTACAGGACAAATTGTGATGGCACGGCACCTCGGAACTACGATCTCGGAAATGGCACAGCTTGTGTTCACGTGCCGCTGTACTGAGTACGTATCGAAAGTGGCGCACGGATATCCAAAGACGAACCATCGTCCACAACTCGTTGATGCAGAGGGGAGCGGAGACTGTTGCGCACACAGTTCGTCTCAGCCTTCTGCACATGGGCCTGCGTAGCCGAAGACCCAGCCGTGTCCCCATGCTCACTGCACGTCATCGCCAACAACTCATGAAATAGGCCCAAGATCATCGAGATTGGACAATGGATGATTGGAAGAAAGTGGTCTGGTTTTGACGAATCAAGATTCCTGGTGCATCCCTTTACACGGCTGAGCGTGGATACGCCGATTACCAACAGAGGCTATGGCAGCTGGATGCACTGTTGAACGGAAACAGGGCGGAGGTGTTACGCTGTGATGCGTATTTTCTTGGGACACTTTAGGCTCCATTATCCTAATAGCATAATCCCTGACAGCTTTCGGGTATCTGAATATCGTTGTGGACTAAGTTCATCCATTCATGGCAACTGTGTTCCCTGCTGGAGATGGTCATTACCAACAGGATAATGCGCCATGCCACACTGCCAGAATAGTCAAGCAGTGCTTCGAAGAACATGGTGACTTTCTTGTTAGTGCCCTGGCCTCCAAATTCATTTCATATGAACATTTGTGGTTCGACTTGGAAAAGCGAGTTCGCGCTAAATTCAACACCACCCCGAAATGTACAAGAACTGGAGGACCTTTTGTTGAAATTTTGGTACCAGATACCCCAGGATACCTATCACCATCTCATCGAATCGGTGCCTCGCAGAATGGCCGCTGTTATATATACTGAAAAAACACCATAAGACTGATTTTTTTTCTTATTAGCAAGACCAAAAACGTTACCAACCACTGGGATAAGAAGCGAGGGATATAGAGCTATGGTTGTTTTGGTTTTGCTAATCAGTAAAAAAAGGGATGCCGCCCCGGTGGCGCAGTGGTCTAAGGTGCTGGCCTCTGATCATTCGTCCGTAAGGGGTCCGGGTTCGAATCCCGGTCAGGCATGGATGTTGTGTTTGTCTTACGGCACTGGCTCTCTCCCTTCCCTGGAACCAGTGACCCTAAATTAGGGACGGGCGACTGCTTATAGCCCATTGAGTTGCTCACGGTGGTCGTTAAACCTCCAATCAAAAAAAAAAAAAAAAAAAAAAAAAAGGGACATAGAGCTTGAACGTTTTTGGTCTTGCTAATCAGTAAAAAAATTGTCTTATGGTGTTTTTTCAGTATTTAATTTGATTTTTCCTTGGTGCAGCCTTTTGGCACTTTAAAACTTCAAATACCTTTGTAACTGTTGCCTTTGTTTGCATATTGTATATATACACTAAAGAGCAATTGAATTAGAGACAATTGGCGTTATGCAAATGTGGCGCTGTGGGCGGCCCTGTAAACGGAAACGGCATGACTTATGCAGCGATCCGACAATATAAGGAGTGATGCGACGGGAATCAGTAAGAGTCGGATGCAGTATGGGTAAGACGAAGGATCTAAGCGCATTTGATCGTGGACAAATTTCGGGGCCCGACGAATGGGTCACTCCATCTCGGTTGTCGTGCAGGCACTGGGATTTGCAAGAGCTACTGTGTCACGGGTGCACCGTGAGTACATCGAATCCGGTAAAACCATCCCTGCAAGGGCCAACTGCCGTGGGCAACAACGTGTGGATGAGCGGGGTCATCGTCAGCTATAGCTCGCATTGTAACAGCGGATAGACGGGCTACAGTGCAAGAAATCACTTGGAAATTTAACGCTGGTGCACAAAAAACGTGTAAGCAGCCACACCATCCAGAATCATCTCCTCGCTATGGGGTACAGAAGCCATCGTCCCACGAGGGTACCGCTGCTGACCGCACATCACAGGGTGCAAAGGTTAGCATGGCGCGGGAACATCGCCACATGCCGCCCCGGTGGCGCAGTGGTCTAAGGCGCTGGCCTCTGATCATTCGTCCGTAAGGGGTCCGGGTTCGAATCCCGGTGAGGCATGGATGTTGTGTTTGTCTTACGGCACTGGCTCTCTCCCTTCCCTGGAGCCAGTGACCCTAAATTAGGGACGGGCGACTGCTTATAGCCCATTGAGTTGCTCACGGTGGTCGTTAAACCTCCAATCAAAAAAAAAAAAACATCGCCACTGGACCCTAGACATGTGGAAAAATGTTGCCTGGACTGATGAGTCGAGATTCACGTTTGTACATGCGGATGGCAGGATACGAGTATGGCGCAAACCACATGAAGCGATGGATCCTTCTTGCCAGCAGGATACTTTTCAAGCTGGTGGGATTGGCGCTCTCGTCTGGGGATTGTTTACGTGGACTTAAATGGAACCCTTGGTACGTGTGACATCGTCCCTCACAGGTCAACGTTACCGGAATATCCTGGACAACCGTTTGCTCCCGTTTGTGCGTCTTCAACATCCCACCGGGGACCTCATCCTTCAACAAGACAATGCACCGTGCCATCGCTCCCGAATTGTATCAGAGTGGTTGGATGAACACTCCACCGACGTGACCTCGCTTCCTTGGCCAGCTAGGTAACCTGACCTCAATCCCATCGAGCATATCTGGGATGCCATCGAGAGAGATGTTCGAGGCTCTGACCCCCCTCCATCAAATCTTCGTGAACTGTGGGAGCTTGTTCTGGGGTCGTGGATTCGTATGGCTTCCCGACGCTTCCGGTGTCTTGTCGAGCCCATGCCAGGACGAATCGCCGCCGTCATCAGGGCGAAAGGTAGTGCTACACGTTACTAGACAGGTATCTCTAATTCAATTGCTCTTGTGTATATATATATATGTATATATTTTCACGAAGATTTCTGATGGAACTCTTGGATACGTTTCCGTGGAATCCTGGAAAACGGGAGTGCTTAGTACTACCGCAATTTTTGATTACTTATCTTTCAGAAAGCGTTTCATCGGTTAGAATTAAAATCTGAAAGAGAAGAAAATATACTGTCTTTCAGTAAAAACTGCTTTCTCTGCGGTTTGAAGCACGGTGTTATAAATTGGGGGGGGAGTCCTGGCACTAATTACGCGTTATATTTTTTTGAAATTAAGATATATTTAATTTTGGTGTAATAAAGGTTGATTTAAATATTGCGTAAATATAACAAATTTTGCTTTTTAGTGAAGATGTGCGAATAAAGGTAAATACTACGCAGAAAGATAGACGCCAGCAGCCGCGAGGGCTTAGTGTTCTAAGTGCTTGCTTCTGACCATTTTTCAGAAATGGATCCGGGTTAGACTCCCGGTAAAGCATAGATGTCATATTTGTCTCATGGCACTGGCTCTGCCTTCGATAGAACTAGTAGTCCTAAATTAGGAATGGGCGACTGCTCTTATACCCCATCGAGTTGCTCACTGTAGTCGTTAGACCGCCAAAATAATTATTTCGTGGTATGTTTCGGCGTTCTTTAGCAAAATGTCTATTGAGCTAGTGGTCTTAAACAAAAATTCGTCATTGGGTGTCTCAGTCAAAAATTGGAACGAAAGGAGCGATTTAAAAATGGTTGTGCTGAAGTTGATGCTACTGGTCTGTTTTTCCATGGCGCAACCGCACATACAAATCGTAAAAGAGCAAATTTTAAGTTATATGTATTTTGCGTTCCACAGTAACATCTGCTAGTTTAGCTGAAGACTACGTAATACCATTCGCAATATATGCAATCTGTGAAAGAACTGACAGGTAACAGTAATAACAATTCTGAATAGTAATTACAAAGTATTGAAATCTTTCAAAAATCGAAATCGGGTTTGCTCTAGTTGCATCCCCAAATATGTATTTCATCTATGCCTAAAAACAAGTTAGTAAAATCATACAACGCATTGATTATAATACGCTTTCCAACATACCAGAAATCATTACTCAAGTTATCACTCAAGTTATGAAAATAATGGCTGTGGAATAAATCCCGGTCCTGTGCCCTGACCTTTGATCCCATTTCAATGATATTCAACAGAACCGGTTCGGTATACCTCCGAAATAACATGATAAAGTTTTGTCGCAATCGAAGCATTTTTACGTAAGTTATGATGCATAAAGGCTATGGAATAGATCCCGCTCCTGTGTCCTAACTTTTGACCCCATTTCAATGATTTTTTTTTCTTTTTTTGATTGGAGGTTTAACGACCACCGTGAGCAACTCAATGGGCTATAAGCAGTCGCCCGTCCCTAATTTAGGGTCACTGGTTCCAGGGAAGGGAGGGAGCCAGTGCCGTAAGACAAACACAACATCCATGCCTCACCGGGATTCGAACCCGGACCCCGTTCGGACGAATGATCAGAGGCCATCGCTTAGACCACTGCGCCACCGGGGCGGCACAATGATATTCAACAGAACCGGTTCGGTATACCTCCGAAATAACATGATAAAGTTTTGTCGCAATCGAAGCATTTTTACGTAAGTTATGATGCATAAGGTCTATGGAATAGATCTCGCTCCTGTGGCGTAACCTTTGACCCCATTTCGCCCATTTTCAACAGAATTCGTCCCCAGGCAAGCTTCTAGAACATACTAACATTTCATCCAAATCGAAGCATTTTTACGTACGTTATGACGCATAATGGCGATGGAAGTGATTCCGCTCCTATGTCCTGACCTTTGACCCCATTTCGGCCATTTTCAATAGGGTTTGTCGCCAGGTGGTCCCCTACCACATACTAAAATTTCATCGAAATCGAACCCTTTTTACGTTAGTTATGACGCATAATAGAAGTGGAATGGATCCCGCTCCTATGTACTGACCTTTGACCCCATTTCGCTCACTTTAAATAGGGTTCCTTCCCAGGTGATCCCCTACCAGATACTAAAATTTCATCGAAATCGAATGATTGTTACGCGAGTTATGTGCGGACGGACATACGCACACAACGCGTGACGTAATGAGGCAGATGGGAATCGCGACCATCTGCTCGCCGCAAGAGTGTGACGTCATAAAACTTTAATAGGATCCACACACAACGCGTAACGTAATGAGACAGGTGGCGTGACAGCGCGCCAACATTCTCAAACGCGAGATTGTGACGTCATAAGATTTCTAAGCATTGGTAACATTAATGGAACAACGCCATCACTAAAAACGTTATAATTCGGGAAGGTTATGTAACCCACTAAACGAATTCTCCTAAAGTCGAGATCAAGCTAAATCGATTTCTAGTACAGGAAAACGGTAGGTTAACGACTTTCATCAAAATTCTTAGAGCCGTTTTCAAAATAAAATGTACATACATACATACAAGAATTGCTACTTTAAGGTGAACGTCAAGTAATTTTGCTTCCTATACTTCCAATGGAAAAACTTCTGTACACATTTTCTTCACAATTAATGCGTTCCCAAGATGAAAATTTGAACATCGATTAAAATAGCTTCATTTCATAACTTGGAATACTTAATATTTTCTAAACCATAACCGTAATTATGCAATCCAACATTTATTTGTCTACTGACGTCATCAAAGTACAGGTCGCGCCATCTTTTCTCTGGTTTCAACACCACCAAAGGAAAAGTTATTGATTTTTAATATAATTATGGTTATATTTTAGAAAATATTAAGTTTTCCAAGTTATAATATGAAGTTAGTTTAATCGATGTTCAAATTTTCATCCTTGGGAACACATTAATTGTGAAGGAAATGTGTACAAAAGTTTTTCCATTGGAAGTATAGGAAGCAAAATTACTTGACGTCCACCTTAATAATATGCGATAAGGGCAATGGAATGGATCGCAATCCTATGTCCTGACCTTTGACCACATTTCGTCCATTTTGAATAGGGTTCGTCCCCAGGTGGTCCCCTACTACATACTGAAATTTCATCGAAATCGAACCATTTTTACGCACGTTATGACGCATAAGGGCAATGGAATGCATCCCGATCTTATGTCCTGACCTTTGGCCCCACTTCACCCATTTTGAATAGGGTTCGTCCCCAGGCGATTTCCTACCACATAGTAAACTTTCATTGAAATCGAACCATATTTACGCAAGTTATGACGCATAAGGGCAATGGAAATATCCCATTCCTACGTCGTGACCTTTGACCCCATTTGTCCCATTTTCAATAGGGTTCGTCCCTAGGTGGTCCCCTACCACATAGTACAAGTTCGTTGAAATCGAACCATATTTACGCAAGTTATGACGCATAAGGGCAAATGAAATGATTCCGCTCCAACGTCGTGACCTTTGATCCCATTTGTCCCATTTTCAATAGGGTTCGTCCCCAGGTGGATCCCTACCACATACTAAAATTTCATCGAAATCGAACCATTTTTACGCCTGTTATCGTGCAGACGGACGGACAAAGCTGGAGCATTCAACCTACGGTTGGAAAGCGTAAATAAAAATCCAGTAAGCTTCCGAGAAACATCTACCTGTGATTATTAACTTCAACTTCACACGCCGGCTAATGAATTAGAAACCTTTACGTAGCGTATATGCAAAATACGTGCAACACCACCAGAGTTGGAAACGGGTCAAAAATTTTGGACCCGGACGCAGCCGTCGTATAGTTGGACCTGACCAGGACAAATATACTTTGAGCTATAAATTCGAATATATCGTCATCATTGTCAATCATTATCAATCCACTGCTGGATGAAGGTCTTCCCAAGTTTCTTCCACAACGGTCTGTCTTGGGCCAGTCTACTCCATCCACCTATCTCCCACGTGGTCTTCTGGGTCTTGTCCTGTCCCTTGGAATCCAGTCTAAAATTTCGGTTGCCCATCGGGGGTCTGTTTACCTGGCAGTATGTACAGCCCATTACCATTTCAGGGATTTTACTGTGATCATGTCTTCCACTCTTGTCACTTTCCTTATCCATGAGTTCCTCTCCTTATCTCTCCTGGTTACACCAAGCATGCATCTCCCCATGCTGCTTTCAGTTGCATACTTTTTTAAGCTTTACAACCGTAGGTTGAAGAAGCGTATATGCTCCAGCTTTGTCCGTCCGTCCGTCTGCCTGCCTATCTGCACGATAACTCGCGTACAAATGGTTCGATTTCGATTGAATTTTAGTATGTCGTAGAAGACCACCTGGAGACGAACCCTATTGAAAATGGTCGAAATGGGGTCAAAGGTCAGGACATACGATTGGGATCCATTCCATCGCCCTTATCCCATACTACACTGGCGGAAAGTGAAAAAGAACACCAAGAAGGAATTGGCGGACGATCATGAAGTTTACATATGTTAATGGGGTCGAGTTTACGTAGGTGTGATGTTAATTTCGGGACCAACCGGTGAGCGCTTACGCCCCAGCACGGCATAATATGCAAATTCTCGTCGGTGGTTTTTAAAGAGTACGGTGAAGTGAATGTAATCAATCGTCGGCGTACGGACACGTGCGAAGACCCTGAAGAAGCTGCAATGCCTGGACATGGCAGACGTGTACGATTTCAGCAGTTTTCGGACTTTGAGCGAGGTCGTCTAGTCGGACTCCGCGAGGCCGGGTGGTCGTATCGTCGTATTGCGGAGCGAATTGGACGGGAAGTATCGGTGGTGATACGATGGGGGCGTAGATGGTCCGAGGAACATTCCCACACGAGAAGACGTGGAACCGGGAGTCACAGACGGACTGATGAGCGGACCGATCGACACATAAGAAGAGCGGCGTTGTCAAGCAGAACATCCACTGCGACGCAAATCGGAGCTGCCGTTGCACCTGAGGTGACTGTGCGAACAACCCGCAACCGTCTACTGGATGCAGGACTACGTGCACGTGTGCCTCTGGTATGTGTACCTCTGACTCCAGCCCACCGTCAGGAACAGCTGCAGTAGTGTTGCCAACGTCTGCACTGGAGAACGCAATGGCGATCTGTCGTGTTCAGCCATGAAAGCAGATTCTGCTTGGGAGCCTCCGATGGCCGTATGCGTGTTCGCAGACGCACAGGGGAGCGTCTCCACCCTTCTTGCATCCGCCAGCGACACCTGGTCTCCTGGTGTGGGGAGCGATCAGCTATCACTCCCGTACACGACTAGTGTTTGTACCGGGTACGTTAAACAGCACCTCCTACATCAACAACATCATTCAGCCCGTTGTTGTGCCATTTGTAAGGTCGGTCCATCGTGGTGTTTTCCAGCAAGATAACGCACGCCCACACACGGCACGTGCGACGCAACATGCACTTCAGGGTGTGAGACAACTTCCATGGCCTGCACGTTCACCGGATTTGTCCCCCATTGAGCACGTGTGGGATTTTATGGGACAACGACTTATCCGGTCTCCACGGCCAGTCACGACCATCCCCGATTTACGCGTCCAGGTTGAGGATGCTTGGAACTCAATACCCCAAACTTACATCCAACATCTGTACGATAGACTCCATGCCAGAATTGCACAGTGTGACGCAGTTCATGGCGGTTCAACCTCGTACTAATCTTGTTACATGGAAATGTTATTTTTCAGTTTACCAGCAAATACAGCTGTATTTTGACATAATGTTTTGATCACGTTATCCTCTGTATTCCGTTATTATGCTGTATAAATTTCGTTAGTATCAGACGTCTCCTTCTTCGTGTTCTTTTTTCACTTTCCGCCAGTGTATTAAAGAAGCAATTTTTGTATGTATGAAAATTTTATTTTGAAAACGGCACTAAGGATTTTGATGAAATGCGTTAACCTACCGTTTTCAGGTACTAGAAATCGATTTAGCTTGATCTCGACTTTAGGAAAATTCGTTTAGTGGGTTAAATAACCGACCCGAATTACCACGGTTTTAGTGTCATGGCGTCGTCCATTAATGTAACCCATGCTTAGAAATCTTATGACGTCACACTCTCGCGATTGAGATGTCAGCGCGCGGTCACGCCCTCTGTCTCATTACGTCACGCGTTGTGCGTGCATCCTATTAAAGTTTTATGACGTCACACTCTTGCGAGCAGAGGGTCGCGATTCCCATCTGCCTCATTACGTCACGCGTTGTGTGTGTACGTCTGTCCGCACGATAACTCGCGTAAAAATCGTTCGATTTCGATGAAATTTTAGTATGTGGTAGGGGACCACCTGGGAAGGAATCCTATTGAAAGTGAACGAAATGGGGTCAAAGGTCAGGACATAGGAGCTGGATTTAGTCCGCTGCTCTTATGCATCATAACTAACGTAAAAAAGGTTCGATTTCGATGAAATTTTAGTATGTGGTAGGGGACCACCTGGGAAGGAACCCTATTGAAAGTGAACGAAATGCGGTCAAAGGTCAGGACATAGGAGCTGGATTTACTCCGCTGCTCTTATGCATCATAACTAAAGTAAAAATGGTTTGATTTCGATGAAATTTTAGTATGTTGTAGGGGCCTGACTGAGAACGAATCCTATTGAAACTGAACGAAATGGGATTAAAGGTCAGGACACAAGAGCGGGATCTATTCAATAGCCCTTATGCATCATAACTTACGGAAAAATGCTTCGATTGCGACAAAACTTTATCATTTTATTTTGGAGGTATACTGAACCGGTTCTGTTGAATATCATCGAAATGGGATCATAGGTCAGGGCACAGTACCTAGATTTTTTCCTCAGTCATTATCCTCATAACTTGAGTAATGATTTCTGGTATGTTGGAAAGCGTATCATAATCAATGCATTGCATGATATTACTAGCTTGTTTAGTTAAGGTCCACGACTCTGCTTCCTACGTAAGCACTGGAAGGATGTATTGATTAAACAGTTTTCTTTTAAGACATAATGGCATATTGCTCTTAAAAATTGTACTGTTTCTTCCAAAAGCTCTCCAACAAAGTTTTACACTCCAATCAATTTCTTCATCAATGTGACCCTCGCTTAATATCTGCTGCCCAAGGTAAATGTAGGAATTTGATATCTCCAGCTTTTCCCCATCAATTGATAAATCTTCATTCCTTTCAAAAGCACTGTACATCAGTTTTGTCTTCTGAAAGGTTCATTTTTAATCCTTCTTTACTCTTTTGAACAAGTTCCTGGATCATACTCTGCAGCTCTGAAGTATTATTTCAGATACTTGTGAAGGGTTTTAGAAATATTTGTCTATTCAAAAATGAAACTGAAATAAAACCAAGTCGAAATTGGGTCTGGAACACTTTGACCCGACCCGTTTGACCCGCAAGAAATTGACAAGTGACCCATTTGCATCTCTGGTCACCACGTGATCTAGAGAGCTACTGAAGCAAAACTGCTACTTGCCAAAAGTGTTGATCACAATGGAAAAAAAAACAATATTTCAGTGTTCGATAAAGGGCTTCTTGTGGATACCCGTCCACAGCAGTGCCCTATAATAAATCCACAGACCCACCTCACCAGGGATGTAGTTCTAAAATGCCTTACCGGTGAATGAATTAAGAAAAACAACACGGGAAGAATTCTTCAAAAGTGTCAAAAAGCTCTGTGAAATCAGCTTTGTTTATTATTTAGTACTTTTTATTAGATTTCTATTATTGATTACTTTTACCAATTGATATTAAAATCGCTTTATTTGAGCAATTTTAAATAGAAGAAAAAATGTAACGTAAGATTTACACCGTTGAGACATTACATTATGACCACCCCCAAGCCTAGAGAAATAAGCTTGCCTGGAGACCGCACGGTGGCGCAGGTGAAGTTCACAGAGCAGTATATATATATACAACCCGAGGACCGGGTTTCGGTTAGTAGAGTGTTCGGAGTCAGAATGGGAAAAGCTGCCGATTTATCGGGGTTTGATAAAGGGCAAATTGTGATGGCATGGCGACTTGGAACTACGATCTCGGAAACAGCGGCGCGAGTTGTGAGTTGTTCACGTGCCGCTGTAGTGGGTACGTATCAAAAGAGGTGCACAGATAGCCAAACGACGAACCGTCGTCAAACCGGATGTCGTCCGCTGCTCATTGGTGTAAGAGGGAAAAGGAGACTGTCGCGCATTGTTTACGGTGACCGCACGGCCAAAGTGCGACAAATCACCTGCAGCTACAACAGTGGTGATCAGGGCAATGTGTCGCAGCACACAGTTAATCACAGCCTTCTGCTCATGGGTCTGCGTAGCCGAAGACCTAGCCGGGTCCCCATGCGGATACGTCGATTACCAACGGTGACTGTGACACCTGGATGGACTGTTGGGCGGAAATAGGTCTGCGGCGGGGGTGTTATGCTGTGGGCAATGTTTTCTTGGAACACTTTAGGCCCCATTATCCCAATAGCACAATTCCTGACAGCTGTCAGGTATCTGAACATCGTTGCGGACCAAGTTCAACCATTCATGTCAACCGTGTTCCCTGCTGGTGATGGCCATTGCCAACAGGATGATGCACCATGCCACACTACCAGAATCGTCCAGGAGTGCTTCGAAGAACATGCTAGTAACTTTCTGTTAATGCCCCGGCCTCCAAATTCCAGAATCGTCAAGGAGTGCTTCGAGGAACATGCTAGTGACTTTCTGTTAATGCCCCGGCCTCCAAATTCCAGAATCGTCAAGGAGTGCTTCGAGGAACATGCTAGTGACTTTCTGTTAATGCCCCGGCCTCCAAATTCCAGAATCGTCAAGGAGTGGTTCGAGGAACATGCTAGTGACTTTCTTTTAATGCCCCTGCCTCCAAATTCCAGAATCGTCAAGGAGTGCTTCGAGGAACATGCTAGTGACTTTCTGTTAATGCCCCGGCCTCCAAATTCCAGAACCGTCCAGGAGTGCTTCGAAGAACATGCTAGTAACTTTCTGTTAATGCCCCTGCCTCCAAATTCCAGAATCGTCAAGGAGTGCTTCGAGGAACATGCTAGTGACTTTCTGTTAATGCCCCGGCCTCCAAATTCCAGAATCGTCAAGGAGTGCTTCGAGGAACATGCTAGTGACTTTCTGTTAATGCCCCGGCCTCCAAATTCCAGAATCGTCAAGGAGTGCTTCGAGGAACATGCTAGTGACTTTCTGTTAATGCCCCGGCCTCCAAATTCCAGAATCGTCCAGGATTGCTTCGAAGAACATGCTAGTAACTTTCTGTTAATGCCCCGGCCTCCAAATTCCAGAATCGTCAAGGAGTGCTTCGAGGAACATGCTAGTGACTTTCTGTTAATGCCCCGGCCTCCAAATTCCAGAATCGTCAAGGAGTGCTTCGAGGAACATGCTAGTGACTTTCTGTTAATGCCCCGGCCTCCAAATTCCAGAATCGTCCAGGAGTGCTTCGAAGAACATGCTAGTAACTTTCTGTTAATGCCCCGGCCTCCAAATTCCAGAATCGTCCAGGAGTGCTTCGAGGAACATGCTAGTGACTTTCTGTTAATGCCCCGGCCTCCAAATTCCAGAATCGTCCAGGAGTGCTTCGAAGAACATGCTAGTAACTTTCTGTTAATGCCCCGGCCTCCAAATTCCAGAATCGCCAAGGAGTGCTTCGAGGAACATGCTAGTGACTTTCTGTTAATGCCCCGGCCTCCAAATTCCAGAATCGTCCAGGAGTGCTTCGAAGAACATGCTAGTAACTTTCTGTTAATGCCCCGGCCTCCAAATTCCAGAATCGTCAAGGAGTGCTTCGAGGAACATGCTAGTGACTTTCTGTTAATGCCCCGGCCTCCAAATTCCAGAATCGTCAAGGAGTGCTTCGAGGAACATGCTAGTGACTTTCTGTTAATGCCCCGGCCTCCAAATTCCAGAATCGTCAAGGAGTGCTTCGAGGAACATGCTAGTGACTTTCTGTTAATGCCCCGGCCTCCAAATTCCAGAATCGTCAAGGAGTGCTTCGAGGAACATGCTAGTGACTTTCTGTTAATGCCCCGGCCTCCAAATTCCAGAATCGTCAAGGAGTGGTTCGAGGAACATGCTAGTGACTTTCTTTTAATGCCCCTGCCTCCAAATTCCAGAATCGTCAAGGAGTGCTTCGAGGAACATGCTAGTGACTTTCTGTTAATGCCCCGGCCTCCAAATTCCAGAACCGTCCAGGAGTGCTTCGAAGAACATGCTAGTAACTTTCTGTTAATGCCCCTGCCTCCAAATTCCAGAATCGTCAAGGAGTGCTTCGAGGAACATGCTAGTGACTTTCTGTTAATGCCCCGGCCTCCAAATTCCAGAATCGTCAAGGAGTGCTTCGAGGAACATGCTAGTGACTTTCTGTTAATGCCCCGGCCTCCAAATTCCAGAATCGTCAAGGAGTGCTTCGAGGAACATGCTAGTGACTTTCTGTTAATGCCCCGGCCTCCAAATTCCAGAATCGTCCAGGATTGCTTCGAAGAACATGCTAGTAACTTTCTGTTAATGCCCCGGCCTCCAAATTCCAGAATCGTCAAGGAGTGCTTCGAGGAACATGCTAGTGACTTTCTGTTAATGCCCCGGCCTCCAAATTCCAGAATCGTCAAGGAGTGCTTCGAGGAACATGCTAGTGACTTTCTGTTAATGCCCCGGCCTCCAAATTCCAGAATCGTCCAGGAGTGCTTCGAAGAACATGCTAGTAACTTTCTGTTAATGCCCCGGCCTCCAAATTCCAGAATCGTCAAGGAGTGCTTCGAGGAACATGCTAGTGACTTTCTGTTAATGCCCCGGCCTCCAAATTCCAGAATCGTCCAGGAGTGCTTCGAAGAACATGCTAGTAACTTTCTGTTAATGCCCCGGCCTCCAAATTCCAGAATCGCCAAGGAGTGCTTCGAGGAACATGCTAGTGACTTTCTGTTAATGCCCCGGCCTCCAAATTCCAGAATCGTCCAGGAGTGCTTCGAAGAACATGCTAGTAACTTTCTGTTAATGCCCCGGCCTCCAAATTCCAGAATCGTCAAGGAGTGCTTCGAGGAACATGCTAGTGACTTTCTGTTAATGCCCCGGCCTCCAAATTCCAGAATCGTCAAGGAGTGCTTCGAGGAACATGCTAGTGACTTTCTGTTAATGCCCCGGCCTCCAAATTCCAGAATCGTCAAGGAGTGCTTCGAGGAACATGCTAGTGACTTTCTGTTAATGCCCCGGCCTCCAAATTCCAGAATCGTCCAGGAGTGCTTCGAAGAACATGCTAGTAACTTTCTGTTAATGCCCCGGCCTCCAAATTCCAGAATCGTCAAGGAGTGGTTCGAGGAACATGCTAGTGACTTTCTGTTAATGCCCCGGCCTCCAAATTCCAGAATCGTCAAGGAGTGGTTCGAGGAACATGATAGTGACTTTCTGTTAATGCCCCGGTGTCCAAATTCCAGAATCGTCAAGGAGTGGTTCGAGGAACATGATAGTGACTTTCTGTTAATGCCCCGGCCTCCAAATTCCAGAATCGTCAAGGAGTGCTTCGAAGAACATGCTAGTAACCTTCTGTTAATGCCCCGGCCTCCAAATTCCAGAATCGTCAAGGAGTGCTTCGAGGAACATGCTAGTGACTTTCTGTTAATGCCCCGGCCTCCAAATTCCAGAATCGTCCAGGAGTGCTTCGAAGAACATGCTAGTAACTTTCTGTTAATGCCCCGGCCTCCAAATTCCAGAATCGCCAAGGAGTGCTTCGAGGAACATGCTAGTGACTTTCTGTTAATGCCCCGGCCTCCAAATTCCAGAATCGTCCAGGAGTGCTTCGAAGAACATGCTAGTAACTTTCTGTTAATGCCCCGGCCTCCAAATTCCAGAATCGTCAAGGAGTGCTTCGAGGAACATGCTAGTGACTTTCTGTTAATGCCCCGGCCTCCAAATTCCAGAATCGTCAAGGAGTGCTTCGAGGAACATGCTAGTGACTTTCTGTTAATGCCCCGGCCTCCAAATTCCAGAATCGTCAAGGAGTGGTTCGAGGAACATGCTAGTGACTTTCTGTTAATGCCCCGGCCTCCAAATTCCAGAATCGTCCAGGAGTGCTTCGAAGAACATGCTAGTAACTTTCTGTTAATGCCCCGGCCTCCAAATTCCAGAATCGTCAAGGAGTGGTTCGAGGAACATGCTAGTGACTTTCTGTTAATGCCCCGGCCTCCAAATTCCAGAATCGTCAAGGAGTGGTTCGAGGAACATGCTAGTGACTTTCTGTTAATGCCCCGGCCTCCAAATTCCAGAATCGTCAAGGAGTGGTTCGAGGAACATGATAGTGACTTTCTGTTAATGCCCCGGTCTCCAAATTCGCCTGATATGAACCCAGTCGAACATTTGTGGTTCAACTTGGAAAAGCGGGTTCGTGCTAAATCACCACCACTCCGAAATGTACTGGAACTGGAAGACCTGTGCTGTCGACATCAGAGCCGGATGGAGCTTTTGTGGTGCTCGGGGCAAAACTTCATTGCTGGCACTAGGAAATAAATCTCATATTTTAATACCAGTAAAGTCGTTGCGTAAAAAATGTCGGTAATAAACACACATGATGTGAAATCCACAGATTTGCCGGTGTGGCGACGAATTCGCATCCCTCTACTCCGGAGTCGAAAGCTTTCCCAATTAAGCTACACCGACGGAATTTATCGCTATAACTCTTCCACCCTGACATGTGCTTCACCTCTATAATACGTCATAACGAATACTATCATAAAGACAAAATGATTATCTCAAAGAAGTATTTGCTTTAAACTTAAGAAAAAGTCAATAATTGGACAGAAAGTTCAAAGAAAGAAAGAGAGAGTAAAACGTGTTAAAGTCTACTATTTTCTTTCCGGGAAGAGGGGATTGAGGTTGTATTGTGATTCTTATAAAAACTTCCTCACAAAGTGATAAAAACATACGTGCGTACTGAATATTTTTGCATGCGTATATTTTTTGTAGGCAATTGATTTTTAATGAAAAGTGGAGTAACTGACAAATTAGTGACTTTTTAAACTTTTATCGCACACACATATGATTTTTTTTTCATTTCTAGGAATGTTTTTAAAGTCCCTGAATAAATGGCCTCCATGTGTAGCCCGAAACTAACTTTGATATTATTCTTTTAGTTTCTTTAAATTTCAGTTTGCACGCAAAATGTTAAATACAAAAGTAAGGGCCGCAAAATGATGAAATTTAATTTGCTATTTCATGAATGCGAAAAATATTAAGGTAGTTACAATAACCACTTGAAATCTGCAAGTCTCGGTATTTGTACGGCGAAAGACGATAACCTATTCGAAAATGGGGGGATTGGGAACAGGAAAAAAAAAACTTTAAAAAAACAATGGAAACAGGAAAATAAAAAACATCTTTTTAAGCACCTCGCACCCCAAAACTTACGCACCAAAATTAATAATTGTAAAAATTTCTACCGAAAGGGATTTTGTTTTCCTCAACTGCGGGGCCACTTGAAAGCGCGGTGCCCGGGACAACCGCCCCGGGGTCGCCCCTGAGGTCCAGCCGACCCTAGTTGACATTATGGTACCAGATACCCCATAGATACCTATCGCCACCTCATCGAACCGATGCCTCGCCGAGTGGCCGCTGTTTTGCTGGCTAAAGAGAGTTTTACAGCTTATTAGGTAGGTGGTCATAATATAATAGCTCATCAGTGTACATGCTAAGAATATCAATTTTTTTTTATATATCGCTCTTTCGTTCTACACGATTCTCTACTGAGAATAATACATATTAGTTACTATGAACAGATGAAACTAACACAGTCACGTCAATTCAGTGTGTGTGTGCCGCCCCGGTGGCGCAGTGGTCTAAGGCGCTGGCCTCTGATCATTCGTCCGTAAGGGGCCCGGGTTCGAATCCCGGTCTGGCATGGATGTTGTGTTTGTCTTACGGCACTGGCTCTCTCCCTTCCCTGGAACCAGTGACCCTAAATTAGGGACGGGCGACTGCTTATAGCCCATTGAGTTGCTCACGGTGGTCGTTAAAACTCCAATAAAAAAAAAAAAAAAAAAAAATTCAGTGTGACAAATACGCAGTTTTTCTTAAGATTATGAAGCGTATGTTGCAGTATTTTCCTGTTACCCATTATGAATAAGAGTGAGCTCCGGGGTTTACGTTTGTTATAGCCAACAGCCGGTGGCGAGCAGTTTAGTACAAAAGCAGTTTAGTTGTGGGTTTAACGACCACCATGAACAAAATGTAGTGCTTTAGCAGTGGCCCGACCCTAATTTGAGGCCGCTGGTTCCAGGGAAGCGACAGAGCCTGCCCCATTCGACAAAAGCATCTCCCATGCCTCACCGGGACTCGAACTAGGACTCATCTTAGACGAATAGCCAGAAGTCAGCTCTTCAGGACCACTGGACCACCGGGGTGGCCATCACTGGAGTACGAACATTTGATTAAAATACTAAGTATGTTTGTACGACGAACAGTTTTCTTTATTTTTGTATATTTGATCATCTGAAATTTTTTCTTTGTTCTGCTTTGCTTTCCAGATAACCGCCTTAGCGTCGCTAAAGCGCGCTAAGCCCCTTCTACATCACCGGTGCTAATTATAATTACTTTCGTTTTGTCCAGGACTAGACTGAAGGAAATTACTGAGAGCCTGCGGTGCCGCCCCTCACCCCACCCCACCCCTCAAAAGAGTATGGGCATATTGGGGTTCCAAGGGACGGAGCATCTAGTGAGGGTTACAGGAGGGCTTAACAGCATATGAATTTTTTCGACTTTTTTAAATATTAACATGTTGATATGTTTAATAATAATAATACTATTGTAACACTTTTGACAAAATCGTATTCCTCGCAAAAACGAAACTTGTATTTATTTTTCATTAAAAACTTTTTACCTAGCTAGAATCAAATTAATAATTATTTACTCGTTTTACAAAAACATTCACAACAATTTTTTTGATAATTAAAAAAAAAAAGAAATTCATTTAAACAGTTTTTGAAAAAACAAAACCCGGTTTCTTCTTTCTGGCTCAGATTTAATGATGCCTCCACGTCGCTCATCAGTAGCATACCGGTGGCTTTTCAACCATAACTTTGTGTATGGTACCGAGTTAAAATGTGTAACGTGTGGTCTGTTTATACTAATGAAGTGTGAATTCGACACGCCGCCCCGCTGGCGCAGTGGTCTTAGCAATGGCTTCTGATCATTCGTCCAAGGTGGGTCCGGGTTCGAATCCCATGAGGCATAGATGTTGTTTGTCTTAAGGCGTTGGTTCTCTCCCTTTCCTGGAACCAGTGGCCCTAAATTAGGGACGGGTGACAGCTTATAGCCCGTTGACTTGCTCACGGTGGTCGTTGAACCCCTATCCAAAAAAAAAAAAAAAAAAAGGTGGGGAGGGGGTTGCCAGATGATGTTATCGAAAAATATCCAAATGATTAAACAAGAAAGATGACACCAAATTCTCGGGTGTGATGAGCTTTTGAATAAAGCTCATGACACACGAGAATTTGTCTTTTGCATTCTTTCCGACATGAAACATATATTTCAAAGCAGATTTTTAGAAATTCAGAAAAAAGAAAATACACTTACACTCCCTAGAAAAAAAAATTCATATAATTTAGAATTGGTAAGACGAGCAGGGTTATTTGTAGTCAATAGAACCGGGTTTTAAAAAATCAACTGGATTTCTACATTCGATAAAACATCTAGAAATAGAAATGGGCCATTACGCCCACTAGCAATTAAAAAGTTATGTTACGAAAATTAAGAAACTGTTCACAAAAATTTTCCCATAGCGTCAGGAAGTTATTAGAAATAAAGATATTGTTCAAATAGAACAGTTAAAAGAAGAGATATAGAGGAAATCATGATATAACATTACTCACCCCCACCCCCCCAGCTGAAAAGCTTTGTGTTACTGAAAGAAGGAAATGGGTCCAGAGCACTCTTTACAATACATAGTATACCAAAAAAGGATTTTTCTAATGCAAAAGGATTTTTCATACCAAAAAAGGATTTTTCTAACCGATTTTTAGAATCGAATTAACTCATTCAAACAGAAATATACGCTGACGTCCCATCTTGGAAGAATTTTTATTAATTAAAAAGTAGAAAATATGTGAAACTGTTCCTCATTGGAAAGCTTTTCTAAAGATAAAGAATTTTCCAAATACATCTCCTGGAAGCAGAGACAGCGAGAAAAAAAGTCTTGACATTTACGACCCCTAGCGGGAAAACTGTGCATTGTTTAAAGAGGAAAATTTTCTCCGTTTTTACTGCAGCAAATGGCATACAGCACGAAAAAAAAACTCCAATAGAATTTTTAGAAGCGGAGATATGGCTGCATGTGCATAAATGTACATCACCTAACGGCAGAAGTATAAAAAAAGAACAAAAAAAAACAACAACATGGAAATTAGAAAACAAAAAACAAAAAAAACAGGAATATAAGGGTTGTTTGATAAATAAGTGGACTGGGCCTGTGATTTCGGTATATGTAGAACTGAGGAAAAACCGATTGTGTTTATTGATACACTTGTCTATTGCGCATGTGACATGCTCATGATTCCTCATCTGTTTGGTTCGCAGGTAGACGTTCGACGCTCAAACGTGAATTAGTGCAGCGATGGGCTCTTCCAGATATGCGCAACGGTGTGTGATCCAGTTCCTGTGATCTGTAGGTGTGCAGCCAGCAGAGATTGTTCGTCGATTAAATGCGGTGTACGGCGATGAAGCTTCGCAGCATACGGCAGCGTTTAATTGGTGCAAGGAATTCCGAGAAGGGAGACGAAGCAGTGCAGCGGACCTTCCACCTCCAGGCCGTTCGATCCAGGTGACGGATGACGAAACATGTGCAAAAGTGAATGACATTGTGTTACGAAATCGTCGAGCAACTGTGCGGTTCATTAGCGAGGCGACGGGCAAAAGTACGGAACGTGTTCATCACATTATCACAGAGAAACTGGGATATCGGAAGGTTTCTTCCGCATGGGTTCCAAAGTGTTTATCGGAGGTGCAAAAGAACACACGCAGCTGACACCTTTTGCAGGACAATGCCAGGCCACATGCCGCAGCTGACACCTTGATAACAACCCTACGGTCCCGACTTATCGCCCTGTGATTTTCGTGTGTTCGGCCCAATGAAAAGGGCCCACAAGGAGAAGCGCTTTGCGTCGGACGTTGAAGTGCAAAATGTATTTTGTTCATGGCTGCACAGCCAGTCCGTAGAGTTCTGCCGAAACGGCATTGACAGGCTAGTGTATCTGTGGGATCGTTGTCTCAACAACTATGGAGAATATGTCAAATAAAAACCACTTCTGGAATCCTAATGACCAAAGTCCACTTATTTCTCAAACGACCTTATACATATCGGACCTTTAGAAGCAAAGATACGAGAAGATGCTAAAAAGTTATCGGCCTAAACTTGTTCCTCTAATTGCAGCATTATTTTGTCACTGCAGCTCGAAAGAGTTTTCTTTTGTATTGTAAAGTCCCAATTTTCAGCTCTTTTTTTTTTTTTTTTTTGCAGATGTTTGACGTCTTGAACTGAATCATATCAATGCAAAGTAGATACTTCATGTATATCTTCCGTATAAGGAAGTCACGAGTGATACGTGGTTAAATATATAATACATAGAGATTCAGTATCTCTCAAAGAATCTATAACAAGATTCTTTGGGTTGACTACTACTTTGACATTGCTAAACACCATATTATAGTCACCATCGGACTTTTTGCAATGCATAGCCGCTGAACACTTGAGACCGAACAACTTGCGGAACTACGGTGGTATGAGAACAAAAACGACCTCTGGACGAATATATGTGTGTAATTGCTCTTGCTTTCTTTTAGTCTTTATTTTTTCAATAATAAACGTCATAAATAACTGCACCACCTTAATCACATGTCCTTATTTTAACGTGCGTAATATCAATTCTAAAAGAGATACTGAATCTCTATGTATTATATCAATGCAAAGTATTGGATTTTCGAATGTGTAACTCCTGAATGTCATGAAATTTCTGTTCCTGCTGAATAAGACTGCAAAGGAAATCTATGATTGTATGACGCAAAAATTAAGTGACAAGTGCCCTTCATATTCCGCTGTGAAGAAACGGTGTGCCAACTTTCTGCGTGGAGACTGAGACCAAAAATGCAGCAAAATCTGGGAGGCCTTCAACAGTGACAACACCCGAAATTGTTGATCTTGTTCACGACTTGTGTCAGATCCGCGAATCTCGACTAAAGCAATAGCTGAGACAACTGGAGATATCCGGGGAACGTGTTGGGTTCATAATTCATGAGCACTTGGAAATGCACATGTCAGCGAAGTTGATGCTCAAATGTTTGAACGCACGCCGATGAGAAACGAGTGGGCACTTCCAAATCGGTGGTTTTGCAGTATTTTGAGCAATCTATTGATAATTTTTGCAGTGACTTGTCACTGTTGATGAAACGTGGTTACCAACGATCCAGAGACGAAACAGTAGTCCCTGCAGTGGCGGCACTCGTGTTCTCCACGGCCAAAGAAATTCAACACTCAGAGGTCTGTATACAATCGAAATTTCTCATGACAGGTTGGCATAAATACATTTTGTTGTCTGCAGCTAAGCTGCACACAGGACCACAATCTTGGGTGACGCATTTCCAAGAGCCATTCTTCGTGAAGAACGAAATACAAATTTGACACGATATACACTATATTGACAAAAGTCACCGGACACCCCTTCAAATGCAAATTAACGGATACGCTGCGTTTTTAAGATGCTCGGTACAGCTGCAAAAGGTATAAAAACAAGCCTGCAGCTGAACACGATCATATCGCACTGTGAGGTTGAGTGAAAATGTCGCGGCGGGAGAGTACTGACTTTGAGAAAGGAAAGATTGTTGGGTGTTATATTAGTGGGTTGTCCGTAAGAGAAACCGAGAGGCGTTTAAACATACCCAAGTCAACTCTTTTTGATGTACTGAATAAGTGGAAGACACATGGCGTGCCTGAAGCAGCAAAACGTATAGGCAGACCAAAGAAAATCAGTTATAGAGGATGTCGAGGCCTTAGGAGAGTCGTTACAGCTAATCTACGGAGTACTGCACAAGATCTCTGTCTACAAGTGAGTAAAAATGCTGGAACTTCGGTATGTACACGTACCATTCGCAAAGAACTTCATTCCATGGGTTACCGTGGTCGTGCGGCTGCTCATAAGCTTTTCATCTCCACTCGGAATGCTACTCGTTGTTTAGCATGGTGTAAAGAACATTTATCGTGGACCGTAGATCAATGGAAACGGGTCCTATGGACTGATGAATCCAAATACATGATCCATCAGTCTGATTGCAGTGTGTGGGTATGGTGGCAGCCGGGGGAACGCTATTTACCACAGTGTACTGTTCCTACGGTTAAGTTTGGAGCGAATGGCACACAGTAAAAAAGAAATTTCTCAATAGTGTTTTTAGAAGCTGCGATGCAGCTGCAAATTGAAGTACACAAACAACACCTACCGACAGAAATATGAACTACAAATTCCTCATATACTAGCCTAAAGTGTACTGCAAGGTAAATGGCAGCCGGTGTTGAAAGATTTTTTATTCGGACGTGTAGAAGCAGAGATATTGAGAAAGACAGATTAATCGTTTGCGCCCCTAGCGGCAAATTTTTGCATTGTTTAGGGAAGAAAATGCGCACACAGAGTTTGTTTAGTTAGTAGTATATGACCGGAAAAAAATTTCAATCGGAATTTCAGTCCCGAAGATATTGCCGTAAACGAAAAAACTGAACTTACGTCTACTGGTGGCAGACTTATGCGTTAAGAAAAATTAATTATATAAAATAAATTTTTTGAATCGGACTCTTAGAAGTAGAGCAATGGACAAAAATAAGCTATGCGTCTACGCCCCCTGGAGAAAAAAACACGCATTATTTTAAGAAGAAAGTATTCTCGAAAGGTTTTCGACGTGAGCGGTATTGGTCCATGAAATAATTTTTTTAATCGAGTTTTTAGGAGCTCATATTTTGCTGCAAACACGTCAAAAGCAGAAATTGACACTTACGCCCCTGGTGGCCAAATCATTCTTTACCAAATAAATATTAGAAATTATATGCAAAACATTTCCCATCGGAGCTGTATCCGGTGCATAAAGAATTTTTCAAATCGGAGTTTTAGAAGCAGACATATCGAAGAAAACGCAATTTACTTTTACGCCCCCTAGTGGAAAATCTATGAATTACTTGAAAATTTTAAAATTCTATGGAAAACATTTTTCATCGGAAATTCTGTCAAACAGAGTGGGAATTTTTCAAATCGGACTCTTAGAAGCAGAGATATTGACAAAAAATAAGATATATATCTACGCCCCCTGGCGGAGAAACCATGCATTATTTTTAAGAAGGAAATATTCCGAAAAGATTTATCGATCTGAGTGGTGTCGGTTCACGAAAGCATTTTTTCAATCAAGATTTTAGAACCTCAGATTTTGCTGCAAATGCATCAGAAGCAGAAATTAACACTTACGTCCCCTAGTGGCCAAACAATTTTTACCAAAAATTTTAAATTATATGCAAACGATTTCCCATCAAGACATGTATCCGCTTCAGAAAGAATTTTGCAAATCCGAATTTTAGAAGCACAGATATCGGGGAAAACTCAATTTACTTTTACGCGCCCTATCGGAAAATGTATGCGTAACTTCAAAAAGTGACTATATCTAAAATAGTTTTCCACATAAATAGAATCGAAAGGTAAAAGAAGTTTTTCAACCGGATATTTAAGAAGCAAATATATGCAGGGCTGTAGTAGAGGGTATACGGCGGTATACGCCGTATACCCTCTGCTTTTCTTTTCTTTTTTTTTCTTTTTTTTTTTGACAGAATAGCGCATACCTTCCAAATTTGTTCTATTAGTACTTTTGTTTAATACTGATATTACTATAAAATAAATTTATACTTTATAACACGTCTTTAGAATTTTCGAAGTAACTGGCATTTTTAAATAACGGTCGTCAAAAAAACCCGAACGGAATCAGTGACTTTTAAGTGCTTTGACACGAACGGTGATTTTCTGCAATCCGAGGAACAAAACCAGTTTGCTCTCTCTGGCACGAAAGAGAAATGTAAACAAAACTGCTCTGCAAGTCGCTGGGGGAGAATGCTAGTACAACGGGAAAGAGTGGAGTCGGATGGGAACCTCTGGGGAAATAGTCCCTCTTGTGAAGACCCTGCCTTTGCCACGTGTACATGACTACAAGAAAAACACAGAAAATGGTGAAATACAGGCATCAGTAAAAAAAAAAAAAAAAAAAAAAAAAAGGAAATTGTAAAGGTCCCGGACCCGGAGGTGATAGAGTTCATTTTAACAGAACCTGGCACAAAGCAGAACTAGAAAGATAACATGGCATGAAATATGGAGTGCTGTCCAGTGTTCTGAATTTAAAGATAAATACACATGGCTCAAAAGTTCCTTCGGTAAACTTGGCTGTGCATTTTATTGCTTAGGAGTGTTGAAAAGAGAAAGATTGAGAATCTATGAAGAATGGAGTAACTGTTTGAGTCGATCGGTAAAGATCGTACCATAAAATTAGCTAATAAATCTTCGTAGCAAAATTAAGAAACACGTTGAATCAGAAAGTCGCAAATTAGTGGCAAAAATAGTTAAAGAAGGGCAGGAAAAGTGCATGGAAGAATGCCTAATTACAATGACTTCCGCATCAGAAGAACCTACAATAAAGATTTTCAGGCTGCTTATTACATAGCAAAGAAAAATAGACCACTTTCTGATCATGAACACCACATCAGATTGCTGCAGATAAATGGCCTCGATCTTGTTTCAATTCTTCATTCTCGATATTCTGCAACAAACAAAATAAATCACGTAGCGAAGGAAATGAAGGAGCAGTTGATTTAACGAATTATTTCTTTAAACAAAATGTAAAGCGTGTTTATTGATGAATCAACAACTCTAAAAGCCATGGGTGCCTGCAGGAAATTTTTCAAGGGGGTGAAGTGTAATTAATTAAGGTTTGGCTAATATGTAGAAAACAGTAATTCGTGAAAATGAAAGATTAATACTATTACTACTACTTACAACACTAGAACACAACTACTACTATTATTATTATTATTAATTGATGCTGCTCTTCAGTGGCGGCCCGTCAGATGAGGCAAGTGAGACGCCGCCTCACCTGAAATTCCGCAGAATGAGAAGTGAAAAAAAAAAAAAAAAAAAACTTCTATCAGTAAAAATGATATAAGAACTTTGCAGGATAAATGAAACACTGAAATTCACATTGTAATTCATGAATTACGTTAAAAACAGGCTTTCAAGAAGAGCAATAAATCATTATTTTTGCAAAGCAGCTGCATGTTTTAAGCGCTTAGAGGCGACCGGCTGAATCGTCTCGATGAGAAGCCGGTTTTGGGAACTGGATATCAGAGAAGAGCCTTACAGAGTTACCCCCCCCCCCACACACACACACACACACACACGGTCCGAGGTCTACCCAAGGAGGTGCCGGACTTCCAGTAAGAGAAAGGAAATTTTTAAGGCGACCCCCCCCCCCCCCACTTCGCTCAAACTCGAATCGCATCTCTGCTGTTATTGGAGAACCCAAGAATTGTGTATCCAATGGGCGCGGGAAAATGAGCAGATGACCGTGGTAAAAAGTGGTTTTACAGGCGATGACGCCGTTCGCCTCTTGACGCTTTGGAGTACGATGATTTCTACGTAGCTTTAACTATTCGCCAGAGTGTATTTGAGTCTAACCTTTAGTAGTGTGTTTGCACTCTCTTCTGTGGGTGTTGGCTAGTTCATAGTAATGTTGAGTTTTTTTTATTTTTTATTTTGTTATTGTTACTAAACAGCATATTTTGATTTTGGTTGGAAAATATGAATGGCCCAACAAACGACGTGATTTGTGTTCTGGAAGAAATTCCTTTGAAACACTGGAAAGATTATGATAAAAGGGATGTTCTCATATCTGGAATACCGACACCTATAATAAGTTCAATATCTAAAGACAAGAAGTGCGACAAATCGTTTTTTAGGTCTTTCAATAAATCATGGTACGAGATTTTTCCCTGGCTTTCTGGTAGCTATTACAGGCAAACTCTCTTTTGCTGGCCATGTTTACTTTTGAGCAATAAGAAAAATGTGTGGAATACAACGGGTTATTTTGATCTGAAAAACTTTTCTCGTAGTGCAAAATTGCACGAAAGCTCTAAAGAGCATATAACTAACCACGTAGGTCTAAAACGAATGGAAAAAAACATAAACACTATTTCTGATATGCTCAAAGAAAATGCTGCTCTCCATAAAGTCAAGTTTAATGAAAAGGTCAGACTAAATAGGCTTTTTATGGAACATATTATCGATTTAGTTGTCATTCTAAGCAAGCAAGAACTGCCTTTTCGAGGACGTGATGAATCCATTTCCTCACTAAATAAAGGTAATTTCAAGGAGATGTTCCATTTGTTACTTCGTAGGAGCACCCCAGAATTAAAAGCACATTTTGAAGAAATACGAAGCTTATTTTCTGGACAATCTAAAACGATACAGAATGATTTAATGGAGTGTATTCATGAATATATAAACGAATGTGTTAAAAGCGAAATTAATGAGTCAGAATTTTTTTCAGTGCAAGTTGATGATACAACTGATATTACTCAAAAATCACAGTGTTCAATAATTGTCAGATACATATTGGACTCAAATTGTGAAGTAGTTGAGCGCTTTCTTGGTTTTTACGATATCAGCACTGACAGGACTGCTGTGGCACTGTATGATCTGCTAGCATCGGTTTTGGAGGAGTTTAATACAGACATTTAACGTGGACCAGTAACATCAAACAAAGATCTTCGCTCTATCCACGTTTATAAGTGAGTCACGGAAAAATTCTCATTGGCCGCCACCGGGAGTCGAACCCAGGGTCTTTCAGTTACGCGCCGGATATGCTTCCGATACACCTCAGCAGCCTCGAATTCCTCCGGACTCACACACGCTAACTGCCAAGCCAATGTAGCAGGTTGCTTCACACAATGCAGGTTGCTTCACCACTTACCATCTTTGGTGAATCTCCGCACAATGCTGGAGATTCACCAAAGATGGTAAGTGGTGCTTTGAAAAGATCTTGTAAGTTGTTGTGCCTTAAAAATGTCTATTTTTTAGTACAGACTGTATTAATAAATAAATCTTATCGTGCTGAAAGGCTTTTCTAATTAAAATATTGTTGTAAAATTATCGAATAATTGTTTTCATAAAAATATTGTTGCAAAAGTAGCGTATATTACACACACACATATATATATAGGTATATGTACATTTTTCCACTAAAATTTTTGGATTTTTTCGTGAAGAAAGACTCCCACGCCGTGTTTCATATATTTTTATAATTTTATTCCATTACTGTTGAATAACATTTGTATATAAGGGCTAAATGGCATGGGCTGAAGCCCTAAGGGATGGGGTTTACAGCTGTTTATAACAAGACGCCTACCCGGGACCAATGGCTTAACGAGACTTCCGAATCTCAGCGGATTTTAATGATTCAGCCGACTCGAACCCAGGACTTCAAAGATATCAATGGGTGATACTGCCTTTGACATGAAACTTTTTGAAGGGGGGGTCTGCACTTCTGCTGTATAACTGTGTATAAGTACATATAACAATTATTTGGGGGGGGCGCGCTTCGACAAATATTTTTCTATTGGTACGTACGCACATCTTGAACATTAATACAAAACGAAGCTAATTTAATAAAATGAAGAAAATGCAATAAATTATAGTTGTTTTAAAAAAAAATTAATAAAGCAACTTCTTTGGCCGCTTTGCTTTACTTTCTCTTCTATTATCAAGAAATTACATTGCTTTCCGAGTTATGTAAAAATCAATGAATTTAAATAGGGAAATTATCTATAAAACGTACTTAGAAAAAGCTAACTGTCTCGCCTACTAAGGGGGGTGCAAACCACGAGCCCCCCGGCTACGCCACTGATATATATATATATATATATATATATATATTCGTATAACGTTATACGAATTTATATATTTTTCAATAACATATGTTTTACTGTTTTACATTTACATCAAGACCGTTCGCCTCACCAGCATTTTACACTACGAGCCGCCACTGCTGCTCTTGAAGAAAGTGTATGTTAGTAATAGTCATGTATTATCATGTACATCGGTAACTGTTTTCAAAATAATGAACAGTGTCGAGCAGGGCCACGCCAAGCCTTTTAAGTTCAGCACACACCACCCTGAGCGGAACTTGTTTGGGTGTACTACCTTACGGTTTGCTAGGTTTTCAGCTTTCACGTAATCGTTTTCCAATTCCAAATTTCCAATGAAATTGGGATATTAAATTAAACGCCCCAAACTCCATCTTTCCTTGTGGCCCAGTTCTGTGAGTGTAAAAAAAAGTAATAAATAAAATAAAATAAAGGGAAAAATAATTCTACAGGGGGTGTTAAGCGACCCCTGTGACCCCTGTCGGCGCCGATGCTAAAAGCTTGCTTAGGGGAAGAGAATCCCGAATACATTCTCCTTGATCTGTGTGAATTGGAATCTCAAGATTCAGAATATATTGAGAAAGAACTCTTACAAACTCTAACAATGAATGGTTTGGATGAAGACTATTTAAAAAGAAATTGAATCACAATCGCCACTGATGGATCCAGTATCATGACAGGCAAACATTCAGGTGTGGTAAATCGACTTCGACAAAGGTATCTGAATCTTTTCACCTGGCACTGTCTTAATCATAGACTAGAACTGTCTACAGTATATCCGGCGTTATAAAGGATGTGCACGGAATAAACCACTTTAAATCGTTCTTGGACAATCTGTACAGTTTGTACAGCCAATCCCCAAAAAATTATCGTGCTCTTTAGAACGCTTGCGGTGAATTAGGATTGAAATTTTAAAAAGTAGGACGAATTCTTGGAACGCGCAGGGTTTCAAGTAGTTTCAGCACAGTGAAGGCCGTATGGGAATCATATGAATTTTTACACCGCCATTTCCAAATGTCATCTGAAGATCAGAACTTGAAATCTACTGTAACGTACCAGGAGATGTGGCGTACCTGCCAGAAGGACGCACACGACATAAAGGCAGATAGGAATCAGAATAAAACGTCCGCGTAGCTCAATTGGTAGAGTGACTTATTCCGGAATGAGGGGATCCGGGTTCGAACCCCGGCGCGGATAAAAATGACGGAGAAATTTACTTCGTTATAATGGCGCCCGAACTATCCGGATGACCCGACCGTTCAAAATCTCGCATTGGTGTGATGTTCTTTCCACACCGCGAGATAGGAAAAATAAGAGAATCCCTTCTCCAGCACTTCGACAAAAAAAAAAAAAAAAATAAGGGGAAGATGATGTAACGTACCAGGAGATGTGGCGTACCTGCCAGAAGGACGCACACGACATAAAGGCAGATAGGAATCAGAATAAAACGTCCGCGTAGCTCAATTGGTAGAGTGACTTATTCCGGAATGAGGGGATCCGGGTTCGAACCCCGGCGCGGATAAAAATGACGGAGAAATTTACTTCGTTATAATGGCGCCCGAACTATCCGGATGACCCGACCGTTCAAAATCTCGCATTGGTGTGATGTTCTTTCCACACCGCGAGATAGGAAAAATAAGAGAATCCCTTCTCCAGCACTTCGACAAAAAAAAAAAAAAAAATAAGGGGAAGATGATGTAACGTACCAGGAGATGTGGCGTACCTGCCAGAAGGACGCACACGACATAAAGGCAGATAGGAATCAGAATAAAACGTCCGCGTAGCTCAATTGGTAGAGTGACTTATTCCGGAATGAGGGGATCCGGGTTCGAACCCCGGCGCGGATAAAAATGACGGAGAAATTTACTTCGTTATAATGGCGCCCGAACTATCCGGATGACCCGACCGTTCAAAATCTCGCATTGGTGTGATGTTCTTTCCACACCGCGAGATAGGAAAAATAAGAGAATCCCTTCTCCAGCACTTCGACAAAAAAAAAAAATAAGGGGAAGATGATGTAACGTACCAGGAGATGTGGCGTACCTGCCAGAAGGACGCACACGACATAAAGGCAGATAGGAATCGGAATAAAAACGTCCGCGTAGCTCAATTGGTAGAGCAACTTATTCCGGAATGAGGGGACCCGGGTTCGAATCCTGGCGTGGACAGAAATGACGGAGAAATTTACTTCCTTATACTACTTTTATGGGCTTAAAGAAAAGACTTGAAAGTCGGAGAACAGAAATGACGGAGAAATTTACTTCCTTATACTACTTTTATGGGCTTAAAGAAAAGACTTGAAAGTCCCGAATTTCTTTCGGATTTAGGACTTAAGTGTGACAATCTTCAAGAATTGCCCATATTATCAACAGAACTTCAATCTCGAACAGCCGCCCCGGTGGCGCAGTGCTCTAAGGCGCTGGCCTCTGATCATTCGTCCGTAAGGGGTCCGGGTTCGAATCCCGGCCAGGCATGGATGTTGTGTTTGTCTTACGGTACTGGTTCTCTCCCTTCCCTGGAACCAGTGACCCTAAATTAGGGACGGGCGACTGCTTATAGCCCATTGAGTTGCTCACGGTGGTCGTTAAACCTTCAAAGAAAAAAAAATCTCGAACAACATCGCTGCCAAGAGCTGAACATCTAATGAAAAGAACCATACGAATTATAGAGAGCTTCGGAGAAAATCCTGGGAGAAAAACTCATTTAGCATTAGCAGCGAACGAGGAATTATTATTTAAAAACATCCCATTGATTCCTAACAACAAAATTGTACCTATTAACCGAAACCAGATTGTTCAAAGCACGGTTGACAGGATGAAATCAAGACTGTGTTCAGATTCAAACAGTGAAAATGTACAACTTCTTAAGGGTATTTCTTCATTAGAGCGAATAAATATTAAAACAGACGACGTGCGCTTTGGAGAACTAGAAACAAGGCGAATCTGTAGACTTTTTAATGTTGGTGAAATATACTGAAAACGTTCAAGTTGTACCAAAACACTTAAAACCCCTGTTTAGAACGATTTCAACTCTGTCTTGTTCGACAGCTGAATGCGAACGAGGATTCAGTTTAATAAATAACATTATAACCGATCTGAGAGCATCTTTATTGATCTCCAATGTATCTAACTTGGTGTTCATAAATTCAAATGGACCGCCCATTGAACGATTTAATCCAAAAAAATATGTAAGATCTTGGTTGATGAATCATCGTTCAGCAACTGATAGTAGATCAAGAGTTTCTTCTGGTGAAGAATAGTGCTGTAAGGACTTATCTCGTCAGGCTTTATGGAATATATTTCAGTAAAAATTAAAGTAATCTTGTGCATGCTCTTCAACATGTCATCATTGACAGGAGAAGATGCTTTATTCATATTGGTAAGTGAGCTCATAGTCATAATTGTTAAAAAGGCACGGTACTCCCACTAGGGCACCGGACCTTTTTTTTTTTTTTTATCCGTGTAGTATATAACCTCTGATGTTTTAGTATTTGCACATAGTATAATACCCTCTGCTGATTTTACGACTACAGCACTGAATATATGAAATAGAATGTATTTTAAATTCGACATCATCTGCATTTAAGCCCAATAGCGGCGAAATTGTGCATCGTATAAAGAAATGAAATGAAGAATCATCATTCGCACATTTCAAGCTTCCCAACGTAAAAGAATGTTTTAAATCGGACAAACAGTTGCAGAGATATAGTGTCCACAGGCAGACGGATGGACCGACATATCCATAACAAAAGCACGATATTTTTTACAAATTTCCGAGATTTGCGATAAAAAAATAAAAGTAGAAAGAGACTTTAAAAGTAGCCTTGTCTGCATAAAGTAGCCAAATCTGGCAACATTGGTTAGTATAATGATTTATCATAGGTTCTTTTTATTTTTGTTTTTTCTTGGACGATAAGCTAAAGCTACCGTCGCGTAGGACTGCGTGACAAAATTCACACGGGTTCTGGCGTCAGAAGGTGGTTATTGTTTAAAAACACATCATTAACATTAAGCATTAATAACAGCCTTAAATGGTTGCTTAGTAGGAGGGCGAGGATTTTCTTTATATTTCTTTAACGCGAATGGAAATATGGAATTACTGCATGCTTCGATTGATAATATTGTTTTTCGCCCTTTGATTTCTTGAGAATACGCGGCCGGCGCGTACTTGGTATTTTTTTTCAAAAATTCTTGAGAGCATGCGGCGCATACAGCGCGTACCCTTTCGAAAGTCTAGCCCTGGTTGTGTCTTTTGTAGAAGATCAAAACTCTTCAGCAGAGGCGGTCCCCAAGCTACGGCCCTGAGTCGGATATTTAGAAACAATGCTAAATTCGTCACCAATGAAACATCGAGTGGATCAAAAATTTAAGTGCGCGAAAGCTCTTTCAAATTTTGGCATCTGCAAACATGTTTAAATGCTAAATGAATGTGAGGAACTGTTTTCTGCTTTATCAATCAGCCTGAGAAAAAACAATTATTTCACTTTAGCGTCAACAGAGGGCATCAGCATATCATACTAGTATATGTATTAGTTAAATGGTATTTTAGGAAGCTTACGTATAAAAGTGGTCATGGCTGGGCGTATCTTTTAGCACTCTTCCTTCAGTGCACTTGAATTATTGAAAAAATGTAATCAGGATCTACAGTTTTTCTTTCTTTGAATACAATCTAAAGCAGTTATTCCTGTGAAAGCCCTAGCACTTTTTTAATTTAATCAGAGATGGCAGCACGAAACCTTAGCTCTGATGTGAAAATCAGGTTCTACATTCCTTATTATCTTTGTATTTGTGCGTTACGTTTACCAGAAAAAAGAAAAAAAAAGAGGTACAACGGACCATAATTCTATTAACTTCGTAGTATAACACTTCCATTTAAAAGACTGAAGTTAATAAAAAATCATGCTTTAAGATAATATATACGCTTATTAAAACGGAAAGTGCGTATACTTGTTTTCGTTGGCTACAATGTTTACTTCTTTTTAATTAGTGTAATAATTTTTATTGAGCTAATTGACTCAGGCTTTAAACTACGTTTCACTAGATCGTACCACATTTTAAAAATGAATTTCGTTAAATTATTTGAGTCAGTCAGATATAAAATTTAAATTAGAACGCAGCAATATTAAATTTCTAAACGATGCAATTTCGTTTCAGTCAAATATTTATTTCAAACGTACTTATTTCTGTACAAAAGCTAGAAACACGAAGTTTTTAATATTTGTTCATGATACTTTTGAAATCCACAGTTCTAAATCAACGTTTTAAGCTACTTTTTTGTGTAGAATTGATAGGTACGAGTACATGTACTGTTTAGCACGTACACAGGCAGATTGAAAATCATCGCATGAACGTAATTTTGGGACGAACTAGATTATGATAGCGACAAACGTTAAAACATAAAAACATCCTATATTGAAAATAATTTTGAGATATTAAAAAAAGAACTGATGATTTCCGGAATTTATTACCTGTACATTTTATAGATCATTTTTAAAATTAGCATTCATGGATTTTGTACTGTGCAAGAAATATTATTCTCTTCTGCTGGCCAGAAATTATTCAGCCATAGGCATTATTTTTCATATTTTTTAAAGGTAACGTTTTATGCTCCCAAAGAATGTTTTGAATTTCACTTTTACATAAAAATTAAGAAAAAAAAAACGTAATATAATTGTTAGAAAAAAAAATGTGGAACTGGGTCTGATTATATCGGCTGAGCTGCTCAATGGCTGCAATTCACAGATGCAATCGCACTACTGCTCAACGCGGGGAGCATTTGTCTGCTGCGAGGAGACAAGCCGCTCCCTCCATGTGACCATAAGGACGCCGATCTTAGCGCGGACACCTGATCAACATAAACAGCCAAAGATCAGGTCTGCCAACCTCAAACCATCCACCAGTTCCTGCCTCCAAGAAGCTGGATTACAGGAGCACGCCACAACTCCCAGCAACAGAATTTGCTTTTTTAGAAATTTATGTTTAACACTGCCAAAAAAATACTTGAAATTTATTTATGAATAACTAGAAGCTGACTGTAGCTGACTGTATTATTTTCACTCCGACTTTTTTCATGTTTCCGTTAGAAAGACGATGTGATTTAATGTTTAATTTTGTTTTGTTTTTAAACATACTGCAGGCGTATTTGCTTTTGCGCGCCATCTGTTGCTTTTTTTTTAGAACAATACTTCGCGTAAATCGAGCTGAAAGTGGTCCTCAAAGATGGCTGTAAATTTCATGAAAAACCAGGGGCGTATATAGAGGGGGAGGCCACCGAAATCTGTTTCATTTTTTTATGTTATCTGTCAAAATAAGGTTAAATAATCAAACTGTGCTTTCCAATATAATTTTTATATATGTATGTTAAATCAAAATTTGTGTTATGAGAAAAGTTTCTGAATCATGAATATTTACTGCTGGAAAAATCCAACTGCTACGTACGGATTCAGTGAAAGAACATTGCGCGAAGAAGACAAAGGTCAGAGAAAGAAGGGTGGCTCATATCCGCGGTCAGGAATACAGCTGCAGGTTTTTGCGGCGCCAACTCCTAATTGACCAGACCAGGGTTGGTGTAACGTGTCACCGCTCCTCTCTGCCTGGCGACGGTCGTTACTAGGACAAGTGCAGTAACACTCGACACATCAATTCACTGCCCAGCCACCTGTTTTGATACTTTACTGATTACGAGCTGTGCGTTGATCATGTGGGTGGATTCTTTCATTTTCAAACGGAGTGAGAAAGTGAAACTTCTGTTTCTGTTTTGTCTGTATCCTTGTAATTAAAAATCAGTATTTATTTGCCCTTTCCTGCAGCTGCTTCAAACAGTTTGTTAAGGTTATTTCAAAAATGAAATGATTTCATCAACAAAGTCTGTTGACTTTCTGTAACAAAAAAGGAGCTGTGGAAACTGAAACACTAGCTGAACCCACTGATATTGAAGTTCCAAATAAATGCGTTGAAAGCGGAAGTAATCCGGAAAATTATGAACTTCAACCAATACGCATGACGAATGACGGAGATGCAGATGGTAATGAAAAAGTCTGAAAGCATTTCAGATTCGAACGACATAGGATTGTATGCAGGTAACAGTGAGCTTGTTAATTCTTTAAGCGACGAGAAAAAAGTTGATTTGTTACATAGCATATGGAAACCTACTGCGAAGTATAGATTCCCTAAAAAAATCAGTTCCAGTCGCAATAAAAATCATATGAGAACATTCCAAATTAAATGGCTAGAAGAGTATAAGTGGCTGTCATATTCACGTCTGAAAGAAGGTTCATTTTGTAAATATTGTGTTTTATTTTACGAAAAAGATGTTGCTGGTAAAGGCAAACATCAGACTTTGGGTAGCCTCGTTACAAAGCCTAGTACCGATTTAAAAGATGCAAGGGAAATGTTAAAAAAACACGAAAAGAATAAATATCACAAAGACGCTGTATTGGTAGCTGAAAATATTGCATCAATAATTCATAAAAAAACAGGATAGTGTAATTTTACAAATGAATAAACAGAAAAACAAGAGATAACTGACAACCAGAAAATGTTGTTTCCGTTTGTGCAAACAATTAGATTATGTGGAAGGCAGCAGATACCTCTTAGGGGAAAAGTTGATTCTGGAAGAATTTCGCTTGAGGAACCAGCAAATAATGATGGCGATTTTCGCACTTTATTAAGATATCGTGCAAATTCTGGAGATGCCATTTAAAAAGAAAACTTAGAAACTAGTGGAGGTAATAGCATGTATACAAGTTTAGTAATACAGAATGAGATAATAAACATCTTTGGGGAACTTATTCAACAGAAAATTGTAGCAAAGGGTAAAGCATTCAAAATTTTTTTCAGTGTTGGTAGATGAAACAACTGACATTAGTCAAATAGAACAGTTTTCACTGAGCGTCAGGTATTTTGATGAAGAAGAACTGAAATTAAGAGAAGATATTCCGGCTTTTATACCAGTGAAAAATTTAACAGGTTGTTCCCTTGCAACAACAATAATGAAAAATTTAGTGAAATTGGGTTTTGATTTGAACGATATGAGAGGGCAGGGGTATGATGGGGCTGCAGCAATGCGATGACAGTTTCGTGCAGTGCAGGCCTGTATTAGAAAAAATATCCCAAAGCAATATATACTCATTGCATGTCCCATTCCTTGAACTTATGTTTGTCGGATGCTAGCAAAATGCCTAGCATAAGGAACTGTATGGGAGTCATATCAGAAATATGTTCGTTTTTCCACGCTTCTGCTAAGCGTACCAGTGTTTTGAAAGAAAGTATCCAGCGACTGCTACCTGATTGCAAGAAAGTTAAGATGAAAACTCTATGTGAAACTCGATGGATCAAAAGACATGGTGCCGTTCTTATGTTTAAAGAAGGTCTGCATCCTATTATATCATTCTTAGAAGCGATTGAGCCAGAAGAGTCAGCAGAATCATCTATCTGTCGAAGCACACACTTTGCTCAACTCTATATGTGAGTTTTCATTTCTAGTGGCAACTTTTGTCCTTAGTAAAATATTGTCCATCACATACAACCTATCTGAAAACTTCCAAAACAAGCAAATCGGCTTAGTCGATGCATTAGAAAAAAAATATCAGAAGTTACAAAACTGCTAAACAGCATGAGAACTGAAGCAGAAAAATCCTTCAGCTTAATTTATGATGCTGTAAAAACATTGGCTGTAGGCCTCAAAGTAGCAGAAGAAGTTCCACGTAGATGCAGTATACAAAAATATAGATGCAATGTCCCATATTCAACTCCAGAAGAATATTTCCGCAGAAGTATATTTATACCCTTTATGGGTGATATAATTGAATCATTAAATGAAAGGTTTCAATCACAAAAAGAAACACTAACTTCATTGCAAAACATTCTACCAGTTTTTGCTGTAAAGAATGATAATTCCCAAATATTATCTGCAGTGAAAATGTATGAATCTGATTTAGGATATTCTGATGTAACAGAAAGCGAGTATCAATTATGATGTCAAAAATGGGAAAGGGAAAAAGAAGAAGTGCGCCCAAAAACGCAGTTAAAAGTTTGGCATCATACAATAAGAACTTATTTCCCAACATTTATATTTTGCTTCACAACTTGGCAATTCTTCCTGTAACCACTGCATCAGTGGAAAGAAGCTTTTCCAGTCTTCGTCGATTGAAATCTTGTTTGAGAAATGGTACATCAGAGTAAAAATTGAATGGGCTAGCTTTATTATCTGTTCATAGAGACATTCAAGTTGAAGATAAAGAAGTCATTGACAAGTTCGGAAATGTACCTAGAAGAATAAATCTCAGTTTTTAAGAATTAGGTGAGTCCAATCAATTTCATTATTTCTCAAGGAGAAATTTGTTTTGTCACTCTTTTTTTTTAATATGTACTCATCAGCCTTATTTAGGTATATATGTATGTTATATATACCTAAAAAAACTGAAAAGAAATATCTTTTTTTTTATTATTAGCATGTTTTTTTTTTCTTTTTTACGCTTTCCAACCGTAGGTTGAAGAAGCGTATATGCTCCAGCTTTTTCCGTCCGTCTGTCGGCACGATAACTCACGTAAAAATGGTCCGATTTCGATGAAATTTTAGTATGTGGTAGGGGATCACTTGGGGACGACCCCTATTGAAAATGGGTGAAGTGGGGTCAAAGGTCACGACATAAGAGCGAGATCCATTCAATTGCCCTTATGCGTCATAACTTGCGTAAATATGGTTCGATTTCAATGAAATTTTAGTATGTGGTAAGGGACCACCTGTGAACGAATCCTATTGAAAATGGGTGAAGTGGGGTCAAAGGTCACGACATAGGTGTAGGATGCATTCCATTGCCCTTATGCGTCATAAGGTGCGTAAAAATGGCTCGATTTCGATGAAATTTTAGTATGTGGTAGGGGACCACCTGGAGAGGAACCCTATTGAAAATGGGACAAATGGAGTCAAACGTCAGGATACAGGATCGTGATCCATTCCATCGCCCTTATCCCACACTATTAAGGTGGACGTCAAGTAATTTTGCATCCTATATTTCCAATGGAAACCTTTTGTATACATTTCCTTCACAATTAGTGTGTTCCCAAGGATGAAAATTTGAACGTCATTTAAAATAACTTCATACTATAACTTGGAATACTTAACATTTTCTAAAACATAAGCATAATTATATTAAAAAGCAATAACGTTTCCTTTGGTGGTGTTGAAACCAGAAAAAAGATGGCGCGACCTGTACTTTGATGACGTCAGTGGACAAATAAATGTTGGATTGCATAATTACGGTTATGGTTTAGAAAATATTATTACGTTTATGGTTTAGAAAATATTAAGTATTCCAAGTTATGAAATGAAGCTATTTTAATCGATGTTCAAATTTTCATCTTGGGAACGCATTAATTGTGAAGAAAATGTGTACAGAAGTTTTTCCATTGGAAGTATCGGAAGCAAAATTACTTGACATCCACCTTAAAGTAGCAATTCTTGTATGTATGTATATGTACATTTTAATTTCGAAAACGGCTCTAAGAATTTTGATGAAAGTCGTTAACCTACCGTTTTCTGGTACTAGAAATCGATTTAGCTTGATCTCGACTTTAGGAGAATTCGTTTAGTGGGTTAAATAACCACCCCGAATTATAATGTTTTTGGTGTCATGGCGTCGTTCCATTAATGTTACCAATGCTTAGAAACCTTATGACGTCACGATCTCGCGTTTGAGAATGTTGGCGCGCGGTCACGCCATCTCTCTCATTACGTCACGCGTTGTGTGTGAATCCTATTAAAGTTTTATGACGTCACACTCTTGCGAGCAGGTAGTCGCGATTCCCATCGGCCTCATTACGTCACGCGTTGTGTGCGTATATCTGTCCGCACGATAACTCGCGTATCAATAGTTCGATTTCGATGAAATTTTAGTATCTGGTAGGGGATCACCTGGGGAGGAACCCTATTTAAAGTGAACGAAATGGGGTCAAAGGTAAATACATAGGAGCGGGATCCATTCCACTGCTTTTATGCGTCATAACTAACGTAAAAAAGGTTCGATTTCGATGAAGTTTCAGTATGTGGTAGTGGACCACCTGGCGACAAACCCTATTGAAAATGGCCGAAATGGAGTCAAAGGTCAGGACATAGGAGCGGAATCACTTCCATCGCCATTATGCGTCATAATTTAAGTAAAAATGCTTCGATTTGAATGAAATGTTAGTATGTTGTAGGGGCCTGCCTGGGGATGAATTCTATTGAAAATGGGCGAAATGGGGTCAAAGGTTAGGACACAGGAGCGGGATCTATTCCATAGCCCTTATGCATCATAACTTACGTAAAAATGCTTCGATTGCGACAAAACTTTATCATGTTATTTCAGAGGTATACTAAACCGGTTCTGTTGAATATCATCGAAATGGGATAAAAGGTCAGGGCACAGGACCGAGATTTATTCCACAGCCATTATTTTCATAACTTGAGTGATAACTTGAGTAATGATTTCTGGTATGTTGGAAAGCGTATTATAATCAATGCATTGCATGATTTTACAAACCTGTTTTATTAACTTCCATTTTATCCTGGTGGATTTCAGAAACTTCCAAGTTTTCGCCCCCTACCCCCGAAAAAAAATTCTGCATACGCCCCTGTGAAAAACCGAATGAAATATTTCGATTTATTTGTTTGTTTATTTATACTTTATAGAATTTAAAAGAATCTGCTTTTACATTATAAAAAATTAATTTCTCAAAGTAGGGGTTCTTTTTTTACAATTACGTCTGTAATGTTCGAAGTATTATGGTGGTAAATTAACTTTCGTACTTAAATTCAACGGCAAAAAAGTATTTTGATTACACCGGATGAGTTTCTTCAAAAGATTATTTTCACTTGAATTTCATTTTGTGATCAACGCCATCTAGTGTTGAAATGTAATACCAAATTATCCCATTGATGTAACAAAAATGTAAGCGCGACATGAAAGTAAAAACATCCGAAGACGACGTTGACTGAAAACGACAAAACAACAAAAATAAATTGGTTCATTTATCTATGACATCTTTATCCCCCCCCCCCCCGCGCGCCTTCCTCCTAAAAAATGTAAGCAGTTAGAACACATGGCGAATGCAACTATCTAAGATTTTAGGGAATTTCGATAAATGTATGAGAATTTTTGTTACATAAAAATGAACTTTTTGTTAAATTTTGTGTTATACTGCTCTGTGAAATAGAGGGAATCCTCTGAGCGATGTCTAAGAGAGTACAAGAAAGACACAATGTCCGTAATTATACTTTAAAATGATGAGAGAGAGAGAGATTCCGAGTCAGGTTTTAAAGCAAAATACATAAACTGTCTTATGACAGCAAATATGACAGCAACCCAGAAGAAAGAAAACCCAAATTCAGTAATTTTTGATGAAATTTTTAAGCAGCGAGTAGTCTTGTAGACAACACACATAAAAATTGGAAAGGGAGTGAGACAAGGTGACACCATATCTCCGAAGCTCTTTAATGCCACATTGGAAAATGTCTTTCAATCACTGAACTGGGAAAACAAAGGGATAAAGATTAATGGAGATTATCTAACCCACCTTCGTTTTGCTGATGACGTAGTCTTTTTCTCAACTGCCCCATCAGAGCTGCAGAGTATGATCCAGAAACTTGCTGACAAGAGTAAAGAAGTGGGATTAAAAATGAACTTTCAGAAGACCAAAGTGATATTCAATGCTTTTACAAGAAATGAAGATTTATCGATTGACGGAGAAAAGCTGGAGATAACAGACACGTACGTTTATCTTGGACAGCAGATATCAAGTGAGGGTCACATTGATAAAGAAATTAATCGGTGTACAAAACTTGCCTGGAGAGCTTTTGGAAGAAACAGCATAATTTTTAAGAGTAATATGCCATTATGTCTTAAAAGAAAAGTGTTTGATCAAAGCATCCTTCCAGTGCTTACGTATGGTGCAGAGATGTGGACCTTAACTAAAAGAGACATACAAAGGCTGCAGACAACTCAAAGCAGCATGGAGAGGTGCATGCTTGGTGTAACCAGGAGAGATAAGAAGACGAACTCGTGGATCCTAAAAATGACAAGAGTGGAAGACATCATGATCAGAGTTAAATCCCTGAAATGGCAATGGGCTGGGCATACTGCCAGAAGGACAGAACATTGATGGACAGCTGAAATTTTAGATTGGATTCCAAGGGACAGGAAAAGACCCAGAAGAAGACCACATAGGAGATGGGTGGATGAAATTCGAAAGTATGCGGGAGTGACATGGAGGAGACTGGCACAAGACAGACCATTGTGAAGGAAACTTGCGGAGACCTTTGTCCAGCAGTGGATTGGATAATGGTTGACAATGATGATGATGATACTTATAATCTAAGTAATCTAGACCCCTCCCTTTTCCTTTTTTTCCAAAGCATAAAAAGTAATTTGAATGAAAAAAAAAAAGAATTCTTCTCTGTGCTAGCGGAGGTGTTGCGGATATCACGAAGTCCACAGCAGTCAGATATTGGGTATAACGTTTTATTTTCGACACGGGTTTTGAACAAAAGGAAGGTACGTGCTCACAGCATACATTTGTCTGCCTGCCTATCTATCCGTCTACAGACACAAAAGACACTATTTCCTCGATTTTACATCGCAGATTTGAGAAATCCTTCTGATTTTCAGTGATGCACATTATTTTTTGTTGCGTAGCGGGATTCTGTTAGATCCCGGATCAAAGAGAGCTGTTGAAATATGCACTGTAAGAGAGCTGTTGAAATATGCACTTTAAGCGTGAATTTTTTTTTAATCCACTCGTGATTGAACGTAAAAACGGGATGTTGTACCAGACAATTTTTTCCCTCGAAACATTTCGTTTGGACAAAATGATAATAATAATTATTATTATTATTAAAATCACTATTCTGTTGAGAATTCTATTTTCAACTAATTCACCATGAAGGTCATTCTGAACGTTGAAACATGCACATGGCAATTTTCCAACGCAATTAATTTTTATATATGCTTGGTCACTGATTGCCTTCTGCGCAGTGATATTAGTACCTTCTCTTTGAGTAGACGCCTTTACTAAGTCTACCATTATTTCTACCCATGAAACAGTACTGTAAAATCGTTGTTTCGTTTAAGATTAATATGAGTAGGACACAGATTTTATGATATCTTTGTGGTACATTCGCTTTGTGTTCTGTGTCAGTCTATAGATAAGCGGGTAGAGATGATGGGCTATCACGATGAGTACTGGTGCTTCCTCAAAATTGCAAAACGAGGGAAGGGCACGCCAATGACCCTGGGCTGCAAGCTTAATGAACTACGTCTAGTTGTAGTTAACTATGGCTTAATTAATTAATAACAGCGTGCTTGATCCGGGGTCACCTTTCTCACGTAAGTACCGAGAATTTCGTTGTGTCACTTCAGAGCAAACGCCCAACATATAGATAGAAGGAAACGTTTATGTTGTTCTTTTTTTTTTTTTTTTTTGTTGTTGTTGTTGTTGTTGTTTTTTTAAGGCAAAAAAACTTTCAGGCAGAAATGCTGCTCAAATGAAGTTAACGATAATTGTTCATAAGTGCCAAAATATTTATTCATTCTTTCGAAAAATCCAGGCTGGCCCCGGTGGCGCAATGGCCTAAGCGCTGACTTATGACCATTCGTCTGAGAAGGGTCTGGGTTCGCATCCCGGTGAGGCATGGATATTATGTTTGTTTTACGGCACTCTCTCTCTCTCTCTCTCTCTCTCTCTCTCTTCCCTAGACGCAGTGACCCTAAATTACGGACGGACGACTGCTTATAGCCCACTGAGTTGCTCACAGTGGTCGTTAAACCTTCAGACAAAAGGAATACAAGAAAGTGGGCCATTTCTCGAGTGTTTCACCGGGAAAATGCCCCGATGTTTTAATCCGTCTCTGCACCGGAACATTTACCGATGCAGAGACGGGTCGAGAAATGCTGCGCACTCTCACTTATTCTTTTCATTTCGGTCTTTTGGAACGAATGAATATTTTTGATCCTTATGAATTTACGTTCATTAATTTCGTTAATATAACTTGAGTTTTATTTTTGTCTGAAAAGACATTTTCTTAAAAATATAAACTGTCTCTCTATTTATGTTGGGCATTGACTCTGAAATAAAATAGCAAAATTATCTGTATTATGTAACAGAAGTGCCGTCGGACCAAGTACGCGGTAATAAATTAATTAAACTAAAGCTAACTACACTTATACGTAGGTAGTCCAACTTGGAGCCCAGGGTTATTGATATGCCCTACGCACCTTCTGTACTCTCGAAGAATGGGATTGCAAGCGGTGCTCTATATGGCTAGCACACCCTGAGAGATCATCTGTAATGTTTGAAACCACAAGGAAACAAAAACGTAACCGGCAGCGCTTGTACCACAGTTGCTTTAACATCGTCGGATTGCAAACGGTGCTCTATTTAGCTAGCACACCCTGAGAGATCAGCTGTATTGTTTGAAACCACAGGGAAATGAAAACGTGACCTCCAGCACCCTCTAGGGAGCGCTTGTACCACAATTGTTTGAAAACCGTTGGGTGTCCCGAGGATTTTAGCACAAATGTGATATTATGCTTAATCAACGAACCTTCTCCTCTTAATGAAAACACTGTGAGGGGGGATTAATTTTAGCCACCATTCGAAGCCTTAGGACAGACTCTGGCGAGTTTTATTAGAACTAAATCCGCTAGATGACCGAGGCGACATATAAGCATATTGGTTGGCAAATATTATTGACCGAAAACTTTTTCATTGCTTAAATCTTCCCTAAAACTTGCATTTCATAAACACTGTGTGTGGGTGAGGGTGTATTAAGAGACTGGGCGAGGATTTTAACTTTTTCAAGAAAAACATTTGCTTTCAATTTTGAATTAGTATCTTTGGCAATTTTTCCCAGCAAAAACTTTCTTCAATGGGTACACTGTGTGTGTTTCACATAAATCTCACGACACACGGCCGTGTTGTTGGTTTTTTTTCAGTTCCATTTTAAAATTTAAACTGTTATTTTTTTCTTCACCGCCGGACCGCGGGACCCCTGGTAGTCCAAGCCCCGAGAATCTATACTCTGTTCGGCCTTCACTGTTGGAGACTGGCTTAGAGCGACGATTTTGAAAACAATAGGCAGCCCCGTTGGTTCATTGGTCTAAGCGATGGCTTCTGATCATTCGTCCGAGATGGGTCAGGGTTCGAATCCCGGGGAGGTATGGATGTTATGTTTGTCTTACGGCACTGGCTCTCTCCCTTCCCTGGAACCAGTGGCCCTAAATTAGGGACGGGCGACTGCTTATAGCCCATTAAGTTGCTCATGGTGGTCGTTAAACTCTCAATAAAAAAAACAATATAGCTGACTAGTTTCTCAAGCCATGAGATGTCCCGGGTTTTTAATCAGTGGAAAAACAAACCACATTGTTTGCCTAAGGGGCCTAACTGTGGCGCGACGACGGTCTGTCAGCAACGCGATCCCCGTTGACTGAGAAGGCTTGTACGGAGAAGCAGGACTCCTGTGTTCAGCAATTGACCGAAGCATTCAATGAAGACTGTTCCCGATCCATATCTCAGCGTAATACACGCAGGGAATATAACAAAACAGGGCAGTAGCTAAGTGGTAAATTCTAGGGGAACCTTAAAAAATTTAGCCCCTTCGGTAAATTAATTGTATCCTAATATAACGATATTTATTGGAAAAATAAGCACACCGCAATACTGTTCAGTATATACTGTACATATATACACCGAAGAGCCAAAATATTATGTCCAGTGGGATTTTATGCAGATCAAAGTAACGAAGTAACTGTATGTAAATGACGATGCGTGTGAAGGCCATGAAACGGTATAAATAACACCTGACAATTATCAGGCTGATTAAGAGAGCTCAACTGATTATAATCAGTTGTTTTCTGCATTTAATCCTTACGCCTATTTGGAAATCCGCCACTGAAAGTACCAAACTTAATATCCTTAAATTTCCTATTTTCCGCACAAATAATTTTGAAATATTTCTAAAAACAAAAAGTTTGACGTGTGCAGACAGACAAATTGATTACACTAACACTGTTTCTTACAAAACGTTCTAATAATAGGAAGATAGAATGGCATTTTTAAAAACGCAAAAACTTTTTTCTTGACTATATTATTTTATTTTTTTTGTTAATCTGACAAATGAAAATTTCTGAGGCGATAAGAAGGGGAGGGGCCCTGTGAATTTTCTAGCGCCCAGGGCCCCAAAAGATCTAAAGTCGCCTCTGCTCACTCTTATGTATTAAGTTTTTACGTAAATCCTTGTTATTCTGTTTTAAATGCTCTGAATGCATGATGGATTAACTTTGCTATCGAATCAGAAATTGCTAAGCTTTCGTGAACTTTCAAGATTTTGTGTTGTTACTGATTTCTAAATACTGAAACAGATGCCCTTTTTTTCCGAACCGAAATTTAAGGATATACGTCCACATAGAATTAAATGACGCTGTCATGCATCATTGTGTCGTCCGTTTTTCCGGATCTGTTTCCTTTTTTCTTTTTGGTGGAAAAATAGTCCGTTTTTCGGGATATGATAAGTCGGTATTTTCTTTTTTTTTAATTTCAATACACACTGGAACCACCCATACACACTGGAACAAGTCAGAAATGCAACAACTTACCTTACACCGTGTAAAAACTTTTTCGTTTTCAGTCTTCAGAATTAATACATTTCTAACCCACCCACTTTTAAAATATTTATATGCATCAAGGCTTTTACAAACTTTTAGAGCTTTTCCCGTATAACACGAAAAACTGCCTATTAAATAGTTATAAATATCGTGATAGTTCAGATCAGGGAGGTCCGTAGTAACACAAACTTCCAGACGATAAAAATATCTTTCAGGTAGCCGCCCCGGTGGCACAGTGGTCTAAGGCGATGACCTCTGATCATTCGTCCGGGTTCGAATCCCGGTGAGGCATGGATGTTGTGTTTGTCTTACTGCACTGGCTCTCTCCCTTCCCTGGAATCAGTGACCCTAAATTAGGGACGGGCGACTGCTTATAGCCCATTGAGTTGCTCACGGTGGTCGTTAAACCTCCAATCAAAAAAATCTTTCAGGTATGTCATATGGATCTTCTATGCCATATTTTCTAAGCTTTTCTTCGCAACGTTGCTTCTCCACCACATTAAGATGACAAACTTTGTCAGAAAGAACAGTTTTTTAACTCTATTTACAGCAGCAGCAGCTATTGAAAAGCATTGAGCTCGGGTACTTTCTAACCACCCGGAAGTCTGGCAGACAGTTTTGTGACGTCACGTACAAAGGCTCTATACGTTTCTCAGTTATACGATTTTCACTTTTATACGTAATTCTGCATTAATCCCGATATTTTACAGTAGTTTCTACCGCTTTTTTTAACTCGGTTATACATAATTCATTTATAGCTTTTTGCGGTTGTACGTTAAAATTTGAATTTCAGATTATCAAAAGTACACAATGAGGATGTAGCGAGGCTTTCTCGTCAGCCTCGGGATGTAGCACGTGACGTCATCGAGAGGTTTAAGTGAAGTGGTAACAGTCTGTGCAAGTTCCTGAAGGACAAACATAGCTGCTGGCTGTCCTGAAGTTAGTGTGTAAAGTGCGACCATTAGCGGTCGGTGTTTACAAAAATTTGAAGTCAAAATACCTAGATTTTGTAGCATTATTAATTACGGTAGTAGAGGAAATCGGGACCAAAAACCGAAAGTTCTTTTTAGGCTGCTAGCCGCTGTCTCTAAAGACAGTACGGAAAAGTTTCGCTTATCTGCCAAACGAAGGGAGATCGCTTCTCAGAGCTTAAAAAACACTTTTTGATTGAAGACTCTTCAAAGGCAGAAAACCTTTTAGAGGTTAGTTTTATCCAGAAATTAGTGATTTCTGGTAAGGCAGAGAACCTATCTCTTATTTGTTCAAATGCTGTTGGCGTGCAGTGCTTGCACTTATTGGGCCAGGCGTTTCGCTCGTTGATTCCAAGTCGAATTTAAAAGGTGTTGGCTGCTTTTTTTTGCGTAGGTTTTATTGCTACTATTTCTTATGAAATGCCTTTTAGAGTTTGTCTCTTAGTCAATTTTTTCTTAAAGCAACGCTTCGATACCCAATCGGGACTTCTGCGCACAGGGGTTTTCACCTCCAGGGATTTATTTTCAGAAGATTCCTGGTTGATCTAGGGGGAGGGGTTAAAACGTTTCATAGGACTGAAAGTTTATTTGTTAGCCAACCTGACTTTTAGTCAGAATCAAATATCTTTGGCTGTTCTAGATTTTTTAGGAGAGCTCGAGCATATCGTCCTCCAACCCACTTTTTATGTTGTTGTTTTATTTTTTGCCAGTTTTCGGCTTTTCCCTTAGTATTTTCATTTTAAAGGTTATTTGGTTGTCGGTGTGTGTGTGGGGGGGGGGGTACTTTACTAGTTTGTTCTATATGATATTTCCTCCCCAAAGCACCGTTGATTTTATTTTTAGTACACCTGGATTATTTTTATCTGGAGCTGAAGAAGCACACTTTTGCTCAAAAATGCAAATGATGGCTAAAATTATTGTCCAAATAAAGTTCTTTTTGGTGTCTAGGTTTTTTTACAAACCGGATTATGCTGCTAAATTTATTTACGGATAAATAAATTAGAGCGCAGATCCCAGTAAAACTACTGTGCTTTTTACCACAATTTTACGTGAAAAACCAGATTTTGTTCTGAATTTTTCTAATTGTTGGAAATCGCTTCCCAGAGCTTAGGAAAACGCTTTTTATTGAAGAGTCACTAATTTCTCACTAATTAGTGATCTGAATAAATTACCATATAAAAGAATATCCACGATGAGCGATGGTTATATGCTTCAAGACTTTTATATGTCTCGAACTGTTCTGCGGTAAAGGCGCTTCGACCAAAGACAAAGTAATAGAAAATATTTACTATTTGCACTTCCGGAAAACCTTTCTGGTCACCTTCGAAGATACTTGCATTCAGCACATATGGATCTTTTCCTTCAATCTCTTTAATATTCCCCAAATACCGCATTTTGTACTCTAAGGTTAAACTTTCAAAGTAAGACGCCATCATTTCCACGGGGACTGGTTGTCCTTCACTATTCAGAAGATTCCCATGCTGAAAGTCACGATCTGCTACATCCTCATTCTTTAATTTTTTTATATACCCAGTCTGTTACAACTTCTTTTTTTTTTATTGAAGGTTTAACGACCACCATGAGCAACTCAATTGGCCATAAGCAGTCGCGCGTCCCTTATTTAGAGTCACTGGTTCCAGGGAAGGGAGAGAGCCAGTGCCGTAAGACAAACACAACATCCATGCCCGACGAGGATTCGAACTCTGACCCTTCTCGGACAAATAGTCATAAGCCAGCGCTTAGACCACTGCACCACTGTTACAACTTTGAGAGAATTGAGACAGCGTTGTTGTGTTCCTTTTTGGTGCAGCCAAAGTTGAACCTTGATCACATCAGAAAAGGTTATGTTATTTACTTTCAGTTTGGATGTAAAATTTATTTCGTATTTCACAATTCACAACATATACATATTTAAAAATTTGTGAATCTCTGGGATGTTTTTTTTTTTATTGGAGGTTTAACGACCACCATGAGCAACTCAATGGGCTATAAGCAGTCGCCCGTCCCTAATTTAGGGTCACTGATTCCAGGGAAGGGAGAGAGCCAGTGCCGTAAGACAAACACAACATCCATGCCTCACCGGGATTCGAACCCGGACCCCTTACGGACGAATGATCAGAGGCCAGCGCCTTAGACCACTGCGCCACCGGGGCGGCTCTCTGGGATGTGACTTTGTGGCTCAACTATTTCGAGCCGTAGTGGAATATAATCCTATTTAAATTAATATTCAACATTCCAGTTTCAAATGGATGCAAAAAAAAAAAGAAAAAAAAACACTGAAGCACTGTTTTAGATTTTTAGTTGGACATTTCGCTTAATCTGAATCAGGATTTTTTATAAAGACAGAGTCCTTTTTTTTTTTAGTTGGAGGTTTAACGACCTCCGTGAGCAACTCAATGGGCTATAAGCAGTCGCCTGTCCCTAATTTAGGGTCACTGGTTCTAGGGAAGGGAGAGAACCAGTGCCGTAAGACAAACACAACATCCATGCCTCCTCGGGATTCGAACCCGGACCCCGTTCGGACAAATGATCTGAGCCCATCTCTTAGACCACTGCCCCACCGGGGTGGCAAATAGAGTCCTTAAAAGAGAAGTTTGTATTTTTGATTTAATCTGTTTCTTCGGTATGAAACGAAAGTTTCTTAAAAGCAATTAAGTCCAACCATTTTCATAGGCTATGAATTTCTCAACGCGATAATATATATTATAATTTGTACCGCTTTTTTTTCGCGACCAATCCGACTTTAAATAAATCATTATTAAAGAGCACCTTATACTCCTCTGAAACATAAATTTTATAATAGTATTTAAGATTTTGAAATTTCGACGCTTTTTACATTTATATGTTTTTTAAGACCATCGCCTAGACAAACGTATAACCAAGTTTTCACAGCATTTACAAATCAAATTCTTCAAGTTCGGGCTGAAATATGCTCCTAAGACCCAGCGAACGTGTACTCCGTTTTATTCCTCTTCATCATTTAAAAAGCAAACGATAAAAAGAAAACAAAAATCATCTGGGGTGCCTTCCAACATAGCAGGGACCCGCGCCAAGGTTTCGTAAGCTTCCCTGTAAATCAGCCCCTGCAGATGCCACAAGATACCCTTAGAAATCATGTAGCGTGTACGCCTCGCAGGGTAAGAGCTGGGTTACTATTTATTTAAAATTGTGTTAACCAGAACTTGACCATAATTTAATTTATTCCACGGAGAAACTTTTTTTGAACTGACAGAGGTGTCTGAAAATACCATGCATATCTAATAATGGTATGTTTTGCATTATCTTTCTGTTGTGACTAAACGTTCAAAACATGTAAATTACCCGACTTTTTTTTTATTATTGAAGATTAACGACCACCGTGAGCAACTCAATGGGCTATAAGCAGTCGCCCGTCCGTAATTCAAGACCACTGGTTGCAGGGAGGGGAGAGAGACAGTGCCTTAAGACAAACACAACACCCATGCCTCACGGGTTTCGAACTCGGACCCATTCGGACGAATGGTCATAAGCCAGCGCTTAGACGACTGCGGCACCGGTGAGGCACCCATTTGTTATGCAGTGACTATGTATAATTACATCCATTGCGTTTGTGACTCAGGTTGAAGTGTTTCTCTGGCTTTTCAATGTTTGTGATCCTTTGATTCGTATTTTTAGGTTTCAGTGTCCATTTGTGATTAAACTTTACCAATGGTTCTCACCACAGGTGTAACCAAGGGGGTCCTCGGGATCCTAATCCCCCTCTTGAGGAGGATTGAGCACAAATTTGAAGTGATATATATGCTTATATATATTAAAAAAAGTTTTTTTGTTTTTCAGTAATATTTTTTTCATGTTTTAACTTTTAAAGATTTTGGGCTAATTCCTACTTGGATTGTTTTTTCGTAAGCCTTTCACTGACGAATCCAATCCATGGACCCCTCTCCCTCCCCTTTACTACGCTTCTGGTTCTTATTGAATGCAATGCATTTAAAAAATGAGCAATCATACTGAGTAAGGATATGGACGGACATACGTTACACGATTGTAGCAGTTTATAGAGCGACAAAGTTGTTTGACAATTGTATTGTTGTGCTGTACAAGCTTCTGTAAGAATGCTTCATTGTTTTAAAACTTCCAATTTAGCTCGATCGATATATATTTTGTTAATCTTTTTTTCTTTTTTTTTACGGCATGTGGAAACTACTATTAATATTACTTTTGCTGATTTTTTCGTAAGGAAAGCTTAAAAATTATCAGGGGAGACTGGGCTTCCCTTGCCGGCCCCCAAAATACGTCCCTGGAAGAGGACTGGCATTGGCAGTCTCATGCCCACAGGGTGCTCATGCCGCTATACGGAAACCACTGGTTTCTGCGAAGTACCGGAAAGTTCGTTTACAGTGGTGTCATGAACATCAGGAACACCGTGACTGGACACTGGGGAAAAAGTCATATGGTCCGACGCGTCGGGGTACACTTTGTTCTGTACGGGTGGAAGGCAGAGAGTTTGGAGGGAGCCCCGTGAAGCAATAGACCCAGTTTATTATGTAAATACAATTCAAGGTTCTGGATGTGGTGACATGGTGTGGTCACATTCACTTGGTACGGAACGGGTTCCCTGATATTGTTAAAAGGTCAGGTGTCTTACAAAGATTATCTGAACATTGTCCCCGATCAAGTCCATATCCTGCAATATTAACTTTTTATCCAGCTGTTGACGGCTGTTTCATGAACAACAATGCTATGCTTATCGCACAAGATGCGTTCAGCAGTGGTTCAACGAGCATGACAGCGACTTTCATCATCTTCACTGACCACCACAAAGCCCGAATCTGAACCCCACTGGAGAATCTATGTCAAATCTGAGGCAGTTAAAGGACTGCCTGGTGAACGCCTGGTATGCTGTAGACGTAGATGAATTCCAAGATCGTGTGGAATCTATGCCAAACCGGATACGCCCGTAATTCGGGCTAAAGAAGATCCAACTCGTTATTGAATAAAGCTTCTAATTTGGAAGCCGGTATGTGTATGAATTTAAGCTGTTAACTAGTTTTCATGTCGGTTACCTTTAAATTAAAAGCATCGTACTGCGTGTGGACTGGCAGTGTAGTGGATCGATGTACAGTGCGAAAATCGAGAACAAATCGAAATATTATTTCAACAACAGAGAAATAACTTAAAGTTGGACGCCGCCCCGGTGGCGCAGTGGTCTAAGCGATGGCTTCTGATCATTCGTCTGAAAGGGGCCCGGGTTCGAATCCCGGCGAGGCATGGATGTTGTGTTTGTCTTACGGCACTGGCTCTCTCCCTTCCCTGGAACCAGTGACCCTAAATTAGGGACGGGCGACTGCTTATAGCCCATTGAGTTGCTCACGGTGGTCGTTAAACCTCCAATAAAAAAAATGCACAGTTTTTCATTCCAGTGGAGCCACCCTAGCAGCCGAATGATCAGAAGTGAGGGCTTCTGGCTAATTGTCTGAGCTAGACATGGATGACGCATGGATCGTGTGTTTGCCCAACAGCGCTGGCCTTCACTGGAGAGAACAAATGAGAAACTGCTAATAGCAGCTGATGCTCACGGTGGCTTAACTTCAGAAAAAATGAAATGCCAAATTTCGGTGAACCTCCAGATTCGCTAAACATGAATGCCGGTTGCTTCGACTAGCGAATCCTGTGATGGTTATATTCAAATTGATCGGAAACTTTTAACTTGGTCCTTCTGGGTGGTGTAGTGGTTAGAATACCCGGGCGTTTTCTGGGAGATGCGGGTTCGAGTCCCGCTCCAGGACGATGAAAATTTTCAAGTTTTCGGATATTATCAGATTTACCATCCTTGTCACATTTACGCCAAAAATCGGATTGTCATCTTCAAAATTTGTAAGGTTTATAGTCTTTGGAATTTTCGGGAGTAGTATTTAAAGCTGTATTTTTCACAACGGCCATTATTTTAGTCATAGATTCCGGTAAAATTACTAAAAATCATCTTCTAAAAATATATATTTTACAAATTCTTAAGTTCATGTCCAAAGTCTGAAGATGCAAGTCCTTTGAATAAAAATTACCGTTCTAGTGATATTCGTGGAATGGAACATACAGAAATTGATGTCATGAATTTCTGCGAATGTTAGTTAAATTGTAGATGAAGATCTTTTGGCCGCCCCGGTGGCGCAGTGGTCTAAGCGATGGCCTCTGATCATTCGTCCGAACGGGGTCCGGGTTCGAATCCCGGTGAGGCATGGATGTTGTATTTGTCTTACGGCACTGGATCTCTCCCTTCCCTGGAACCAGTGGCCCTAAATTAGGGACGGGCGACTGCTTATAGCCCATCGAGTTGCTCACGGTGGTCGTTAAACCTCCAATCAAAAAAAAAAAAAAAAAAAAAAGAAGATCTTTTTGTCTAACATTTAGATCAAAGACCTTTAAGAGACATAGACTGGAAGTTCTTGTGCAAATGAGTGGCAGCAGCTGGCACGGCGTGTGTCCAATATAAGCAACGTTAATTAAGTTATTTTACCTGCGCGAAAGAAGAAATTTTACGTTGTTTTAGTACTGCGTATTAATTTTTTTTCAATGGGGTATAAATTAGACATTGCGCCTTTTAATTTACGATTAAAGAAAACATCATTATCGAAATGTTGGGGGATATGAAATAACTGAAGGGAAACGTCGCTTGTCCTACGTGTAAAATATATTTCGGCTTCAGTTGCTTGCAAACTGCGTGATCTAGTTGCATGAAATTCGTATTTCACACTCTAAGTAATATAAAAAAACATTTTAATGTGGCCATTTGTTTATTCTTAAGACAAGTTGCAGAGAAAATAAATTTTAATTTTAGAATGTTTTTCTGCAGTATTATGAGTTTGTATAATAGCTACTAAACGGGAGAAAAAATAACTAAAATTAAATATGATAGAAAGAAATTCCCTCTTCATATAATTTAGAGTTTAGACAATTACAAATCTCGAGGATGAAAAGTCTCGAAAAAGCAACGCGAGTTAGCAAACCATCTGTAGGTTTAACCAGAAACCTTCACTTTAAAGCCATACATACTGTGGTGAATGACACAAGGATCTAGTAAAAACTAAGTCCCTCAATCTAATATTTAGCTATGAAATAAGTGAACAAGGTTACTAGCTAACTATCTTGCACTTAAAATACTAAAACAACTCTATTATTTCCAGAGAAAGATTAAAAAAGGAGGTAAGAAGCCTAGATTGAAACTGCAAGTCACGGTAAATGTGACAAGGTTCTAGTAAGAATTTAGTCCCTTAACTTAATATTTAAAGATAAAGTAAGTGCAAAAGGTTGCTAGCTAATTATCATGCCCTTAAACTAGTAAAGCAACTCTATTATTTCAAGGAAAATATTAGAAAAGGAGGAGAGCAGCCTAGATTGAAACTGCAAGTCGCGGTAAATGAAAGGAGGTTAGAAGAAAGATGAGGTGGCAACAGCCCCTCTCCCTGTGCTTCTGGCGTGACGCCACTTTTTATCAGCTGACTACGCCAATGCGCCCAATCTGAGAATCTCCTGTATATCTCTATGGGGAAATGGCGATTTTGAACGGGTTTTTCGGACCCTTATTCTACCCATACAGGCATGAAAAAAATTGAGGCTGAAATATTCATTCCCATAATAAAAAATTTCCAGAAAAAAAAGGGAAAATATGTGTTGGTATTTCTTTAAAAAATTGAACAAAATAATGATTTTTTGAGCGGAAGTGCATAGTGCGCATGGTTACTTGCATACTGCCCATGTGCAAGTAACCATGTTTAAAATATAACCAAAACCCTAATGTTAAGAAATAAGAAGTCCATAATATTCCTTCTTTCCGTCCTTGGTTTGCATGCGCTAAGCAAAACTGCTTAAGCCACAGGAAGTGACGTCACTTTCCCGAACTCTCCCAGCGCAGACTCCTACCACCTCAGAGAGAGGACAGAAACAGATGATCTGTTTTAGCTTCACTCAAAACGGGTCCCTTCGCCTCCTCTTCTTCTAACCTCCTTGGGTAAATGCAAGGAGGATAGAATAAGGGGAGGGAGCATAACAAACAGTTTCTACGTAGAGCTATGAAGCCGATGGCAACCATCTTAGGTTACCCTTTTGATTGCGTTCACATCGAATTACATATCTAGCTATACCACACTGGTTAGTAATTTTACAGCCCTCTTACCAAGAGAAAAATATTCTTTACATTTATGGATATACTGCATAATATCACAACTGTTTTCTTTTCTTTCAACGGAATGTTAGGTCACATTTTACCGTGCGTACGACAAAAATCGCTTTAAATTACCACAAAAAAGTAATGCCTGAAGCAGTTCACAAACTCTGTAATTAAAAATAATATACCCTAAGTTATTTCATGTGATCTGGTGAATATTCTAGAAAACACAAACGCAATGAAATATTACCTTAAAACCGATGATTCGTGCTAAACCTGATAATTTACCAAACTTTTACGAAGAGTATACGAAATATGCAAAGTTGAAAGACTTTTGTAGCACACAAAAGTCTTCTGATTATTAGCGTTCATAGGCCGATTACTATACACCAATAATAAACGAGATAATTTACAAAAATTTAAAAGCAACAGCAGATTTGATTTTACGCTTAAAACGACTTTGACTTTTACAAAATTTTAATCGAAAGTTTTCAGAAATGTAGTTTTTGACAGGGAGTTACTGAAAACAGGACAACTTTCTAGTTCATAATAAAATTCTTAACTACATCATCATACATTTTTAAATTTCGAAATAGAATATTAGATGTATAAGACACACCTATGGAACGTGATCCCATCAGGCAGCTTTTCATATGTCTTATTGGCATTTCTAAGAAGTTTCTTTCAGCAAAAATGACACAAACCAAAATAAAATCAGGACCGTCCCCCACTAAACCGGAACTATGCTATCGTTCACTCTTAGAACTTGCCCAAACGAGCAACTGAGGGTAATGCAAGATGGCGGCCAATCAATTCAGCTGGCTTCACCTGTAAGAATACATGTTCCCTCCCCTTATTCTATCCTCCTTGGGTAAATGTGACAAGGTTCTAAGAAAACCTGAGTTCCTTAACTTAATGTTTAAAGGTAAAGTAAGTGCAAAAGGTTACTAGCTAACTATCATGCACTTAAACTAGTAAAGCAACTCTATTATTTCAAGGGAAAGATTAGAAAAGGTGGTGAGAAGCCTAGACGAGATGTGACAGATTCTTGACGTACAACACTGTGCTTCAAATGTCGCCCAGTTAACTGACGGTTTTCCAGTCTATGTATCTTAAAGGTCTTTGATTTAGATTGATGTCCCCCTGACTCGCGAAACGGAATACTCATTACGAAGAAAGTAAGTTGAATATTTATACGTGCAACAGGAGCAAACGTTATTATTTTTTTTATTGGAGGTTTAACGACCACCGTGAGCAACTCAATGGGCTATAAGCAGTCGCCCGTCCCTAATTTAGGGTCACTGGTTCCAGGGAAGAAAGAGAACCAGTGCCGTACGCCAAGGACGTTATGGTTACAATAGCGAACCTGAACATTTGATGAACCGTAACTGCTGTAGCAGACTGAAAGTTGCAATCAACTGTATTTGCGATGATCTGTGTTTTGGTGCGAGAAAGTGTTGTTTGTTGACATTTAAATAGCTGAAGAAATTGGTAATTTTTAAGAATGTAACTCTAATTGCTTTTATTTATCCGTGTGTTTAAATAATTTCAATGCGCATTGTGAAGGCTCAACGTATTTATAAAGAACTGGAATCTTACTCCCGAAAACAACATAATCATATTGATTTGTTTTTCGTTTATCTATTACACTGATCTGCAATTTTTCAACTTTTTTTCTGTTGTTTTCAAATGAATAGGTGTATCTGAAGGGTTTTTTTTGCGCAGATTCCGAAAATGACCTTCAAAATGCCGTATCACGTCCGGTTTTTTCACAAATGACGGAAATATGAAAATTTAAAAAACCGTTATTTTTTAATGACATTGCTATATGGCAACGTTTGTAACGTGTGAACATGTTCTCTGGAGGGGGGAAATGATTGTTTAAGGAATAGATAAACATAAATACATATTCAAAAGCAAACACACCTAACTATTCGCCACTGGGCTCCCCTTCAAACTTCCGATTTTTGGATTGTCTTTAGGTGTGCGTCGTACAGTCTCTGTTCAACATCCAACAATAGTCGGCCATCATATGTACAGTCCACTTTCCTTGGTATCTCTTTTCTATCACTTTAATATCCTGATGGAAGCATTCGCCATGTTCTTCCGAAAAATCACCAAGATTGTTAGGAAAGTAATTTAGATGAGCATGAAGAAAGTGAACTTTGACGCTCATGTTGCAACCAAGCAGTTCATAGGATTCCAGCATGTCCTCGACTAAAGTGGTGTAATTTGAAGCCTTTGTGTTCCCCAAAAAGTTGTGTACCACATTTCTGAATACAGTCCATACTCGCAATTCGCACTCACTCATTGTTTCCTCGAATATGTTGTCTGCCATTAATTTTCGTATTTGAGGGCCTATGAAAATGCCAGCTTTAATTTTTTCAGACGTGATTGATGGAAACTTCCCACCAAGATACTGAAAGCATTTACTGTCCCTGCTTAAAGCTGTCACGAATTGCTTCATTAAGCCAAGTTGGATGTGTAAAGGTGGCAACAGTATTTTCGAGGGATCAACCAGTGGAAGTGAAACAATGTTTTTTTGCCAGGTGTGAATGTACTTCTGACTGGCCACTGCTGCCGAACCCAATGTTCAGTCCTTGCTCTGGAGTCCCATTCACACAAAAAGCAAGGAAATTTGGTGTAGCCTGCTTGTTGGCCGAGCAATATTCCAATCACCTTGAAATCCTCGCACAAAGACCATTCATGAAACTTGTACTGCACACTTTCCAGCAGTAATTTAAGGTTCTCGTATGTCTCTTTCAAAGTCACAGAAGGTGCTACTGGAATGGATGGATGGATGCTAGTATTGTGTAATAAAACACCTTTTAAACTGGATTTGCTGGCATCAATGAATAACCTCCACTGTCCTGCATTGTAATTAATGTTGAAGTATTTCATGACTGCCGGAATGTCTCGACAATATACCAAACCACCTTCCTCAGCAAAAAATAGAGCCAATTCTGCTTCTCGGTGTCTGTACCAGGATAATCTCGTATTAGGACATAGTAAATTCTTTTTCTGAAGTCGTGATCCTAAAAGCTCTGCCGCGTCTTTAGGTAAATTCAAATCACGAACCAAATCATTCAGTTCATGCTGGGTAATTGGCACTGGGGTTTCATCCTCCATGCTGTCCGGTTGGTACATCTCATCACTTGTATCACCGTCTGAATCGGTGTCTGTAGGGGGCTTGATATTGGACGGGGATGGCACAGGGATGGATTCACTATGGGGCACTGGTCTTATGGCAGATGGGATATTGGGATATATAATGTTACACTTACTGGTTCTTGTATGGCCCACGATATTCACTGTGCAAAAGTAGCAGTCGTCACTGATTTTTTGGCTCACGCCACACCATGGGTACACTGAACGGCATCGATGCCCTTTTTCCCCTTTTCCAGTTCCTCAACCCCTCCACACATGCACGGCACACATGATCTGCTAGTTTAATGCCGAAGTATTGAAAATATGCATTTTTCACAAAAGGCGTAATATTTTGCCTCTGTTTCTTTCCTGTCGTATAACAGCCACATATGTAGCAAAATATGTCTGGATGATTTACACAACCACATGAAGCCATTGCACATGCCAGAAAGAAACAACCGAACAGGACCAGTCCCTTCTTTGCACTGACTAGTGTAACACGATCTGCCCCGAATGGCGCCACATGTGACCAATAGAAAGAAGGGAGCAGTGGCGTGAGGTATGAGTCATACTGCCGTGCCAAGATAGAATTCTCTCATGTTCCGCCTTTGTGATGGCACAAATCGTGACGTCATACAGATAAAACAGTTGCATTTCCATTATCAGCTATATATTTATGTATTCCTTATTCCTTAAACAATCATTCCGCCCCTCCAGAGAACATTTTTACACGTTACAAACGTTGTCATATAACAATGTCATTAAAAAATAATGTTTTTTTTAATTTTCACATTTCCTTCATTTGTGAAAAAACTTGACATGATATGGAATTTTGGAGGTCATTTTCAGAATCTGCGCAAGAAATCCATTCAGATACACCTATTCATTTCAAAACAACAAAACCTTGCATATTAGTGTTATTATTATTATTTTTTTTTTCATCTTAGGGGAGATGTTCAAATGATAGACCACCTGTCATTTGCATACACTGCTTTCGAGTAAATGAGAAATATTTCGTAAGAAGTAACACCACGCACATCATATGAGATTCGAACCCGGAACGCCGCCCTGGTGGCGCAGTGATCTAAGCGATGGCCTCTGATCATTCGTCCGAGATGGGTCCGGGTTCGAATCCCGGTGAGTCATGGATGTTGTGTTTGTCTTACGGCACTGGCTCTCTCCCTTCCCTGGAACCAGTGACCCTAAATTAGGGACGGGCGACTGCTTATAGCCCATTGAGTTGCTCACGGTGGTCGTTAAACCTCCAATCAAAAAAAAAAAAAAAAAAAAAGAACCCGGAACAAGTGGTAAGTCAGGAATCCGTCTGCCGCTATGCAGCCACTAGGCTACTATTGTCTGTCTTAGGCACCATTTGGAAAGTTTCCTATAAGAAAAATATAAGCATCACCATTTGTCAGTATCATTAATAGGACAAGAGTAAATGAATTAAAACTGGTAGATTTCCACATCATTACCTGCTCCACATTCTGCCTTTATAAGTTACCGTTCAATTATAAAATTTAAGTAATTACGGAAATAAGGATTTTCTGATAAGCAGGAAATGGAAAACTTTATAGACTGGTTGGGAAAACTTGATTGTAAGCAGCCAGCCCTTTCTAGTGAAATTACAGGATTGTGAACTAATGAGCTCTATAAAGTTATTTCACGATTTTTTAAAAAGAGTTTAATTTAAAGATAGGTGGGATGTAAGGTCAGGTGATGCGTGACATCACAGCCTCTCCTTGACAAATGTCAACCCCGCCTTCTCGTGGTGCATCCTGTTCCCACTAAAGGGGCTCTAACGACCGCCAATAGCGGTATAACTATACCATCGGGATTAGAGGAAATGCTATCCCACACTCACCAACCCGCTTGGCCAGCGTGGTGAGTTATGGCCAAACCCCTCCAAAATGATTCCACCACTTAAATCTTGGCCCTCAGTCTCCGGCAGCTGGAATGTACCTGGCCAAGGCAGCGGCCAGTGCGACATGAAGGCAGAGGGTGCTAAGAATCCCCGGAGGACCGGACTAGGCTGCCATCTGATGCTGACCTTGGCTACGTATAATGGATGCTCCCTATCTTCTGATTCAAGGCTTCTTGAATTGGAAGAGGAACTACAAAGGATCAAGTGGGACATTGTCGGGCTAAGTGAGGTAAGGAGAAAAGGAGAAAATCTCATTGAACTGAAAAGTGGACATCTCTTCTACTATCGTGGGACAGATACTGGCAGAACTAGTGGTGTTGGATTTATAATAAACAAGAAACTGAAGGATAAAGTTGTAGAAGTTGAAAGTTCCTCTGACAGAGCTGCACGACTCGTTATCCAACTCTCGAGAAGATACCAGGCTCAGATTATTCAAACTTATGCACCCACCACAAGTCATCCTGAAGAAGAAATTGAAGAATTTTATGAGGAAATTCGTCATCTAAATAATAAAGATAAGCAGCACTTGAAGATAATTATGGGAGATTTCAATGCAAAAATAGGGCAACGGCAACAGAATGAAACTTTAGTAGGTAAATTCGGTCACGGCAACAGAAACCATCGTGGAAATACTCTCGTTGAGTTTGCAGAGGCAGAAGGATTTTTCATCTTGAACTCCTTTTTCAAGAAAAAAGTCGCACAGGAAATGGACGTGGAAACATCCAAATGGGACAACAAGTGAAATTGATTTTATTATGTGTAACAAAAAATTCGTCATAGAAGACTGCAGTGTGCTAAACAAGTTCAACACAAGTAGTGACCATAGATTGGTGAGATGTAAGATACACCTCAACACTAAACTCGAACGTGGCAAGCTCATAAGACAAACAAAATGTATTGACATAACCAACCTTAAAAAACACCATAATACCTTCAAGTTAGAACTGAAGAACAGATTCTCTGCTTTAGAAGGCCTAACATCGGAAGAAGTGGATATTTCTGAAGTTAACAGGAAAGTAACCAAATCTCTTATGGAAACAGCTACAACATTAGCTGGGTCTAAGAACAAGTTGCATATGAACAAACTATCAGGAAAAACCAAAATGTTGATGCAAAAAAGAAGAGAGACGAGGACAACTAAAGAAGATGTGACTTCCAAAGTGGAATACATAGAGCTATGCAAGACAGTACGAAAAAGTATCACTGAAAACGTAAGGAAATTTAACTGTGAACTAGTGAGGAAAGCAATTGAAAACAACCACAGCCTAAAGATAGCGAAGGGACATCTCAGTAAGGGAAGAAAACAGATTAAGGCACTAAGAAAAGAAGATGGTTCTGTAACAAGAAATAGAGGCGAAATTTTGACAAGAGTGAAAGATTTCTACTCCAAGTTATATGAAATGGATGATGCATGCACTCCAGACATCATGGAAGGTACCAGTACCAGAGTTCTTCCAGTCCTCCCAGCAGAAGTTGCACATGCAATCGAGAACATGAAGTGGGGAAAAGCTCCAGGAGAAGATGGAATTACTGTAGACATCATACAAGAAGCAAGTGGAGAAATCGAAACAGTACTCGCCCAAATTTTCACTCGATGCTTTAATGAAGGGAAGATTCTCGAGGATTGGAACAACGCTATAATGATCCTGCTACATAAAAAAGGTGACATTGAGGATCTCAGGAACTGCAGACCTATCAGCCTCCTATCAGTGGTTTATAAAATCTTCACTAAAGTTCTTTCACACCGTTTAAAGGTAACACTGGAAATGGCTCAACCGAGAGAACAAGCTGGATTCAGGAGTGGCTACAGCACAATAGATCATATCCACGTACTGAGAGAACTAATTGAAAGAGCGAGGGAATATGAACTTCCATTGTGCATGGCTTTTATTGATTATGAAAAAGCCTTTGATTCAGTGAAACCATCAGCAGTTACAATGGCTCTGAAATCCTGCGGTATTGAAGATGCATACATTAATATTATTAATAACATCTATGAAAATGCAAGTGCAAAGATTCGGCTATTTGAAAATACAACACACATAAAAATTGGAAAGGGAGTGAGACAAGGTGACACCATATCTCCGAAGCTCTTTAACACCACATTGGAAAATGTCTTTCAATCACTGAACTGGGAAAACAAAGGGATAAAGATTAATGGAAATTATCTAACCCACCTTCATTTTGCTGATGACATAGTCATTTTTGCAACTACCCCATCAGAGCTGCAGAGTATGATCCAGGAACTTGCTGACAGGAGTAAAGAAGTGGGATTAAAAATGAACTTTCAGAAGACAAAAGTGATGTTCAATGCTTTTACACAAAATGACGATTTATCGATTGATGGAGAAAAGCTGGAGATAACAGACACGTACGTTTATCTTGGACAGCAGATATCAAGTGAGGGTCACATTGATGAAGAAATTAATCGGCGTACAAAACTTGCCTGGAGAGCTTTTGGAAGAAACAGCATAATTTTCAAGAGCAATATGCCATTATGTCTTAAAAGAAAAGTGTTTGATCAATGCATCCTTCCAGTGCTTACGTATGATGCAGAGACGTGGACCTTAACTAAAAGAGACATACAAAGGCTGCAGACAACTCAAAGTAGCATGGAGAAGTGCATGCTTGGTGTAAACAGGAGAGATAAGAAGAGGAACTCGTGGATCCGAAAATGACAAGAGTGGAAGACATCATGATCAGAGTTAAATCCCTGAAATGGCAATGGGCTGGGCATACTGCCAGAAGGACAGACCATCGATGGACAGCTGAAATTTTAGATTGGATTCCAAGAGACAGGAAAAGACTCAGAAGAAGACCACACGGGAGATGGGTGGATGAAATTCGAAAGTATGCTGGAGTGACATGGAGGAGACTGGCACGAGACAGACCGTTGTGGAGGAAACTTGGGGAGACCTTCGTCCAGCAGTGGATTGATAATGGTTGACAATGATGATGAATGTCTCAAAAATTATCTTCATTAAATCGTTGCAAACGATTTGTATTTACTATTTTGCAGTGCTTTTTTTGGAGAAAAAGGTGCCAGAACTCTTACACATAATTTGCTGTAAAAGAGGGAGGGTTGACCTAATAGTAGAAGCCGCTCTGGTAGCACATGGTCTAAGCGATAGCTTCTGATCATTCATCTGAGATTGGTCTGGGTTCAAATCCCAGTTAGGCATGGATGTTGTCTTTGTCTTATGGTGCGGCACCAATGGCCCTATATTAGGGATGGGCGACTGCTTATAGCCCATCAGGATGCTCACAGTAATCGTTAAACCCCCAATCAAAAAAAAAAAAAAAAAAGTCCTAATAAAACAAAATCAGTTTATTTAGCACAGGGCCAGAGCAAGCTTTCCTATCTGGAAGGGCAAGACTTGAAATTTCACTCCTTGGAGTACCAAAATTCCCTGCTTCCACTCAATTAGTACATAGTTTTTACTTTCTCATACCACCATTATAGAAAAGTATTATGATCATTCAAACAATTGCACTTCTGGTTTTTGACATAATTTTACTAAAACTGGGGAAACTAGGTTAATACTCAAGATCCAGTGGTTGTAAATATAAAGTAAAATGTAAAAGTTACATGAGTATCAGACAGTGAATGTAACAATGGGAAATTGCTTTTGCGATAGGGCTAGGAAAAATTCTGTTTAAGGTTAAACACTCAGATGGGCTTTCTGTGACAGAGTACAGATGACTAATTAGCTCTTCATCCCTGTCGTGTATTTGGAAAGGTCACAGAGTTTAAGCATATCTGCATATTGTTTTATGTGCCTCGCTCCAAATTTCAGACAATTCCTTTTCATACATATGAGGAATCCACACCTTACAAAGTAGGTTGGGGCTATGGATGACCTAGTTGTCAACATTCGTGACTGCCACAGAAATGTCTCAGGATTGATCCCATGCAGGTATAAACGCTTGAACCACTAAAAAGCAGCGAAGTATTGGATGGGCACATTAAGCTGTTGCACCCCAGGTACTGCTCCCCCTCACCCCAGTTATAAGTAAGGACATCTTCTTTCCCCCTTTCTGTCTCACTTCCTTGCGACTTTCCTGTTGGGCACTCTAGCCCAAATCTCCTAGCTTTGTATTTTTAACAGTTGTTTAAGACCTGGGGTCAGACACTTCCTTCTTAAAATCCTCTACATAAACCTCTAAAAATAAAAAATCTCTCTCTACAAAGTAGGTTACTCTGTACCCTGGCTAGATGCAGGGAATACTGTATGTGGCAAACTAAAGTCTGTAAAAAGAAAATACTGAATTGTATAACTTTCATTTTGAGTTAATTTTCAGTAAATGTATTCAGACAAGGTGCTTTTCTATTTCTTACACCCCTCAGAGCATGAATTTTTGTTCCTGATGTGATGATTCTGAGAGTGCATCTACCCCTGGTAGCTATAATAATCCTGTTCTAGAACATTGTTCTTTAAGCCTTATTGCATGGTGCAAAATGTTCTTGAACATTGCATGGTACAAATGTTCTTGAACATTGTTCTTTAAGCCTTATTAGTGTTGCATGGTACAAAATGCAAAAACATAATTTGCATGCTCATATATTAAACTATTATATCAAAAAACCTGAAAGTAAGGTCACTGTCAAGTTTATCCACAAATGAGAGTTAAATTTGCCTAAGGATCACTTAAACTGAAAAAAAGAAGTCAACTATATTTGGGCCTAAAATACAGTCTAAATTTTGTTTAACTCATGAGGTATTTTAACCATTCTCATCCACTCCTTGCTTTTTATGTCCACTGCCCAATGGTGTCCTTGATGGAGTTACGATCAGATTGGGTTAGTGGAGGCCCAACATTTTTTATGAATAACAATGAGGTTTTTGTTGTGATTTAAAGAAAAGACCTAACTGGGGTGATTATGAAATTCATGTGAAAAAGTCTCTTTCCATGTTCTCTAGAAGATATGGTAATGGTTTGGAAAGTTCATTTCTGTGTAAGTACAGTAGCTAAGGTTTTTCTTTACCTTGAAGTTGTAAATATTCTCTAAAACCACAAACCATGTCACTTTCATTAAGTTGAAACTTGTTAGATAACTTCCTGATTTCTTGTTCACGATATAGTGCATTTCCCTTTATATCATCATCATCATCATTGTCAACCATTATCAATCCACTGCTGGACGAAGGTCTCCCCAAGTTTCCTCCACAACGGTCTGTCTTGTGCCAGTCTCCTCCATGTCACCCCTGCATACTTTCGAATTTCATCTACCCATCTCCCATGTGGTCTTCTTCTGGGTCTTTTCCTGTCCCTTGGAATCCAATCTAAAATTTCGGCTGTCCATCGATGATCTGTCCTTCTGGCAGTATGTCCAGCCCATTGCCATTTCAGGGATTTAACTCTGATCATGATGTCTTCCACTCTTGTCATTTTTCGGATCCACGAGTTCCTCTTCTTATCTCTCCTGGTTACACCAAGCATGCACCTCTCCATGCTCCTTTGAGTTGTCTGCAGTCTTTGTATATCTCTTTTAGTTAAGGTCCACGTCTCTGCACCATACGTAAGCACTGGAAGGATGCATTGATCAAACACTTTTCTTTTAAGACATAATGGCATATTGCTCTTGAAAATTATGCTGTTTCTTCCAAAAGCTCTCCAGGCAAGTTTTGTACGCCGATTAATTTCTTCATCAATATGACCCTCACTTGATATCTGCTGTCCAAGATAAACGTACGTGTCTGTTATCTCCAGCTTTTCTCTATCAATCAATAAATCTTCATTTCTTGTAAAAGCATTGAACATCACTTTTGTCTTCTGAAAGTTCATTTTTAATCCCACTTCTTTACTCTTGTCAGCAAGTTCCTGGATCATACTCTGCAGCTCTGATGGGGTAGTTGCAAAAATGACTACGTCATCAGCAAAACGAAGGTGGGTTAGATAATCTCCATTAATCTTTATCCCTTTGTTTTCCCAGCTCAGCGACTGAAAAACACCCTCCAATGTGGCATTAAAGAGCTTCGGAGATATGGTGTCACCTTGTCTCACTCCCTTTCCAATTTTTATGTGTGTTGTATTTTCAAACAGCCGAATCTTTGCACTTGCATTTTCATAGATGTTATTAATAATATTAATGTATGCATCTTCAATACCGCAGGTTTTCAGAGCCATTGTAACTGCTGATGGTTTCACCGAATCAAAGGCTTTTTCATAATCGATAAAAGCCATGCACAATGGAAGTTCATATTCCCTCGCTTCTTTCAATTAGTTCTCTCAGTACGTGGATATGATCTATTGTGCTGTAGCCACTCCTGAATCCAGCTTGTTCTCTCGGTTGAGCCATGTCCAGTGTTACCTTCAAGCGGTGTGAAAGAACTTTAGTGAAGATTTTATAAACTACTGATAGGAGGCTGATAGGTCTGTAGTTTCCGAGATCCTCAATGTCACCTTTCTTACGTAGCAGGATCATTGTAGCGGTGTTCCAATCCTCAGGAATCTTTCCTTCATTAAGGCATCGAGTGAAAATTTGGGCGAGTACTGTTTCAATTTCTCCACTTGCTTCTTGTATGATGTCTACAGTAATTCCATCTTCTCCTGGAGCTTTTCCCCGCTTCATGTTCTTGATTGCATGTGCAACTTCTGCTGGAAGGACTGGAGGAACTCTGGTACTGGTATCTTTCATGATGTCTGGAGTGCATGTATCATCCCTTTCATATAATTTGGAGTAGAAATCTTTCACTCTTGTCAAAATTTCTGCCTCTATTTCTTGTTACAGAACCATCTTCTTTTCTCAGTGCCATAATCTGTTTTCTTCCCTTACTGAGATGTCCCTTTGCTATCTTTAGGCTTTGGTTGTTTTCAATTGCTTTCCTAACTAGTTCACAGTTGAATTTTCTTACGCCTTCAGTGATACTTTTTCTTACTGTCTTGCATAGCTCTATATATTCCACTTTGGAAGTCACATCTTCTTTAGTTGTCCTCATCTCTCTTCTTTTTGCATCAACATTTTCGTTTTTCCTGATAATTTGTTTACATGCAACTTGTTCTTAGACCCAGCTAATTTTGTTGCTGTTTCCATAAGAGCTTTGGTTACTTTTCTGTTAACTTCAGAGATGTCCACTTCTTCCGATGTTAGGCCTTCTAAAGCAGAGAACCTGTTCTTCAGTTCCAACTTGAAGGTATTATGGTGTTTTTTAAGGTTGGTTATGTCAATACATTTCGTTTTGTCTTATGAGCTTGCCACGTTCAAGTTTGGTGTTGAGGTGCATCTTACATCTCACCAATCTATGGTCACTACCTGTGTTGAACTTGTTTAGCACACTGCAGTCTTCTATGACGAATTTTTTGTTACACATAATAAAATCAATTTCACTTGTCGTCCCATTTGGATGTCTCCATGTCCATTTCCTGTGTGGCTTTTTCTTGAAGAAGGAGTTCAAGATGAAAAACCCTTCTGCCTCTGCAAACTCAACGAGAGTATTTCCACGCTGGTTTCTGTTGCCGTGACCGAATTTACCTACTGAAGTTTCATTCTGTTGCCGTTGCCCTATTTTTGCATTGAAATCTCCCATAATTATTTTCAAGTGCTGCTTACCTTTATTATTTAGATGACAAATTTCCTCATAAAATTCTTCAATTTCTTCTTCAGGATGACTTGTGGTGGGTGCATAAATTTGAATAATCTGAGCCTGGTATCTTTTCGAGAGTTGGATAACAAGTCGTGCAGCTCTGTCAGAGGAACTTTCAACTTCTACCACTTTATCCTTCAGTTTCTTGTTTATTATAAATCCAACACCACTAGTTCTGCCAGTATCTGTCCCACGATAGTAGAAGAGATGTCCAGTTTTCAGTTCGATGAGATCTTCTCCTTTTCTCCTTACCTCACTTAGCCCCACGATGTCCCACTTGATCCTTTGTAGTTCCTCTTCCAATTCAAGAAGCCTTGAATCAGAAGATAGGGAGCGTCCGTTGTACGTAGCCAAGGTCAGCATCAGATGGCAGCCTAGTCCGGTCCTCCGGGGATTCTTAGCACCCTCTGCCTTCATGTCGCACTGGCCGCTGCCTTGGCCAGGTACATTCCAGCTGCCGGAGACTGAGGGCCAAGATTTAAGTTGTGGAATCATTTTGGAGGGGTTTGGCCATAACTCACCACGCTGGCCAAGCGGGTTGGTGAGTGTGGGATAGAATTTCCTCTAATCCCGATGGTATAGTTATACCGCTATTGGCGGTCGTCAGAGCCCCTTTAGTGGGAACAGGATGTACCACGAGAAGGCGGGGTTGACATTTGTCAAGGAGAGGCTGTGATGTTACGCATCACCTGACCTTACATCCCTTCCCTTTATATACAGTATAATATATCACTGCATGGTAATACATTTGTATATAGGAAAGAAACTTTTCTATGTACAACATGGGAAAAAAAATGCCAGCAGTTGACTCCTGCCAGTTCTCTTACATGTCATGGGAATTACACTTTGTTATGGTTATTATAACATCTAAATAAAATAACTATTCCAAAATTCAAAAAAAGAAACAAAAAAAAACTGTATTTTTAATTGTGCTCCATGTTCTTTCAGGAAAATAGCCCTTCTTTTATTAATCTTGGTATTAGTTTCCATTAAGGGCTTCGTATAATTTACCTGAGTTTCCTCATGAAACCCATGTTTTCCAGTTATTTGTGATCTTATGATGCCATATCAGTTGCAGGAACACACACTTTTTCCATTTAAATTTGTCAAAATCAAATTTGAAAATCGGCGCCTACCTGCTGCAATGCTTTGCCATCACTCTTTGCAATAGTGCATAAAGTTGTTTTCACTACATAGGTGTCATCTGCTACACAGAACTTTTGGTTGTGTGACTGTCTATTTGATTTTACAAATATATTTTGTGAAGATTAAGATATGAACAATGCTTTTTATGCCATGGATTCATTTGATTATAAATTCTTTATAAACTGCATAGTGAGAGTGTGGTATAGAAGAACAGTAGAATTGGACACTCACAAAAATCAGTTCAAAAACATATAGGACTTTGATTTATTAACAATATGTTCAGAAATTTAGTAAAATGTAACAAAATCTTCATTAAGAGGGAAATATTCTTTGAAATTTGACAATCCAAATATACTTTCATACAAAATATGTGGTAGGGCTAGCAAGCACCCCATCCACACAACACAAAGCAGATGACATGTATGTTGTGAAAACAACTTTATGTGCTATTGCAAAATGGCAATTACTGAAGCATTGCAGCAGGCAGGTACCAATATTCAAATTTGATTTTGACAAATTTAAATGGCAAAAGTGTGCTCCCACAACTGATATGGCATAAGACCACAAATAACTGAAAAATATGGATTTCATGACGAAACTCCGGTAAATTATGTGAAGCCCTTAATGGAAACTAGTACCTTAATTCTTTTTATCAGTATTTACTTGTTTCATATAGTATTTACTTGTTTCATTTATATTTACTTATATAATATTTACTTGTTTCAGAGAAACATTATGACCACTTTAAATAGCCTTGTATTTAGTAACTTAAATTCCTCCTTATTGTTTTCATTAGAATTGGCCTATGGGGCTTGGAATGTGATAGTCAAAATAAAAACAATGCATGAAGATGTTATGTATCTGTAAGATTCGAATTTTGAAATAATTAGTTTTGTTTGAAGTTTAGTTTAATCACAAGTCAGAATTGAATAAAACTATGAGTAGAAGTTCATGTGTGATCCATCACGTTCTTGTGACTTCTTATGATGTTTTCTCACTTTATTTTGTATTGGATTTGTCAAAGATTATTTTACATAGTAAACTGCAGAGTTTTTTTACTTTTCATGGTAATCTTTTAGAAAGCTGTCCCAGTGGCTGAGTGGACACAAGTGTTGGTTTTTGACTAGTCACCTATCTGGACAGTATCTAGGGGAGGCATTGGTGGTGTGCTTGTCTTATGATCCTGTCACTCTCCATTCCCTGGAATCAGCAGTGGAAAATTTGGGATGGGTGACTGCTTATAATCACGAGAGTTACTCACAGTTGTTTTTACCCCCCCCCCCCCCAATAATAGAAAATTGATTTTTATTTTTAGAAATTTGATACACATTTTACAACCTAGTGCATCCATTTTGCTATTTAATTCACATTGTCACCTAAACAGGCAATAGAAATAGTATTTCATGTATCTTTTAAATTCATACAACTTTGTTGTAAATATGTTGAACCACCTGTGCCATATATGCTCAGTAAGGGAGCCAATATTCAGTTTATTTACATTTTTATGACTATTGTGTATGCCAATTATTATTGCTAGCTGCCCACCACCAGAAGGAGTGCAGCTTTTTGTAACATATTTAAGTCACAAAACTATCAGATCACTAGCTTTTTGGCTGATCTGAACTAGTTTCAGTGCTTATTGTTGCATCAGTAGCTATTGTAGACTTAATTTGATGTGGTAAGGCATTTTTTTAGAAAAAGCAGGCAGTTCCTAGGTTTTGCTCTGCAAACTACACTGCCGGACAATTGCTAAGGACGGATGACAATAGCAACGATAGCAACCATAAAATGGAAGGCAGGAAAATGTGGAAATTAGCATAAGTGCGGAATACAGTAAGACGTGCTGTGCGTATGCAAATTTTGGATTGCCGAACTTGTTCGTGACGTCATAGCGCTGATAAGAGATATAAAGGATTTCATGCGTATTGACCGTTGTTGTTCAAACGCAAAGTTGAAAGGGAAAGAATCAATTGACGAACTTGCAATTTTCAGTATGTCTTCCCGACATCACCTAGATGATTTTACGCGTAGCCGTATTGTTGGCAAGATTGAAGAAGGGCGAAAAATAACAGATTGCCAGGTGTTCGACGCCAGCCACAGTGTTGTTTCAAGGCTTTGGAAATCATTTCAAACAAATGGAGAGTGTAGCAAGCGTCACGGGGAGGTCGTGTTCGCAGTATGACACCTGCAGAAGATCGGTACATAGTGCATCAACAAAAAGACACCGGCGCAGCACAGCTAGTGAGGTAGCAAATCAGTTTATGGCTGCTACTGGCAAGCGGATCTCCCAAAAAACTGTCGCCAGACGTTTGCATGAAGGACGACTATACGCCCGCCGTCCTGTTGTGTGCATCCCATTGTCCAGACGTCACCGTACCGCCCGTTTGCAATGGTGCCATCAACATCGTGAATTGGACTGATAACGACTGGTCTGCTATCCTCTTTTCAGATGAGAGTAGATACAGTCTATCGTCTGATTGTCGACGACAACTGATCTGGCGTGATAGTGGTACTGCATATTGTCCAGCAATCATACAGGAAAGGGACCGATATCCGACATGTAGTGTATGGGCTGGCATCATGATCAATGGCCGTACGTCCCTCTATGTGCTTCCAACTGGGATTATGACTGGCCAACGATACATTAATGATGTCCTGCTTCCTCATGTTCGGCACGTTCCGTGGTGCTGTCGGTGATAGATTCATTTTCATGGACGACAACGCAACATGTCATCGAACAGTCGCTGTCCAGGAGTGTCTTGAGAGCAAGATATTCAACGCCTCGTATGGCCAGCACGTTCTCCAGATCTGAATCCCATTGAAAATGTGTGGGATGCTTTGGGGAGGAGTCTTGCTGGTCGCCAATGCCCTCCAATAAACAAGGACACCCTCATCCGTGCACTGACAGAGGAATGGGATAAATTACCCCAACAGCTGCTTGATAATGTTGTGCAAAGCATGGCACGACGTGTGGAATCTTGCATCGCCCTCCATGGTGGCCATATCTCGTATTGACATCTTACGCCGGAACGCCTGCGGACGGTAATTGAATTTTTTTCACGTTTGCGTATTCTGCACAAAATGGCTTGTTTGTCCCTTGAACACGTTTCAAAGCCTTCTGGATTTCAGAGCACAATAAATTGTCTTTCTTGTAATATCCTGGCATTCTGACATTATTTTATTTCACTTGGCGTCCAACAACACTTACTTTTTTATGCGCTATATAGCCGTTTATGATCCGTCCTTAGCAATTGTCCAGCAGTGTATGTTATAGTTTTGTAAGCTTTCACTAGTTACATCACAAATGTCTCCTTCTCCATCTCTTCGGTTAGGAGAAGCAGGGGGAGTTGGGATGATAACTGTCACATATGATAGCAGGGGATTTTGAATGTTTTCACAATCATAAACAAACTGGATATTGACTTCCTCACTAAGCATATTTATGATAAATTTTGTGATCTGAAGCATCTTTTTAATAGAATTTAGTTAAAACATAAAATAGAGAATAATCAATGCATGAGATGCAGAACAAAAATTTGCAGCATAAGAAGAGATTAACTGAAGATATTTATTGACAGGTGATTTATGTCATTAGTTCGTAAATGGTTAATCATAATGTTCCTAAATAATTTCTTTCATTCTGTTGACTGAATTATTTTAATTGATTCCTGAGTAGATCTGAACATTGCATTCAGCTGTACATATGTTGAAACAAAGTTCTCAATTGATTATCTCTAATTTAAGGCCACTGGTTCCAGGGAAGTAAGGGAACCAGCACTCTGAGGACAAGCACACCACCCATATCTTATCTGGGACTCAAACTCCAGCCCAACTCAGACAACTAGCCAGGAGCCTGATCTTCTGTCCACTCAGCTGCTGAGAAATTGAGAATCCTTTGTGTGCAAGTTGGGATACACTTGCATAAATAAGAATTCATATTATTATTTGATGCAGTGTGTTCTTTGATTTCACAGCAAGGCATGTTACCATGAGGTTCTTGCCAAGAATGTTCAGTGTTATTACTCATAGCTTCCAGATAAAGAAGTCACAAAATTTCTTTTTTTGTATCAGACAGTGGTCAGAGTAAAAAATCTTTTGCTTATGATTTCTGATTTTTCATAACTAAAAATTTTGCCACTAGAGTCATAAAGTCATATTTCTATTTCCAACATATTTGCAAGTACTATATATCTATATGTCTAAAAGCTAAATTGAAAAATATTCTTTAGTCAGTCACAGCTCACTCCAAAATAATTTTATGCATATTTCTTCTTCTAGGTAATAGCCTCACTAGAGAGCATAAAGGTACATTCCAATTTTCTCCATGTCCATTATTATAAAATTCTGATTTCAAAAATTCTTGTTGCATTGGGCACCATTCACCTCAGAGAGCATTTTTTTGTAATTTTGGAATGTTTCATAATACATATTCTTGAGAATGAAGTTTGCATTTCTGTTTGCATCTGTATCTCGTCTGATGAAAATTTATTTGAAAAAGTTCTTGTAGTGCATACCATTCACTACAGCAAAGTTTGCAAACATCATCCACTCACTTTAAATAATGCATAGTTTTTCCACTATGGGCATATATGTATAAATAGTTTTCTTGATATCTCTGAAAAATTTTTCTTTCTTTTTTGCTGTGCATAGTTTCTACTATGCAAAATATGTTGCATATAAAAGGAAAATAACTAATCACATGTACACTGAATAAACAGTGGTCTTAAATACCTATTTATTAGATATAAAATAAACTCAAGAATGCCGCCCCGGTGGCGCAGTGGTCTAAGGCGTTGGCCTCTGATCATTTGTCCGTAAGGGGTCCGGGTTCGAATCCCGGTGAGGCGTGGATGTTGTGTTTGTCTTACGGCACTGGCTCTCTCCCTTCCCTGGAACCAGTGACCCTAAATTAGGGACGGGCGACTGCTTATAGCCCATTGAGTTGCTCACGGTGGTCGTTAAACCTCCAATCAAAAAAATAAATAAATAAATAAACTCAAGAACTGCCAAACTTTTGCTGTTGTCAGGAAGGTTTTATTTAGGCTATCTATTGGGTTGTCGGAAAAGTCATGACGTATTTTGGCACCAGATGGCAGTTGGGCAGTTTTGGAAGTACTAGAGGCATGCACAGCTCTGTTATCGCTATGGCATTTCGACAGATGCCAGTTTTAGCTGCAGTCTAAAAGGAATAGTGAGCGATTTGGTTGATTTGCGGAGATTTGGCATCAAGTTGAAGATGGAAGACCAAGACTGTGCATTTTCTGCCATTAAATTGTACTGTTTTATTTCCATAAAGGTGAAGAACGTCCGTCAAGCTTGTAAAGAGTTGCATAAAGTGTACGGTGATAATGCCTCTACAAGAACGTCAGGGCCACTGGTGGTTCTGCAAGAAATTCGTTGCTGGTGATTTTGACTTGAACGATGCTCCTCGGTCCGGGGAGGCCAACCTGAGGTTGAGTGACGCCATCAAACGACAAGGCATTGATTGGAGTCAAACCCACGTTACACGAAGAGCATGAGAGTTTGCAGACACATTGCACATCCAGCATTCAAGTTCGTTTCACGACCACCTAAAGAAGCTTGGGATACGTAAGCAAGCTTTGATGTGTGGGTTCCTGCATGAACCTCAAAGAAGCTCAATTGACGGTGCGTATAAACATCCTGCAGTATATGCTCATTAAAAGTGAGGAAAACGATCCTTTTTTTGAAGCGACTGATAACTGATGCCGAAAAGTGGATTGTGTACAACAATGTGCAAAGGCGCAAAAGGTCTTGGTCCCGACGTGCTGCTTCGCCTCAAACGACATCCAAAGTTAAGAGAAAGTATTCATCAGTGGAAGGTTCTGGTCTCAGTGTGGTGGGATTTTAAAAGGTGTCTTGTGTGTTTTGGAGCTCCTACCACGAAACCAAACAATCAATTCGAATGTGTACTGTCTGCAATTGGACAGTTTGAACGAATCCATCATCCAGAAACATCCAGAGCTCGTTCATCGTAAAGGTGTTGTGTTCCATCACGACAACGCAAAACCACACACAAGTTTGATCACCCGCTAAAAATTATTGGAGCTTGGGTGGGATGTGTATTGCCACACCCAGCATACTTGCCTGACCTTGCGCCATCAGACTCTCTTCACTTGTATCGCTCTCTTCAACAGTCCTTGCATGGTGTAAACGTTCAATTCAGATGAGGCTGTAAATGCAGCACCTTGAAAACAGTTTTTTTGCCACAAAAGACAGGTCCTGTGAACGTGCAGGCATTCTGCAGCTCACCAGGATGGTAGATGCAGGCAAAAGGTTATCGAACAAAACAGGCATTATATCACTGATTGATCTTTGTTCTTTCTATCAATAAATGACCTTTGCAAAACATGGCTAAAATACGTCATGACTTTTTCCAACAACCCAATATATGTTAGAACAGGAAGCCAGACAGAACTTTTAGTTCTGAATCTAGCTTCCTGCTTTAATGTATAGCCTTTGATAAATCCTCCTCCCTGAGAGAAGAGCAAAAGCTTGGAAGTTCTTGGAGTTTATTTTACACTTAATAAATAGTTATTTAAGACCACAGTTTATTCAGTGCATATGTGATTAGGTTGCATATTTTTTCCACTTTTTAAATGATTAAAAAGCTGTTCACTTTTAAGCACTGTAATCTATTGACCTCCAAGGAACCATAACTCCTGGCAAGATGTATTGAAGAAAGATCAATACAAGATATCTGCCAGAAGTTAGGCAGATTTTTTTATTTGCATTTTGTTCCAACAAAGAGACAATTCACTCACAAGAAGCAGTGAGTCTTCTCCCTGGTGAACTTTTAATTCTATTCAATTTTGTATTGATCTCTTTCTCCAGTGTTTTTTTCCATCTATTTATGGTGCTGTTATTCTGAGCTGAGTTCACACAAATCCTCTATATAAATAAAGACTAATCAACAATAGTGGGCTGTTTTGGTTTCATTATCCGCAAAAAGGAGCCTGGTCTAAGATGACTATGATTAGTAGCTGATTGTGCAAATTTGAAAGCTATAAACTTTCTTCTTGAACAAAAATAGCAAATAAAAATAAAGAAAGGGCTTCTTATCTTGAAGAGCACACTATCAGCACTCCTTGTCATTTTGTACTTTTCCTCTCTTTTTGGAGTTGCAATGGATATATAAACATCACAAAAAACCATGGAGAAATAATCTCCAATGTGCATGTAGACATTTTATATTCTAGAGATTCCAGAATTAACTTTTTGTCCTTTTGACCACACACTTTAGAAAACTGGAATGTTTCATTGTCTTCGAGTGAGTCTTACATTCACCTGTGCCTGTATGTATGGAATCATGTGTTTCATCAATGTCCCATGTGATTGGAGGAATATTTGTTGAATGAATTTCTGTATCTACAGTCTGTTTTAAAAATAGTAACATGCAAATTCATCACAATAATGATTAACTGTTGTTTTTACAAATGCCCTCATCTGTTCAAAAGTCTGTCCACTATAGCCTGGTGTATTTGAGATAGCATATAATCATAAGTATGGACTTTGGGGAGCAAGCTAAGAAACTTCCAGCATCAAAAGCCATTCAATCACAGCAAAAATTATGACCGTAAGGGAAAATTCCTAGCCCACTTCATTGGCCACCTTGAGAACTTTGGAGGACAATTATGTTTAACCTTTATGGCATGACACACCAAATGGAACTGTCCTTTTGCTCAATCTTTTTTACTTCAGTATCAATAAAGTTTTCTACCCTAAAGGAACTGTGATTTTTGATTCCTCCATTTTGTACTCCATTAATATGAAAATCCAGATTTCCAAAGAGAAAATGATGCATTTGACAGTATGGATAGTAGCAACATCTTACAATCGCTTATCACTTCTAAAGCTTGCAAAAGGACTGGTCATCAGGGGATTGAAAGCTTCTTCCTTTAACGTTTTTTTTTTTTTTCTTTCTTTTTTTTATATAAATGTGGTTACAAGGTTTCAATACTTTTGTGGAAGATAAATTTTGGCAACTGGAAAGTAGCATTACATTTTGCACTGCCAGTTCTGTATTTCCAATATCATGTTGCTCTGATGCTTCCACTGCAAACCATGCTATGCTTTCACAGAACCACATTGTTATTCTATCCTTTCGATGCAAATTCTTCCCCATTTGAATTAATAATGGGAGAAGGATGGCAATTGATGGAACAGCCAGTTACAGCTTGTGTATTGCACAACAGTGTTGCATGGTTTTATGATAGCACCGCAACCTCCCCAACACTGGAAATGAGCTTCCTGTGCAAAATAAACCCCTTTTCCAGTGAATAAGAACGTTGAATTTGTGGCATTAAATTACCATAAGTTTCCACATGTTTAGAAGTCTAATTTCACAATTTTAAGTAAAATTACTAGTAATCATAATATAAATTATTTTTGAACTTACCTTGAACATCCCAACATACAAGGCACAAAATTTTAATTCAGAAATACATAAGCCTTTTTTCTGATATATGACCAGAACAAGACTCACTTATCTTTTTTTCAAATAACAATTTGAAAAATGTGTCTTGAAAGAATTTAAAAAGCATTAAAATGCATTTGAAAAAAATTAAATCTAAAACGAATAAGTTAGTTAATTTTTTCTCTCTTTGCATGCAGAACTGCACCATGTGGTCTATGTTCAGTACACAAATAAATTATCATTACTTAATCTAATCTAATTTCAATGATAAATCTAATCAAATTCCAATAATATTGTCCAATGTCTATAAAATTAATTTATCAGAGTTCAGTGTGGAAAACACATACAAAGTCAGTGAAAAAGAATGAAACTCATTGGTGAAATCTTCAAATTCTGGTGTTGCCAATTTCTAAAAGATTATTTTTGGAATATGTATGGTTTGCATATTAGCTTGTTTTGAGTTTAATGACCCCCATGAGCATCTAATGCTGTTATGAGGTGTCACCTGTCTCTAATGTTGATCCTACTACTCCAGGGAAATAGAGGAGAACCAACATACTTCCATACCAATGATCAAGTTATCAGAGATATGGGCTTCTGATCTGTCATCTTAGTTGAGAGGGTAACTCCCTGTTATCTTAGAAGCTCATGAGAGTTGTTAAATCCTGATGCAGTAATTAACACAAAAAAATAAAAAAAAATCAAACAAAACAAAAACAAACAAAAAAAATATTTAAAATAGTATAACAATACTAGTAATCCTGTAAATATTTTGGCTTCCAAGCTTTTTTCACATTAACCACAGATAGCTTTTTCAAGGAAGCGGGGAGACAGCAAACTTCTGGATAATAGAATGCTTCAACACTTTGAACACCACATGACTTGACTTGACACTAATCAAAATGAGATGCGAATGCTATTGTTATTCATTCAAAGACACAAGGCATCATGCTCACTTTAGCATGCGGAATCCTGGAAGGAAAACACAAGGCATTCATTATTTGAAAAACTGGTTCCCAAATTCGTGGCAACTCTAGTGAGACACTGTCATTGCATGATTGCATGACTCGTTGTTGTTAATGATCTCCAAAGTTTTGTGAATGGCAGTAGATTTAGGGGTGGAGTAGGAAGCTAATTTCTTCACCACATAGGAGGAGGAGGACTTGGACTTCTGATTTCTCTGGGATAGGGCCTATCCCTTTTGTGTTCATTGACTCTAATTCTAAATGAATGTTTGGTCATTCCCAATGTAGTATTCATTGGAGCCATCCAGATATTGTACAGGGAGGACATAAACACCTGCTTCATTTTGGAAAGTGATGGCTTAAGTCAGTAATTCCATTAAGCACAGCATATAAAGATGTTTTCGGAGACCTAATGCCAACGCCAAGATTCATCTTCAGGTGCGTTATTGAGCGCCTGATAGGAAACAGTTGGTATGTAGGGAATTGAGCTTCCAGGTAGCATAGTCTGCAGCATAGATTAATATTACTGGTTCTGGGTTTTTTCGATATAGCTGTACTCCAGGTTTCAGGGTGTAATCCTGCCTCAGTGGGCCAATTCAATAACTTCTTTAATTCACATTGTCTGGCAGCAGGAACAATCAGAGGAGACAAAGTTTTTAATTAGAACTATAGCACAGATGCAACATTTATGCCTCATCAGCAACTTTAATCTGGGCCCACCTGCACCCCCCTCACAACCACTGGAGTCTTCATTCTATTAGGTGTGCAACTTAATTCTCAAGCCACAGGCACGACACATTGACAGCAAATTATAGCAAATCGGTTACGTACCTAATTCAGGGAAATAATCCCCTGCTCAAGTGTTGGATACATTTGAGCCGTCGGTCAGGGGGCTCGCCAAATCGCCACTGCGAAAAGTGGAAAAAAAGGGCTGTTTTTGCTTAGTTGATAAAGTCATCAATACTTGTGTGAACCTCCTCGACAGAAGTGAAGGAAGCGTATCACTCAGGGTGATGTTGCAGGGAGCGAAAGAGGGGATAATCCGTACGAAGGTGCGAAGTCTGGAGAACACTCCGGGTTGGACAAAAATCTCCCATCCCAGGTCGGTGATCGTGTTTAAAGTCGTTTTCGCGATGTGAGGACGTGCGTTATCCTGAAGCAACAGGGACCGACCTTCTGCCCTTGCCGGTGTATGGCCTTTTCTGCTCTCCATTGCGTCACTCACACGAATGAGTTGCTGACAATAATGCTCAATGTTGGACCGTTTCACCAGGTTTGAGTAACTCATGCAGGTGTACGCGCTGATCTCCGTACCCGCTGTGCGCAGCAACAACTTCCTGGCATGGATATTCGGGTTTGGCTGTGTTGGTGGTAGGCTGACCTGGATAAACCCATGATTTGTGCTTTCCTCTTAGGGTTATCATAGAGGATCCACTTCTCATCACAGGTCAAAATCTTGTAGGAAAAAATCCTTCTTCTTGAATCTGGAGAGCAAGGACACAACAACATTGTAGCGCCTAGACTTGTTCGCAGCTGTGAGTTGGTGGGGCACTCCAATGGCCCTCTCCTTGTGAATCCATCCCAGCTTGTAGCAGGCGCTTTTGCAATGGCTTGCCGTGCTACTTCAGAGTTCCTGGGCGAGCTCTGACTGTGTGCGACAGGGATCCAGTGGCTACAACAGTTTTTCCAGTTCCTCATCATCAACTTTCTTTGGCCGTCTCTGAACATTCTGCATCACGGAGATCGAAATTTCCCTGCTTAAACCACTGGAACCACTTCTTACACATACTGTAGTACACCGCAGGCCCTCCCCCACCCAAAGCAGCACAGATTATTTGCTGGGCTTCCGCAGCACTTTTTTTCAGCTGAAACATGAACAGGAGGCAGTGCCTCAAATGTTGCTTCTCGAACGACGTTGCTTTCACTGTCAACTTTTTGTCCCTTCTGTCACTACAGCTGTGAGCGGTTACAGTTGCCTGGAAAGCTGTTGGTCATGGCGCTGCAATCTCAGCCAATATCGCACACAGCTATTTAAAGCGTTTGTCAATGCGTTCTATGATCACTTGCGGTTAGGGGCCAAGAATTAAGTTGCACGGCTAATATTTGTTATGACTTCTTACAGTGGCACATGTTCAAATTGCATTTGTCGTATTTGGTATTACTGTAATTTATCTTCAAACTGATCAAGTTATGGAAAACTGAAGGGAAAATGTAAGCATCAGGTGTAGCGTAGAAGAAAAGTGTGTGTGTGTGGAGGGAGGGGGGGCATAATTTCAAAAACAACATACAATAAAATCTCTCATTTAGGTACACTCCCTGGATATTTATTTTTGTCCATAAGCTAGAGGTGCCCTTAAAAGAAAGTTGTGTAAGTTATTTCAAGATTAAGCAATGCATTTAGCTAAGTAGTGCCTAAGTGTCAAAGTTTTATATGACAAAGGTAGGATCTAAATAAAAACGAATGTTTTAGTCAAACTAACCAACTCTGACAGACAGTGGACTGAATTTATATTT